>JBBBDQ010001090.1:362500-895000 GCA_037127315.1 Ascarosepion bandense
AATAAGGTCGAATTAGCAGCTGATCTAAAAAAAATGACCGACAGTCTTTTGTTAGCTTAGGCAAGGAATGGCTTGTTACTTTGAAACGCCTCCAAAACAAAACTTCTCTTTGTAAAACATCAGAAAGATCGTTTCCTGCCTCCTATCATAATTACTAATACTAACCTCCATAACACAATAAACCAACTTTCGTAGTAGCTAACCTAGCAATGGATTCATTATAAACTTTCCAATTCATATCAGCTGAGAACGTTAGCCAGTGAAAGCGTAAGTCACTATCCTGGCGGTCAACAACAGCTATGCCAATGGAAGAGAGAAAGGTGTCTCTCAGATGATTAACAGAGAACAGTTTGGTCTGATTAGAGGCCCTCGAACTATGAAGTAAGTCAAGTTTTTCCTTTGGTTGTTCCAACTCAGCGCAAGGCTGACTTGAGCTCGACCATTAATACGATGCTTATACTTACCCTAACTTCTGAAAAGAAACATGGTTATCATAACAATGTTTAAATCTTTCAACGATAAAGTAAGTAGAAATTTTTATTTGTTTTTTTCCAACTCGCCACAAGGTTGACTTGAGTTCGACCATTTTAACCTTACTTACACGAACTTATTTCCAAATAAAAAAAAACAAAAAACGAACGTACTAAAGAGACATTAAGAAATTTCTTTCACTGTAATCAACATAAAAAGAATATATGATTCACTTTTGTATGCTTCCTTGTTTATCATATGTGAACACACACCTAAAATACACTTTTAAAACTTCACAACGTTTCTTTATATAGTAACAAGTTATAGATGAGTGGTCGCATTTAAATGTATTTCGTGACATGAAACAGGAAAAGGTTTTGAATTTATTTTGTCATTCTGGAGATAACCACTAATATTCATGATCATGTCGTGAAAGTATCAATATTCAGTGACAAACTGTCAGTCTTACGCTTGCACAATCCCAGCCGAAACCAAGTCAGTCAGTGATAGTGTATTAAAAAAAAAAAAAAAAAAAACGTCATGGAAAATGGGACGTAGTTTCGAATCCTGCTGAAGGGCACATTTTTTAAATAAATTTTCTACTCAAATACAGGTGTCCGCTAAAACTTCCGCTTGAAACAATGATAATGTCAGATTGACTAAAGAAAACCCAGTAATTCTTTATAAACTGATTTGTTTACGTTTCGAAGTGTCATACAGGGTACACGCTTGGGTGATCATGTCTCGAAAGAGACATGACTGACTGGACAGAAGATTTTCCTGCGGTATGTTGCATTTAATTTCTGCGGTAGACTGGTTGCCAACCAAGGCTATAGAACCCATTCTATTATTTCCTCTTTTCATCTGCTCCTCTTACCTTCATTCAGTCAATCAATTAATTGCCATACGTGATACACACTTGAGCGATCATGTCTCGAAAGAGACATGACTGACTGGACAGAAGATTTTCCTGCGGTATGTTGCATTTAATTTCTGCGGTAGACTGGTTGCCAACCAAGGCTATAGAACCCATTCTATTATTTCCTCTTTTCATCTGCTCCTCTTACCTTCATTCAGTCAATCAATTAATTGCCATACGTGATACACACTTGAGCGATCATGTCTCGAAAGAGACATGACTGGCTGGACAGAAGATTTTCCTGCAGTAGGTTGTCATTACTTTCTTCAGTAGACTGGTTGTCAACCAAGATTACAGAACCCAATATGACTTGCTATTTTAACCATAGCTGGAGGGAGGTGGCGGATTAATACCTTTCCCAAGGATATTTGTGTGAAAGTGGAATTCGAACTGGGAATTCGAACTCAGCTCTCTGATTTCTCGTTCTGAGTCGGAATCCACTGGACCAAAACAATTCGAGAATAAAATGTGGACAAACGAGTTTGCTATAAATGTACCACCGCTCATTTTCGATACCTTAGTTTTAAAGTGAATTAAAAAAAAAGCTTTAATTTTAACTTTAATTAAAAATTTAATGAATAACACTATTTACAGTATTCGGACTATTGTCCTTATCTGCATGGCATTTTTACGACGTTTCGGTCGTTGTACGCTTTGGCCTTCTTCAGATGCTAGGAATTTCGAACCGAACCCTTTATTACGATCACTGGGGTATATCATCCTCATTACTTGTGCGAAGCTGCTTCTGGTAGTCATGAGTTATCTCCTTTTAATCCGACTCTGTAAGTTACTAATTCACCACTGTAGTAGCCTGGTATTGATGTTTTTGATGTTAATGATTTTTTCTAGTATTTTTTTACCAGATTTCATATTGCACCTATTGATGTTGATGATTTTTCTATAATATTTTTTTAACAGAGCTCATATTGCAATTTTTTGACATACTTTTTCGGCCAAATGTTTTTCGTTTTATTGCATTTTTATTTAACTATTAGGAGTAGATTTTAAGAAAACGGCCAACTGTTTGAAAAACATAATAGATGATTTACATTCCCCAAGGAGTCCTGCATTTAACTAATAAAACAAATTTTCGAAACAAAATTTAATTTCTTAAAATTTCATGAATTTACGTGGCGGGGACAACATATGTAGAAAATATTTTTATAAAGATTTTCTAAAAATAATAATTTAAAAAATAATTTAATTCATTTGCCAATAAGTCCTGAAAATTTAATTAAAATCTGACAATTATTTATTTTTGCAAAAGTTTTAAATTATTGTTTTACACCGAAAAAAATAATTTTCGTAACATTATCCATTGTAAAACTTTGGCAAAAAGCAAAACAAGATGTATTTTTTTACCAAAATTTCGAACGTGTTAGAAAGAATTAAGCAAATTTTTAAATAATTTTAAAATACTTTAATCTTTCCTCTTAATAAAAATATGAACATTTCGGTAGAAAAACTTTATTTTTATGAAGCTTGGGACCTTTTTTCTACATACTATGCTAGCGAATTAGTGGAGGTATCTAAAAAAAAAGCTTATCTAATTAAATAATGTCTTATTTTTCTTGCATTTTTTTTTATTTTACTGTTCGGAGCAGATTTTCGGGAAAATGACTGAAAAAAAAAAAAAAAAAAAAAAAAATAGATTATTTACATTTCCCATGGAGTCCTGTATTTAAATAATAAAACAAATTTTCGCAACGGAATTTAAGTTCTTCAAATTTCATGAAATTACCTGGAGGCGAGGGGCGTGGGGAGTTACAAATGTAAAAAAAATATTTTTTACCAAGATTTTCCAAAAATAATAATTTAAAAAATAATTTAATTCAATTGTGAATAAGTTTTGAAAGTTTCATTAAAAATCCGACAATTATTTTATTTTTGCAAGAATGTGTTTTTCACAAAAAATAAATAAATAAAATAAATAAAATAAAAAACTGAGTTTCGTAACATCAGTTTACTATAACTGATAAAAATTTGGTCACCCGCTGACGAATAAAAAAAAAATTCGAACGTGTTTGAAAGGATTGAAAAATTAAAAAGAATACTTGGATCTTTCCTTCTAATAAAAAGTAAACATTGACGGAAAAAAATTGTTTTATTAAGTTTGCGACCCTTTTTTTCATGCTATGCTGTTTTTCAGCGAATTTAAGTTGAGGTACTGTTGCGGGGGTTGTTGGAGGAAGTCGACCCTGCAAACTTGAATTTTAGATAAGTGTGAAACAGCCAAGAAAATGAGCAGACAAAGGCAAGGGTAAAAACAATAACAACCTTGGTTTTTATTTATGTAAGTTGGTAACAGTAGTAGTTCGGGTTCGCTCTAAGTCCGAAGGGTAGTAGTCTCTATGGAGTTGGTGCGACGAGCGTTGAGACCTCGTCCAGTGCCGGGTCGAAATGGGGTATTCGCAGCGGTATCTGGTCAGATGGAGATGCTGGATGAATCGCCTAGCTGATTCGGGACGTTCCGTCTTCTGGTCAGGTTGAAGTGGCGACCGTGGAAGCGAGCTCGTACCAGTGGAAGGTACTTGACGAGAGGCGGAGTCCCTAAACAGGGCCGAGTCGAGTTAAGGTCTGCGCGGAAAGCGAGACCGTACCGAGGGGTTACATTACGGCGGCGGAATCCCTAAACAGCGCCGAATCGAGTTAAGGTCTCCGCGGAAAGCGAGACCGTACCGAGGGGTTCACGGAATCCCTAAACAGGGCCGAGTAGAAGTAGGGTCATCGCGGCTGCGACTCCGAGTGGCCGATTCGACTGCCGAAGCAGGATCAGGACCAGAAGCTGGTGTGGCGGCTTCGATGGCCGATGCGACCGCCGGGAGGCAGGATCAAGGCCGAAAGCGCGGGCTGTTATGCTCAGATAACTCCGAGAATTCTGGGTGAATCGAGGCTGGTGATAAGCGGACGTGTTCGGTCACCTACTCCCAGATCGGTAGGAGTAGAAAAACGCTAAATAATAATTGCTCCTCATGTCGTTTGGTGTTTTAGGGAGCGCAGCCTAATTCGATGCGTATTACGACAGTTTTAGGCTCGCGTATATTCGCTAAATTGTCTTGTGTCGCATGTGTAGTTGGATTTTCTTTACGGCGGGTCTTAAAAGTCCGCCATTGTTTGTGAAAGTCAGAGAAAGGCTACTAGCTGCTGCTGTTATGGTCGTTTAAGGTCAGGAGACGGCTAATAGCTGCTACTGCTGTTATAGTCGTTTCTTTTTTAGGAGCGGCTATTTGTGGCCGCGACAGTCAGTCAGTTAAGTGCCATACGTGATACACGCTTGGGCGATCATGTCTCGAAAAAGACATGACTGACTGGGCAGAAGATTATCCCGCAGTAGGTTGCCATTGCTTTCTGCGGTAGACTGGTTGCCGACCAAGGCTATAGAACCCAATCTGTCCTGCTATTTAACCCATAACTGGAAGGAAGAGACGGATTAATACCTTTACAGTACCTATTGTAAGAACCTTGCCTGATTGTGAAAGTTTTCGTAGCCGAGCGGTTAAAGCATGTCAGATTTAGACGGTGGTTTTGCCTGCATAGGTGGATACATGTTCGAATTCTTTCGGAGAAAACATTTTCTTTAATGAGTTTTCTCGTGTGTGCATGTCGGTAGATGAAATAAATCAAGTTTAAATCAAACGGGACGTCTATTCAAATACGGGTATCTGGAGCAGTGGTGGAGGTAGTTGTGTATAATGACGAGGAAACACGTGTGTACATTTTAACAACACAAAATAAAAAAATTATTTACAAATTTACACAGTTGTGATTGTCAGTAGCTTATTTCAAGATAAGTAATCACACATTAAGTTGTAGATTTAATAAACAGAGAAAATGTTTATATTAACCCTGTAACACGGTCGTAGGGTATCTGCTACCGACGCTCTTTGTTTTACATGATCCCGACCGTGTTTCAGGGTTAAAAATATCAGGCACTAAGTACATTTCCAAAATTCGTTTTCTCACAGAACAAGGTTTCCAAAACGATTAAAATCAAATCAAAAGAGTTCAGTTGAATTTCATACAAACAAGGTTTCCAAAATGATTAAACAAATTGAAAAAAAAGTTCATTATCCACATTGAAATATTACAGTGGAAATCAATATAAAATATGTATTTGTACTTTTAGGTACTTAACTTCAACAGTCATCGAGTGTCATTAAAGGCTAATAATATATTGGCGTGAAATGGACATCTGTGAAGCGTAGTCTCTGCTCTCTCTCTCTCTCTCTCTCTCTCTCTCTCTCTCTCTCTCTCTAACGCCGACTTACTTTCTTGTCGTGGTTATTAAACTGGGTGAAATCGATTTTGTTAGCAGCGCTCAAGTTAGCGCCACATGGCGAAAGAAGTGAGCGATTGTTGTTACATTACATGGCGTCTGTTACATAAACGTTGTTACATAAACACGGGCGTCTGCTTCCAGGCCGAACTGTCTTCGTCGACGGTTTTTCTTCAGCTAAATGCTTTTCGGAGTGGCTCGGAGGAAAATTGTCTCGTGTTGTAACAATTTTGTGGAGAAAATTAACCAATCAAATTACAAGTTTGTAGGAAAATAAAGGAAGCTAGTTGGAGTATCTTTCTACCAAAAATGCACGAAATTTGATTAATGAAAATAAAGCGATAAGTAAATTGTCGCTCGACTGTGATTTGTAAATTGTCCTATGATAGCTAAGTAGTAATTTTTTATCCAATGGTGTTACGAGTTTGCAAATCGGGAAGAAGAAAGTTATTTTACTTCGTATTCACCACATATCCACTAAAAAGAACGCTTGAAATAATAGATATAGATTAGGCAATATTGTCATCCGCAGACAGATCTGTTTCGCTGTATCACAGCTCATCAGTACGGTTAGACTTTGATTGCTTTTTTAACAAAGGATTAAAACATGGCCGAAATGGCGTCAGTCGGCGACTCTACCCCTGGGCTATGGGCGTTCGGTGGAAGTAGGTAGACCTTTTAGCGCATATCATTATACGCGCCCAATAGCTAGAGCGCTCTAATTCATTTCACTGAATGAGCGATGCGTACATGCCAGAGTAGCTACTGTTTATCAAAGTCTGCTATTTTTCCAGAGTGCTCAATCAGGGTGTGAGAGCGTATATTTTTTAAAATAACTTTCTAATTTGTTTTATGGTTGATTTCTCTAACATGAGGAGTTATATTTCCATTGTTTACAGGCGGACAAATGCCTCATCTTTGTTGTGATGATTACAACATTTCGAATGTTGCATTCTCCTGTCTTCTTCAGGTGTCAGTCAACGCTTACGGCCATATCATGCTGAAACACCGATTCCCACTCGATCACTGATGTTAAGCAACGTCGAGCCTGATCAGTACCTAGATGGGTGACCGCTTGGAAATTATAGGTTTTATAAGACTGCATATACGGGTGGCGTAATCGGAATTATTATTCGTAGAGCTGAATTCCAATTCTCAGTTATGCTCGTTATATTATCTTATGCGCAAACACCAAGGGAAAGGTATGAATCCATCTCTTCTCCCCCAGTTATGGGTTAATTAGTAGGACTTGTATCAATAAATGACTATTGTCTAAAAAAATCATATTGTCTAAAAATATTTTCAGGTTTTAAATAACCTGAAAAAGGCTGATAATCTGTAAAAAAAAATCTATCAATCAATATCTACGGTAGCAAAGCTGAAAAGCGATTTTTTCTACTTCAGGTTCTTACACCCTTGTGTAAATTAATTGAAACAAAACGAAAGTCTTCCGAGGATCTTTCACACTTTCCTTGATGATGTATACGTCTTCTATTGGTGTTGTTTTTCTCTTCCGACTGAATTTTCCTTTATGTTTTGGACTGAGATAGGTACATAGAAAGATAAATAGATATGAACAGATTGTGATAGATAGATAGATAGATAGATAGATAGATAGATAGATAGATAGATAGATAGATAGATAGAATAGATAGATAGATAGATAGATAGATAGATAGATAGATAGATAGATAGATAGATAGATATGAATAGACTTAGATAGATATGAATAGACTTAGATAGATATGAATAGACTAGATAGATAGATAGATAGATAGATAGATAGATAGATAGATAGATAGATAGATCTCTGTGCAAATTAACTGAAACAAAACGAATAATGTTTTCCTAGGATCTTTCACACTTTCCCTGATCACGTATACGTCGTCTCTTGGGGTAGTTTTTCTCTTCCGACTGCATTTTCCTTTATGTTTTGAACTGATGGATCCAGTTTGTTTCTTCGCCTTGATGACACGACTAACAGTTGAAAAACTGATACCAACAATATCTGAAATCTCTCTGTAAGGTTTTCTAGTATGCCCACAAAGCGTTACAATTTTCGTATGCTTCATCTGAGTAACGTCCATCGCAGACAATGGCCGTGGGGCAATAGTGTCTGGGCGTGATAAAAATCACGTATGACGCAATATTTTTCAAATTTCATCATGCACGCCGAAAATAGACTCATATTACTTCACACCATAGCAAATGATCTAATCTGATGGAAAAAAATAGAAATCGACTACACCCTGTCACTCCAGTGGGTCTAAAACTGTATAGTGAAGGAAAGGAAACTAAAGAAACCGTTGTAGTTAATTTGCACAAGGGTGTATATAGATTCATATTACTTCACACCACTGCAAATGATCTAATCTGAGGAAAAATAAATCGACTACACCCTGTCACTCTGGTAGATTAAAAAAACTGTATAGTGAAGGAAAGGACACTAAAGCAACCGTTGTAGTTAATTTGCCACAAGGGTGTATATAGATTCATAGCCACTTCCACCATTGCAAATGATCTAATCTGATGGAAAAAATAGAAATGAACTGCACTGTGTCATCGGTGGGTCTGAACTGTAGTGAAGGAAAACTAAAGCAACCGTTGTAGTTAATTTGCCTAAAGGGTGTATATGAATACAGTAACACACAATGCAAATGATCTAATCTGATGGAAAAAATAGAAATCATTCACACTGTGTGCTCCAGTGGGTCAAAAACTGTATAGTGAAGGAAAACTAAAGCAACAGAATTTAGCCAGTTAATTTGCACAAGGGTGTATGATTTAACATTACTTCACACCATTACAGAATGATCTAAATCTGATGGAAAAAATAAGGAAATAAACTACACTATGCTCAGTGGGTCTAAAACTGTATAGTGAAGGAAAACTAAGGCAGCAATTGTAGTTAATTTACTGGTGTGGATATATATTACTTCTTTTCCATTTACAATGATCAAATCTGATGGAAAAATAATCCAATTACACCTGTCACTCCAGGTAGGTCTAAAAACTGTGTAAATGGAAAGGAAAGGAAACTAAAGCAACTTGGTGTAGTTAATTTTGGTGTATGAATTCATATTACTTCACCATTGCAAATGATCTAATCTGATGGAAAATAAATCGACTACACCCTGTCACTCCAGTGGGTAAAACTGTCTCTAGTAGAAGGAAAGAAAACTAAAGCAACAGTTGTATTTAATTTGCACAAAAGTGTATATAGATTCATATTACTTCACACCATTGCAAAATGATCTAATCTGATGGAAAAAATAGAAATCGACTACACCCTGTCACTCCAGTGGGTCTAAAAACATGTATAGTGAAGGAAAGGAAACTAAAGAAACAATTGTAGTTAATTTGCACAAGGGTGTATATAGATTCATATTATCACACCATTACCATGATAATCTGATGGAAAAAAATAGAAATGACTACACACCCTGTCACTCCAGTGGGTCTAAAACTGTACAGAGTGAGAAGGAAACTAAAGCAACCGTTGTAGTTAATTTGCTGAAGGGTCGTATATAGATTCATATTACTTCACACCATTACCAAATGATCTAATCTGATGGAAAAAATAGAAATCGACTACACCCTGTCTGCTCGAACGGGTCAAAAATAATAGTGAAGGAAAGGAAACTAAAGCAACCGTTGTAGTTAATTTGCACAAGGGGTGTATAGATTCATATTACTTCACACCATTACAAATGATCTAATCGATGGAAAAAATAGAAATCGACTACACCCTGTCACTCAGTCAAGATCTAAACTGTATAGTGAAGAGAAACTAAAGCAACAGTTGTGTTTAATTTGCACAAGGGTGTATAGATTCATATTACTTCACACCATTGCAAATGATCTAATCTGATGGAAAAAATGGAAGTCGACTACACCCTGTCACTCCAGTGGGTCAAAAACTGTATAGTGAAAAAAAAGGAAACTAAAGCAACCGTTGTAGTTAATTTGTACAAGGGTGTATACGCCGATTCATATTACTTCACACACCATTGCAAATGATCTAATCTGATGGAAAAAATGAAAATCAAGGCTACACCCTGTCACTCCAGTGGGTCTAAAACTGTATAGTGAAGGAAAGGAAACTAAAGCAACCGTTGTAGGTTAATTTGCACAGAGGTGTATAGATTCATATTACTTCACACCATTGCAAATGATCTAATCTGATGGAAAAATGAAATCGACTACACCCTGTCACTCCAGTGGGTCTAAAACTGTATGGTGAAGGAAAGGAAACTAAAGAAACCGTTGTAGTTAATTTGCAAGGGTGTATATAGATTCATATTACTTCACACCGACACAAATGATCTAATCTGATGGAAAAAAATAGAAATAGACTACACCCTGTCACTCCAGTGGGTCTAAAACTGTATAGTGAAGGAAAGGAAACTAAAGCAACCGTTGTAGTTAATTTGCACAAGTGTGTATATAGATTCATATTACTTCACACCATTGCAAATGATCTAATCTGATGGAAAAAATAGAAATCGACTACACCCTGTCACTCCAGTGGGTCTAAAACTGTATAGTGAAGGAAAGGAAACTAAAGCAACAGTTGTATTTAATTTGCACAAGGGTGTATATAGATTCATATTACTTCACACCATTGCAAATGATCTAATCTGATGGAAAAAATAGAAATCGACTACACCCTGTCACTCCAGTGGGTCTAAAACTGTATAGTGAAGGAAAGGAAACTAAAGCAACAATTGTAGTTAATTTGCACAAGGGTGTATATAGATTCATATTACTTCACACCATTGCAAATGATCTAATCTGATGGAAAAAATAGAAATCGACTACACCCTGTCACTCCAGTGGGTCTAAAACTGTATATTGAAGGAAAGGACACTAAAGCAACCGTTGTCGTTAATTTGCACCACAAGGGTGTATATAGATTCATATTACTTCACACCATTGCAAATGATCTAATCTGATGGAAAAAATAGAAATCGACTACACCCTGTCACTCCAGTGGGTCTAAAACTGTATAGTGAAGGAAAGGAAACTAAAGCAACCGTTGTAGTTAATTTGCACAAGGGTGTATATAGATTCATATTACTTCACACCATTGCAAATGATCTAATCTGATGGAAAAAATAGAAATCGACTACACCCTGTCACTCCAGTGGGTCAAAAACTGTATAGTGAAGGAAAGGAAACTAAAGCAACCGTTGTAGTTAATTTGCACAAGGGTGTATATAGATTCATATTACTTCACACCATTGCAAATGATCTAATCTGATGGAAAAAATAGAAATCGACTACACCCTGTCACTCCAGTGGGTCTAAAACTGTATAGTGAAGGAAAGGAAACTAAAGCAACCGTTGTAGTTAATTTGCACAAGGGTGTATATAGATTCATATTACTTCACACCATTGCAAATGATCTAATCTGATGGAAAAAATAGAAATCGACTACACCCTGTCACTCCAGTGGGTCTAAAACTGTATAGTGAAGGAAAGGAAACTAAAGCAACCGTTGTAGTTAATTTGCACAAGGGTGTATATAGATTCATATTACTTCACACCATTGCAAATGATCTAATCTGATGGAAAAAATAGAAATCGACTACACCCTGTCACTCCAGTGGGTCTAAAACTGTATAGTGAAGGAAAGGAAACTAAAGCAACCGTTGTAGTTAATTTGCACAAGGGTGTATATAGATTCATATTACTTCACACCATTGCAAATGATCTAATCTGATGGAAAAAATAGAAATCGACTACACCCTGTCACTCCAGTGGGTCAAAAACTGTATAGTGAAGGAAAGGAAACTAAAGCAACCGTTGTAGTTAATTTGCACAAGGGTGTATATAGATTCATATTACTTCACACCATTGCAAATGATCTAATCTGATGGAAAAAATAGAAATCAACTACACCCTGTCACTCCAGTGGGTCTAAAACTGTATAGTGAAGGAAAGGAAACTAAAGCAACCGTTGTAGTTAATTTGCACAAGGGTGTATATAGATTCATATTACTTCACACCATTGCAAATGATCTAATCTGATGGAAAAAAATAGAAATCGACTACACCCTGTCACTCCAGTGGGTCTAAAACTGTATAGTGAAGGAAAGGAAACTAAAGCAACCGTTGTAGTTAATTTGCACAAGGGTGTATATAGATTCATATTACTTCACACCATTGCAAATGATCTAATCTGATGGAAAAAATAGAAGTCGACTACACCCTGTCACTCCAGTGGGTCTAAAACTGACCGTATTTTTTTTTTTTTAATCATATCACCCCGAGCAAGGCGTTAACGCCACTGATATGCCGGAGGCTGCGTAAGAGTGTGAAGATTAGAGGAGAGAAAGCCTGAAGATGAGGAAAAAACTTGAGGTGGCGGAAATGTCGTTCTACAGAAGGATGCTGCAGATATCCTGGACCGAGTATGTGAACAGTGATGAAGTGTTGGGAAGAATGGAAACAAAAAAAAATAAATTAATAGTGAGCATCAGGAAGAGACAAATGAAGTTCCTGGGACAGGCAATGAGGAAGGAGGCCTTGGAGAACCTGATACTGACTGGCCAGATAGAAGGAAAAAGAGACAGATGAAGGCAGTGGATAACATATTTGAAGAGCCTGATGAGGTGGATGATGGAACGGGGGTTGCGAGGTGTAACAGGAGAAAACATACTAAGAGCCACCAGGTATAGGGAGACGTGGAGAACCATGATCGCCTATGTCCTGAAAGGACAGGGCACATAGAAGAAGAAAAAGATTTGATTCGGGCATCTAATGAAATAACCTACACATGAAATGACACATTTTTTGGTTGGTTGTTGATTCGATCGCCTAACAAAGTAACCTTCTTAGTATATAAAAACATTTTGACTTATTCCTAACTCCTTTTTTACAAATATATATATATATATATATATATATATATATATATAATGAGAAATAGGAAAGCCGAGTTCAAATTCTAGTTGAATTTGTTGCATTCACTTACACACAAATACCCTCGGGAAAGGTATTAATCTATTTCTACTCCCTTCAGCTATGGGTTGAAATGCAGGACAGGTTAAGTTATATAGCCTTGGTTGGCAACCAGTCTACCACAGAAAGAAATGACAATTACTGCAGAAAAATCTTCTGTTTAGTCAGCCATAGATCGAAAAAGATATGATCGCCCAAGCGTGAATCACGTATAGCTCTTGACTGACTGACTGTCTGATACATATAAAGGAAAAAAATCGATTACTATGTCTTTTTTACTTTGTATTTAATTTTGGATTAAATCGAGGTCCACGATTTTAAGTTATAATTTTATTAATCTCCTTGAACTATTGTTAATGTTCTTGAGCCATTTAACTGGCCTTGACCCATTTTTGAATGTCATTCTTCAGTACATAGGTGATCATAACTATTAAAAGACCAGATTTTTTAACAGAGGATTTCCATGACTTCTTGAAAAAGTTAAGTGTACTGACTTTCCATTACCTTATCCATGATTTGGAATGAAACTCAGAACTATTATGCTACTTTTTTTATAATCATTTCATTCCAAAACAAGGTAGGACTACCACTGGCAAGCAGGGGGTTACAGTAAGAGAAAAAAGGTACAAGGGATGTCGTCGAAAGGATAAAAGATAGATGGGAATCAAGTAGATAGAAGATGGAAGACATTTGACATCACATTTAAACGTTTTGAGATTGTAGTTATCAAGGAAGCAAGCAAACAGAAAAGAAATTCCACAAAAAGGGAGTGCGAGAAAAGAAACAGTTAGAGTAGAATAGACGGTTACAGTTAACCATTTCGACGGTAAAAGGATGGAACCTTGATGACAATCTAGTAGCACGCATAAATACATGTCGTCAGGGAACTGGAAAAAAAACTTGCCATGAAAATATTCATAGAAAAGATAGAGGGAAGCCACAGCGCGTCAGTGAGAAAGATGCCCGGTTAGGACTGATTATATTGCAGATTATTCTTTGGATTTTTTTGAGGACCTCAAGACGAATACCAAGAGCACCCGATCAGTTATGACAAATGTATTCAATGCATGGACGAATGGTAGATTTATAAATGTGCAAAATAGATTCTAACGAGAAAAACTTCCTGGTTCAACACAGTGAACCAACCTTCCTAGCAGTAGAAGCAGCTATGGATTTGATGAAGCCATTAGATTTGAGATCATTTGAGAAAGTGGGGTCAAAGAAAGGGTGTTACTCTCTAGGAGACTAGCGTCATCTATTATGATGGTAGACAGGAAAGCTTTTCTTTGGTTGTTAAAAGAAAGCAGCTTTGTTTTGGAGGCATTAAAATTACGAGCCATTTTCTACCCCATTCATTCACAGATTGGAGGTTCTTTTGAAGGGTGCTTATGGCCTATCACGTCGAATACACCAGTTCTCGCTCGATCACCGAAGTTAAGCAACATTGAGCCTGGTCAGTACTTAGATGGGTGACCGCTTGTGAATACCACGTGCTGTAAGCGTATAGTGACGGATATGCGTTGTGCTGCAGTGGATATCGGTTCGGAAGGAGAAATCGGTGAGCTGAGTTCGAATTCCAGTTGAATACCCTGCATTCACTTAACCACTAATACCCTTGGGAAAGGTATTAATCCGTCCCTTCGCTCTAGTTAGAACTTGGGGACCCTGCCCTTAAAAACAAATCTCAATGGATCTTGATACTTGAAAAGAAAAAAGTATTACTAGACACAAAACTTATATAAAACAACAATAAATTGTTGAAAATAAAAGGTATTTCCAGCAATAAATAAATAAAAATTTAGTTGGCAATAAATGACTCGTCGAGATTTTGATATGCCATAAAAACAAAACTACCAACCTTTTGAAGGATGGTAGCCAGGTTTACTTTGTTAGCCTTGGCAGGTTTCCTATTGAGATGGGAGTAAATGGTAGCGTCATCTGGTGTCATCTGCATAGATGTCTACTTGGGAACTGATTACATCAGGAAGATCATTGATGAAGATCAGAAAAGTGTATGACCTACTTGAGAGACGTCCGCATTTGCATGAAAGGATCTGAAAGTTTGCCTGTCAAAACAACCTTCATTTCACGATTTGATAGAAACGATTGAATTAAATCAAACAATCGTTCAGAAATACCGTAGCACTGGAGCTTGCATGTAAGACCAACATGCTAAACCCCGTCAACAGCACGATCTTCGTCTTTTTCTTCAAGAACCTGGTATATATATTCAGTGATGATCATTAGCACATCAGCAGTAAACCTGACGAAACGGAAGCCATATTGTTTGTCAGAGAGAAGGTTGTAAGATGTGAAATGATATAACTATTTCAGCATAGGTCAGTCAGTTAAGTGCCATACGTGAAACACGCTTGGGCGATCATGTCTCGAAAGAGACATGACTGACTGGGCAGATTATCCCACAGTGGGTTGCCATTGCTTTCTGCGGTAGACTGGTTGCCGGCCAAGGCTATAGAACCCAATCTGTCCTGCTATTTAACCCATAACTGGAGGGAAGAGACGGATTAATACCTTTCCCCAAGGGTATTTGCGCGTAAGTGAATCATTATCTTATCAATATCACCTTGTATATTATTGTATATTATTGTTTGAATATATATTTTATTCCTGTTGTTATACATAACTAGGGAAAGTAACAAACAGATTCATACTTTTCTCAAAGTATTTGTGTGACAGTGAATGAATGATTCATTCATTTTTGACGGTTTATCAACTCTTTGCAGTAGATACCTCCAGTCATTTGCTGAAAAAACAGCATAGCCTGATGTTAAAAGGGCCCAAACTTAATAAACACAAAATTTTAACGCCAAAATGTTTATTATTATTAAGAGAAAAAATGTTTTTTCATTATTTTTAAACATTTTTTATTCTAACACATTTGAAATTTTGGTTAAATTTTTTTTTTCATCAGCGATTTTTCATCAGCTGCTTTCCCTGTCTCTTTTTTCCTGACCAGTGAGTATCAGATTCTCCAAACCTTCCTTTCTCATGACATATCCCAAGAACATCAGCTGTCTTTTCCTGATGTTCAGTATTAGTTTCCTTTTTATTTCCATCCTTTCTAAAACCTCATCATTGCTCAAATGCTCAATCCATGATATCTGTAGCATTATTCTGTAGAACCACATTTCAGTTGCTTCAAGTTTTTCCTTTGTCTTTGATGAGTAGGTAAACTTCATTTTTTCATTTCTTTTGTCCTTTCTGATAGCATCCTAAGCATAAAGATTGCATTCCTTGTGTCCTTGATAAAACCACACTGTTCTTATCTTATTTTCGATCTGATTCTGCTTCGCACTCTATTCATCAGGATTCGGACAATGAGTTTCGTTATGTGGCTCGTCAAACTGATTGTTCGGTGGAGTTCGCATTCGACTGCGCCTGGCTTCTGCCTAGAACTATGAAAATTTATTTGCTTTGGTCAACTGGTATTACACCACTGTTACAGATTTCATTTATTATTTCCATAATTTTCTCTATGCCGAAATCTAAGTCTATCAGCATCTCTATTGCAATGCGGTCTGGTGCAACTGCTTTGTTCCTATTCAGTTTGGCCATTGCAGTTTTCACTTCGAATTTTAGTATTTCTGGTTCATAAGCATCTTTGTTTACTATCGGTTGCTCTCTCTTGTCGTGGAAGAGATCTTAGATATATTCTTCCCATTGCTGGAATATTTCCTCTTTCTCCAATATAATCGTTCCATCCTTGGATTTTATACATCATGTTGATGAACATGTTCTTTGTCCTGTCAGTTCCCTTATTTCTTTATGCATTTCGCTTTCATTAGTCTTGCTTAATCTCTCGACTTCAGCACATTTGTTGTTGAGCCATTCCTCTTTAGCCTGTCTGCACTTGGTCCTTATTTCCTTTTGTAGTTTCTTGTATTCAGTTCCATGTCTTGGCATAGTTTTCTGTCTCCTTTGCACCATGTCAAGAATCTCTTCAGTCATTCACTTGTTTCTTCTTCCGCGTCTGATTTCATTTACGACCATGTTGTTTGCTGATGTCATTTCTTTAAGTGCGTCCCGTTTTGAATTTCCATTTCTCATTTGTTCTTCGTATTTGTTTCTCACACTGTCAGTGTATTTTTTTCTGCAGGTTGAGTCATTCAGGAGTGTGTTGTATTGCAGTCTGGGTGCTGCCCTAAGTTTCTTAAATCTCTGAAGTTTCACCCGTAGTTTGCAGATAACTGGAAGGTGGTCACTTCTACAGATGGCACTTGGATAAGTTTTGCATTGAATCACTGCGTTTCTGAATCTTTTGTTTATGGTTATATAATTGATTCGTTTTTTTTCTGTCGCCTTCTGGGCTTGTTCGTAAACGTCTTGGGTGGTCTTGAAATATTGTGCTGGTTATCACCTAGTCATTTACCTTGTACCACTGGATTCATCTTTCATCCCAGTCACTGCAGATTCCTAATCTAAAGTTACCAGTTGTTTCCCGATGCTTCCCCTTGCCTACTTTGGGATTCAAGTATTCATGATGATTCTAATTTCTTGGCTTGGCATCGAGCCTTGGCATTGTCATGAGTGGAATAGAAAGATTATATTTCTTCCTCATTGCTAAGTTGAAGGGTTTTCCTTTCAGTTTGATCAAGAGAATTCTTTCAGAGAACTGACAATATCCAATAACGCATTTCTTCATTTCTCCGTTCACTATTAAGCTGGCTTCTTCTTCTTCTATGTGCCCTGTCCCTTCAGGACGTAGGCGATCATGGTTCTCCACGTCTCCCTATCCCTTGTGGCTCTTAGTATGTTTGCTCCTGTTGCTCCTGGCAACCCCCGTTCCGTCATCCACCTGATCAGGCCCTGCAAATATGTTATCCGCTGCCTTCCTCTGTCTCTCCTTCCTTCTATCTGTCCAGTCAGTATCAGGTTCTCCAGGCTCTCCTTCCTCATTGCATGTCCCAGGAACTTCAGTTGTCTCTTCCTGATGCTCAATATCAATTTCCTTTTTGTTGCCATTCTTTCTAACACCTCGTCGTTGCTTGTATGCTCAGTCCACGATATCCGTAGCATCCTTCTGTAGAACCACATTTCGGCCGCTTCCAGTTTTGTCCTCATTTTCGATGATATTGTCCAGCATTCACTGCCGTATTGAAGAACTGACATCACGTAGCAGTCTAGCACTCTTTTCTTCGTTTCTATTGAGATTTTCCTGTGTGTTAGTATTTTGCTCATCTTCTGGAACGCGTCCTTTGCCATGCCAATTCGCCTTCAGATCTCCGTGTCGCACTTTCCATCTCCTGTTAGAACACTTCCTAGGTACTTAAATTCTTGTACTTGTTTGATTCTGTTATCCCCCACCTGTATTTGGCATTTTGGGTTGTATCTTTTGCTGATGACCATGCACTCAGTTTTCTTAAAGTTTATTTGTAGTCCCTTCTTGTCACTCTGGCTACTTTTTCATTATTTTTACCTCCTGTAGTTTTCACTGTATGTAATAATATATAATGTCCTTAATTATTAAGGACATTATAGTATAAAGGAAAAAAAATTCGATGAATACTAAATTGTTAAAAGAATTGTTTTCATTTTTTCTTTTTTAAATAAAATAATTTATAAAATTTCAAATTTGTAAAAATTCTATAAAGCCTGGTTGCAGTTAGGTTATTATTTAGTAAGAAATAAATAGTAATAGCAAAAATACCAGGTTGTGAAACTGGCGCGGAATATCCTTCTCTCAATGAGGGTGAATGGGCCTCTCTTAAGCTGTGGTAGGCAACCCATCTAGTGATGGTGTCATGATAAAAACACCCTTGGTAGCTCTAGCAATGCATCAAGTATTCAGCTACTGAGAAGATTTTGAATTACACTACAAACTGCACCAGGGTTCCAAATACACAGGGAACTGGTCAATATGGTTCAACTGTTGACAATGGATGACGGTCAGGTGACACATGTTGCTCTTGTCTGTCCTTACCGGGTGAGGAGTTACTTGTTTCGTGTAGAAACCGTACTCTTATCAGCACATTCAACACCAGGACACTGAATCCACCATCTCGTCTTAACGAATTTGTAAAAAATGCAAAAGATCAGAACAGCGATATCATTGCCATTCAAGAACATCGTATCTTTCATACTGACACTGATATTGAATACCAAAATATTGAAGACTATCATCTATTTACAGCTTCCTATGTGAAAAATTTTTCCAACTCGTCCGTAGGGGGTGTAGGCCTCCTGCTTTCAACAAAAGCCATGGAAAATTTATCAGATATCAAAAGGCTATTACCAAGAGTCATCATTGCCGATTTCAAGGGTAATCCTAAAACAACAATCATATCTTGCTACAGTCCTCACAACGATAGTAGCGATGAAGAAATCAATCAGTTTTACAACACTATACGCTCTACTCTTGAAAATGTTCCAGCTCACAATTTTCTTCTAGTACCAGGTGACTTCAATGCCAGGCTGGGACCGGATGCTGCTAAATTCACCTTCCATACAGAAACCAACCGTAACGACGAGCATCTGGTTGACTTAATGGAGGAATTTAATCTTCATCTGGCTAACACTAGGTTTATGAAGTCCAACCATCAGCTGTGGACCTTTGAGTATCCAAATGGCAGCAGAGCCCAACTGGACTCCATACTGGTCCGTAAGAAGTGGCAGAACAGTATCAGGGATTGTCGAGCATACTCATCTTTTTCTTCTGTGGGATCTGATCATCGTATTGTCTCTGCCACAGTTAAACTGAGTTTCAGAGTTTCGAAAAAACCAACTGCGGATCCCATGAAAGCTATTGACTGGAAAGCAGTCTCCCGTGATAGAAATCTATCTTCTCAGTATGCAGTGGGTGTATTTAACTGACTCCAAGAACTCTCTCATTATGACGCAAAAAACCCTCAGTTAGATTCAAGTAACATAGAGTTGATCTATGGAAACTTGATTAAAGCTAATGAGGAAGTGGCTCTATCTACACTTCCCAAAAAACCAAAATTACGAAAAAACCCAGTTAGTTCAGACACCAGAGTCTCAGAAGCTAGAGAAAATCTCAAGAAAATCTCAGATATCTATCACTGTCACCCTTCTAGAATAAATAAGGACAAGTTAACAGCTGCTAAAAAATCCCTCGACCATGCATATCTTGAGGCAGAAGTAGCTTTCGTAAATGGGAAAATAAATGACATTTCCCATCTTCATATCAACCAACAACACTCTGCAGCCTGGAAGACTATAAATGAACTATCGGGGAAGGGATTAAAATCTCTACCAACAATCAAAAGTGAAAGCCGTGAGCAACGTCTTGGTAACTGGCTTTCTCACTTTAAAAACCTCCTTGGTAATCCTGCAAACCCACCAGAAGACAAATCCCTTCCAAAATTTCAAATTAGTAATGCATTGAACATGCCAACAGGAGAGTACACCATTGCAGAGTTAGGTTTTGTTCTAAGGAGGACAATGAACAAAACTCTTGGTCCGGACAAGATTCCAGCCATCTTGTGGAAAGACCCTATTTTTTACCAATTACTTCTTGATCTATGAAAAGGTCAGCCATGTTTTACCAACCATTTGACTATGGTCACAAATCATTCCCACTCCCAAAAAGGGTGATTTGACACTGGTATTTTTTTGCTGCCTATAGCTGCGAAAATTTATAACAAGCGACTTCTATATCATGTTCGCTCAAAAATAGAGCCCATTCTACTCAAAAACCAAAATGGTTTCCGCCCAGGTCGTTCCACTCTTGGACAAATTACAAATTCTTACTCTGCGTAGAATAATTGAGGAAATCACATTCTGCAATAAAACTGCAGATCTTATCTTTGTAGACTCTTATCTTTCGACTCAGACTATGTTCGAAATTCTTGGACCTTATGGCATACCAGTAGAAATCATTGAAGCTATTAAAGTATTGTATACAAACACACAAGCCACAGTCCTGACTCCAGATGGTGAAACACAGCCTTTTGATATTCTAGCTAGTATACTTGCACCTTTCCTTTTCATCATTGTAATAGACTACATCATGCGCAACTCTGTGAATACAATAAAAGAAAATGGACTCATGTATCAGCCTAGAAGTTATCCTGCACTTTATATTACCGATGCTAATTTTACTGATGACATTGCGCTGTTGTTAGACAACCTCCTTAGTGCTCAGGCACTCCTTTCTTCTCTTGAATCAGCAGCAAACTGTTCAGGGCTTCACCTGAATGAAACCAAAACTGAGTGTATGCCAATTAACATTCGCAGCAATCATGAAATTAAAACTCTCTCGAATAACATCCTTAAACGCGTTGAAGACTACAAATACCTAGGATCACGCATCAAGAATTCCGAAAAAGACTTTGATATTAGAAAAGGCATAGCATGGACTGCTTGTAACAAAATGGATAAGATCTGGAAATCCAATCTTGATCGTAAGATCAAAATCCAAGTTTTTCACGCACTTATTGAACCAATCTTACTATATGGATCCGAAACTTGGACCCTTTCAGCAAAACAACAGCGCCGTTTAGATGGGTGTTATACTCGTCTTCTCAGAAGAGTACTTGATTTTTCACGGCGAAACCACCCAACTCTAGAAATGATATATGGAGACCTACCAAGAGTATCAACCTTAGTTCAAAAGAGACGTGTCCAGTTTGCTGGGCATTGTGCACGTGCCACAGATGAACTTGTTTCATCGTTTGTATTATGGAGGCACCCATCATCTCACAATCGATCTTGTAAGTTAACCTTCCCAGACAGGATACAAAGAGATACATCTATTGCCAAGGAAGACCTTACAGGAGTTATGACAAATAGGGAATACTGGAAGGTTCTATCTCGGTCGAGGCCGCAGGATGATGATGATGATGAATTGTCGCTGCTGAAGTCTCCATTGTTTAGCTATCTAGTTTCGCATATGCCCAGAATTTTGATGTTCAATCTGCTCATTTCCTGCTTGACATTCTCAAGTTGATCACAGTTGCTCAGCATCCTGACGTTCCATCTTCCTAGGGTACATTTTTGTTTGTTTATTGTGCAGGGTAACGGTCCAGAGACACCTGTTGCCTTTCTGGGTGAGAAATAAATTTCGGAAAAAATGTGTCTCCTTTATGCCACTGGTGCTAGCAGTTCCTGGATGACGGTCAGGTGACACATGTTGCTCTTGTCTGTCCTTACCGGGTGAGGAGTTACTTCCTTTGAAAGTAACTTTCTTCACGCCGTTGAGTTTTATGTCTATTTTGTAAAGCCATCATTGTACACGGGAATGATAGTGGAGTGGTATCCCGTTGCTTTCTCCATGGTGATTTATCGAGACACCACATCTAGTTAGATGGCCGTTAACTTCTTAAGACTTCATCTGCCCTTTGTAGGCTTAATTTTTCTTCTACTGGGTTGCTAACATTGCATGCAAAAAAAAAAAAATGAACGTTTTTTTTTATCTTCATTTCAATAGCTTTATTTCCACTAGTAGTGTTAGTAGTAATATTATCTTGAATTTTATTATTATTATTGATGAAGCCTTGTCAATTCTTATTCATTTTTCACTAGGATTTCTTTCATCTTCATTTCAATTGCTTTATTTCCACTAGTAGTATTAGTAGTAATATCTTCTTGAATTTTATTATTATTATTAGATGAAGTCTTGTAAATTCTTATTCATTTTTCACTAGCATTTCTTTCATCTTCATTTCAATTGCTTTATTTCTACTAGTAGTATTAGTAGTAATATCTTCTTGAATTTTATTATTATTATTAGATGAAGTCTTGTAAATTCTTATTCATTTTTCACTAGCATTTCTTTCATCTTCATTTCAACTGCTTTATTTCTACTAGTAGTATTAGTAGTAATATTATCTTGAATTTTATTATTATTATTAGATGAAGCCTTGTCAATTCTTATTCATTTTTCACTAGCATTTCTTTCATCTTCATTTCAATTGCTTTATTTCTACTAGTAGTATTAGTAGTAATATCTTCTTGAATTTTATTATTATTATTAGATGAAGTCTTGTAAATTCTTATTCATTTTTCACTAGCATTTCTTTCATCTTCATTTCAACTGCTTTATTTCTACTAGTAGTATTAGTAGTAATATTATCTTGAATTTTATTATTATTATTAGATGAAGCCTTGTCAATTCTTATTCATTTTTCACTAGCATTTCTTTCATCTTCATTTCAATTGCTTTATTTCTACTAGTAGTATTAGTAGTAATATCTTCTTGAATTTTATTATTATTATTAGATGAAGTCTTGTAAATTCTTATTAATTTTTCACTAGTATTTCTTTCATCTTCATTTCAATTGCTTTATTTCTACTAGTAGTATTAGTAGTAATATTATCTTGAATTTTATTATTATTATTAGATGAAGCCTTGTCAATTCTTATTTTCAGTAGCATTTCTTTCATCTTCATTTTCAATTGCTTTATTTCTACTAGTAGTATTAGTAGTAATATCTTCTTGAATTTTATTATTATTATTAGATGAAGGCTTGTCAATTCTTATTCATTTTTCAATTAGGATTTCTTTCATCTTCATTTCAATCACTTTATTTCTACTAGTAGTATTAGTAGTAATATTATCTGGAATTTTGTTTTTATTTTTAGATGAAGCTTCATCAATTCTTTTCATTTGTATTTCTTTCATCTTCATTTCAACCTTCTTTATTTCTACTAGTAGTATTAGTAGTAATATTATCTTGAATTTTATTATTATTATGAGATGAAGTCTTGTGAATTCTTATTCATTTTTCAATAGGATTTCTTTCATCTTCATTTCAATTGCTTTATTTCTACTAGTAGTATTAGTAGTAATATTATCTTGAATTTTATTATTATTATTATTAGCTGAAGCCTTGTCAATTCTTATTCATTTTTCACTAGCATTTCTTTCATCTTCATTTCAATTACTTTATTTCTACTAGTAGTATTAGTAGTAATGTATCTGGAATTTTGTTTTTATTTTTAGATGAAGCTTCATCAATTCTTTTTTCATTTGTATTTCTTTCATCTTCATTTTCAACTGCTTTATTTCTACTAGTAGTATTAGTAGTAATATTATCTTGAATTTTATTATTATTATGAGATGAAGTCTTGTGAATTCTTATTCATTTTTCAATAGGATTTCTTTCATCTTCATTTCGAATTGCTTTATTTCTACTAGTAGTATTAGTAGTAATATTATCTTGAATTTTATTATTATTATTATTAGCTGAAGCCTTGTCCAATTCTTATTCATTTTTCACTAGCATTTCTTTCATCTTCATTTCAATTACTTTATTTCTACTAGTAGTATTAGTAGTAATATTATCTGGAATTTTGTTTTTTTTATTTTTAGATGAAGCTTCATCAATTCTTTTTCATTTGTATTTCTTTCATCTTCATTTCAATTCAATTGATTTATTTCTATTAGATGTATTAGTAGTAATATTATCTTGAATTTTATTATTATTATGAGATGAAGTCTTGTGAATTCTTATTCATTTTTCAATAGGATTTCTTTCATCTTCATTTCAATTGCTTTATTTCTACTAGTAGTATTAGTAGTAATATTATCTTGAATTTTATTATTATTATTATTAGCTGAAGCCTTGTCAATTCTTATTCATTTTTCACTAGCATTTCTTTCATCTTCATTTTCAATTACTTTATTTCTACTAGTAGTATTAGTAGTAATATTATCTGGAATTTTGTTTTTATTTTTAGATGAAGCTTCATCAATTCTTTTTTCATTTGTATTTCTTTCATCTTCATTTCAACTGCTTTATTTCTACTAGTAGTATTAGTAGTAATATTATCTTGAATTTTATTATTATTATTGAGATGAAGTCTTGTGAATTCTTATTCATTTTTCAATAGGATTTCTTTCATCTTCATTTCAATTGCTTTATTTCTACTAGTAGTATTAGTAGTAATATTATCTTGAATTTTATTATTATTATTATTAGCTGAAGCCTTGTCAATTCTTATTCATTTTTCACTAGCATTTCTTTCATCTTCATTTTCAATTACTTTATTTCTACTAGTAGTATTAGTAGTAATATTATCTGGAATTTTGTTTTTATTTTTAGATGAAGCTTCATCAATTCTTTTTCATTTGTATTTCTTTCATCTTCATTTCAATTCAATTGATTTATTTCTATTAGATGTATTAGTAGTAATATTATCTTGAATTTTATTATTATTATGAGATGAAGTCTTGTGAATTCTTATTCATTTTTCAATAGGATTTCTTTCATCTTCATTTCAATTGCTTTATTTCTACTAGTAGTATTAGTAGTAATATTATCTTGAATTTTATTATTATTATTATTAGCTGAAGCCTTGTCAATTCTTATTCATTTTTCACTAGCATTTCTTTCATCTTCATTTCAATTACTTTATTTCTACTAGTAGTGTTAGTAGTAATATTATCTGGAATTTGTTGTTTTTATTTTAGATGAAGCTTCATCAATTCTTTTCATTTGTATTTCTTTCATCTTCATTTCAATTCAATTGATTTATTTCTATTAGATGTATTAGTAGTAATATCTTGAATTTTATTATTATTATGAGATGAAGTCTTGTGAATTCTTATTCATTTTTCAATAGGATTTCTTTCATCTTCATTTCAATTGCTTTATTTCTACTAGTAGTATTAGTAGTAATATTATCTTGAATTTTATTATTATTATTATTAGCTGAAGCCTTGTCAATTCTTATTCATTTTTCACTAGCATTTCTTTCTCTTCATTTCAATTACTTTATTTCTACTAGTAGTATTAGTAGTAATATTATCTGGAATTTTGTTTTTATTTTTAGATGAGCTTCATCAATTCTTTTTCATTTGTATTTCTTTCATCTTCATTTCAATTCAATTGATTTATTTCTATTAGATGTATTAGTAGTAATATTATCTTGAATTTTATTATTATTATGAGATGAAGTCTTGTGGTCTTATTCATTTTTCAATAGGATTTCTTTCATCTTCATTTCAATTGCTTTATTTCTACTAGTAGTAGTAGTAATATTATCTTGAATTTTATTATTATTATTATTAGCTGAAGCCTTGTCAATTCTTATTCATTTTTCACTAGCATTTCTTTCATCTTCATTTCAATTACTTTATTTCTACTAGTAGTATTAGTAGTAATATTATCTGGAATTTTGTTTTTATTTTTAGATGAAGCTTCATCAATTCTTTTTCATTTGTATTTCTTTCATCTTCATTTCAATTCAATTGATTTATTTCTATTAGATGTATTAGTAGTAATATTATCTTGAATTTTATTATTATTATGAGATGAAGTCTTGTGAATTCTTATTCATTTTTCAATAGGATTTCTTTCATCTTCATTTTCAATTGCTTTATTTCTACTAGTAGTATTAGTAGTAATATTATCTTGAATTTTATTATTATTATTATTAGCTGAAGCCTTGTCAATTCTTATTCATTTTTCACTAGCATTTCTTTCATCTTCATTTCAATTACTTTATTTCTACTAGTAGTATTGGCAGTAATATTATCTGGAATTTTGTTTTTATTTTTAGATGAAGCTTCATCAATTCTTTTTCATTTGTATTTCTTTCATCTTCATTTCAATTCAATTGATTTATTTCTATTAGATGTATTAGTAGTAATATTATCTTGAATTTTATTATTATTATGAGATGAAGTCTTGTGAATTCTTATTCATTTTTCAATAGGATTTCTTTCATCTTCATTTCAATTGCTTTATTTCTACTAGTAGTATTAGTAGTAATATTATCTTGAATTTTATTATTATTATTATTAGCTGAAGCCTTGTCAATGTATTCATTTTCACTAGCATTTCTTTCATCTTCATTTTCAATTACTTTATTTCTACTAGTAGTATTAGTAGTAATATTATCTGGAATTTTGTTTTTATTTTTAGATGAAGCTTCATCTGCAATTCTTTTCATTTGTATTTCTTTCATCTTCATTTCAACTGCTTTATTTCTACTAGTAGTATTAGTAGTAATATTATCTTGAATTTTATTATTATTATGAGATGAAGTCTTGTGAATTCTTATTCATTTTTCAATAGGATTTCTTTCATCTTCACATTTCAATTGCTTTATTTCTACTAGTAGTATTAGTAGTAATATTATCTTGAATTTTATTATTATTATTATTAGCTGAAGCCTTGTCAATTCTTATTCATTTTTCACTAGCATTTTCTTTCATCTTCATTTCAATTACTTTATTTCTACTAGTAGTATTAGTAGTAATATTATCTAGATTTTGTTTTATTTTTAGATGAAGCTTCATCAATTCTTTTTCATTTGTATTTCTTTCATCTTCATTTCAATTCAATTGATTTATTTCTATTAGATGTATTAGTAGTAATATTATCTTGAATTTTATTATTATTATGAGATGAAGTCTTGTGAATTCTTATTCATTTTTCAATAGGATTTCTTTCATCTTCATTTCAATTGCTTTATTTCTACTAGTAGTATTAGTAGTAATATTATCTTGAATTTTATTATTATTATTATTAGCTGAAGCCTTGTCAATTCTTTATTCATTTTTCACTAGCATTTCTTTCATCTTCATTTCAATTACTTTATTTCTACTAGTAGTATTAGTAGTAATATTATCTGGAATTTTGTTTTTATTTTTAGATGAAGCTTCATCAATTCTTTTCATTTGTATTTCTTTCATCTTCATTTCAATTCAATTGATTTATTTCTATTAGATGTATTAGTAGTAATATTATCTTGAATTTTATTATTATTATGAGATGAAGTCTTGTGAATTCTTATTCATTTTTCAATAGGATTTCTTTCATCTTCATTTCAATTGCTTTATTTCTACTAGTAGTATTAGTAGTAATATTATCTTGAATTTTATTATTATTATTATTAGCGGAAACCTTGTCAATTCTTATTCATTTTTCTTTAGCATTTCTTTCATCTTCATTTCAATTACTTTATTTCTACTAGTAGTATTAGTAGTAATATTATCACAAATTTTGTTTTTATTTTTAGATGAAGCTTCATCAATTCTTTTTTTCATTTGTATTTCTTTCATCTTCATTTCAATTCAATTGATTTATTTCTATTAGATGTATTAGTAGTAATATTATCTTGAATTTTATTATTATTATGAGATGAAGTCTTGTGAATTCTTATTCATTTTTCAATAGGATTTCTTTCATCTTCATTTCAATTGCTTTATTTCTACTAGTAGTATTAGTAGTAATATTATCTTGAATTTTATTATTATTATTATTATTAGCCTGACCTTGTCAATTCTTATTCATTTTTTCACTAGCATTTCTTTCATCTTCATTTCAATTACTTTATTTCTACTAGTAGTATTAGTAGTAATATTATCTGGAATTTTGTTTTTATTTTTAGATGAAGCTTCATCAATTCTTTTTCATTTGTATTTCTTTCATCTTCATTTCAATTCAATTGATTTATTTCTATTAGATGTATTAGTAGTAATATTATCTTGAATTTTATTATTATTATGAGATGAAGTCTTGTGAATTCTTATTCATTTTTCACTAGCATTTCTTTCATCTTCATTTCAATTACTTTATTTCTACTAGTAGTATTAGTAGTAATATCTTCTTGAATTTTATTATTATTATTAGATGAAGTCTTGTAAATTCTTATTAATTTTTCAATAGGATTTCTTTCATCTTCATTTCAATTGCTTTATTTCTACTAGTAGTATTAGTAGTAATATTATCTTGAATTTTATTATTATTATGAGATGAAGTCTTGTAAATTCTTATTCATTTTTCAATTAAGTTTCTTTCATCTTCATTTCAATTGCTTTATTTCTACTAGTAGTATTAGTAGTAATATTATCTTGAATTTTATTATTATTATTATTAGCTGAAGCCTTGTCAATTCTTATTCATTTTTCACTAGCATTTCTTTCATCTTCATTTCAATTGCTTTATTTCTACTAGTAGTATTAGTAGTAATATCTTCTTGAATTTTATTATTATTATTAGATGAAGCCTTGTAAATTCTTATTCATTTTTCAATAGGATTTCATCTTCATTTCAATTGCTTTATTTCTACTAGTAGTATTAGTAGTAATATCTTCTTGAATTTTATTATTATTATGAGATGAAGTCTTGTAAATTCTTATTCATTTTTCAATAGGATTTCTTTCATCTTCATTTCAACTGCTTTATTTCCACTAGTAGTATTAGTAGTAATATTATCTTGAATTTTATTATTAATTATGAGATGAAGTCTTGTAAATTCTTATTCATTTTTTCAATAGGATTTCTTTCATCTTCATTTCAATTGCTTTATTTCCACTAGTAGTATTAGTAGTAATATTATCTTGAATTTTATTATTATTATTATTAGCTGAAGCCTTGTCAATTCTTATTCATTTTTCACTAGCATTTCTTTCATCTTCATTTTCATTGCTTTATTTCTACTAGTAGTATTAGTAGTAATATCTTCTTGAATTTTATTATTATTATTAGATGAAGCCTTGTAAATTCTTATTCATTTTTCAATAGGATTTCTTTCATCTTCATTTCAATTGCTTTATTTCTACTAGTAGTATTAGTAGTAATATCTTCTTGAATTTTATTATTATTATGAGGTAAAGTCTTGTAAATTCTTATTCATTTTTCAATAGGATTTCTTTCATCTTCATTTCAACTGCTTTATTTCCACTAGTAGTATTAGTAGTAATATTATCTTGAATTTTATTATTATTATGAGATGAAGTCTTGTAAATTCTTATTCATTTTTCAATAGGATTTCTTTCATCTTCATTTCAATTGCTTTATTTCCACTAGTAGTATTAGTAGTAATATTATCTTGAATTTTATTATTATTATTATTAGCTGAAGCCTTGTCAATTCTTATTCATTTTTCACTAGCATTTCTTTCATCTTCATTCAATTGCTTTATTTCTACTAGTAGTATTAGTAGTAATATCTTCTTGAATTTTATTATTATTATTAGATGAAGCCTTGTAGAGTTCTTATTCATTTTTCAATAGGATTTCTTTCATCTTCATTTCAATTGCTTTATTTCTACTAGTAGTATTAGTAGTAATATCTTCTTGAATTTTATTATTATTATGAATGGAAAGTCTTGTAAATTCTTATTCATTTTTCAATAGGATTTCTTTCATCTTCATTTCAACTGCTTTATTTCCACTAGTAGTATTAGTAGTAATATTATCTTGAATTTTATTATTATTATGAGATGAAGTCTTGTAAATTCTTATTCATTTTCCAATAGGATTTCTTTCATCTTCATTTCAATTGCTTTATTTCCACTAGTAGTATTAGTAGTAATATTATCTTGAATTTTATTATTATTATTATTAGCTGAAGCCTTGTCAATTCTTATTCATTTTTCACTAGCATTTCTTTCATCTTCATTTCAATTGCTTTATTTCTACTAGTAGTATTAGTAGTAATATCTTCTTGAATTTTATTATTATTATTAGATGAAGCCTTGTAAATTCTTATTCATTTTTCAATAGGATTTCTTTCATCTTCATTTCAATTGCTTTATTTCTACTAGTAGTATTGTAGTAATATCTTCTTGAATTTTATTATTATTATGAGATGAAGTCTTGTAAATTCTTATTCATTTTTCAATAGGATTTCTTTCATCTTCATTTCAACTGCTTTATTTCCACTAGTAGTATTAGTAGTAATATTATCTTGAATTTTATTATTATTATTAGATGAAGTCTTGTAAATTCTTATTCATTTTTCAATAGGATTTCTTTCATCTTCATTTCAATTGCTTTATTTCCACTAGTAGTATTAGTAGTAATATTATCTTGAATTTTATTATTATTATGAGATGAAGTCTTGTAAATTCTTATTCATTTTTCAATAGGATTTCTTTCATCTTCATTTCAATTGCTTTATTTCCACTAGTAGTATTAGTAGTAATATTATCTTGAATTTTATTATTATTAGCCATGAGCCTTGTCAATTCTTATTCATTTTTCCTTAGCATTTCTTTCATCTTCATTTTCAATTGCTTTATTTTTACTAGTAGTATTAGTAGTAATATCTTCTTGAATTTTATTATTATTATTAGATGAAGCCTTGTAAATTCTTATTCATTTTTTCAATAGGATTTGCTTTCATCTTCATTTCAATTGCTTTATTTCTACTAGTAGTATTAGTAGTAATATCTTCTTGAATTTTATTATTATTATGAGATGAAGTCTTGTAAATTCTTATTCATTTTTCAATAGGATTTCTTTCATCTTCATTTTCAACTGCTTTATTTCCACTAGTAGTATTAGTAGTAATATTATCTTGAATTTTATTATTATTATTAGATGAAGTCTTGTAAATTCTTATTCATTTTTCAATAGGATTTCTTTCATCTTCATTTCAATTACTTTATTTCCACTAGTAGTATTAGTAGTAATATTATCTTGAATTTTATTATTATTATGAGATGATCTTGTAAATTCTTATTCATTTTTCAATAGGATTTCTTTCATCTTCATTTCAATTGCTTTATTTCCACTAGTAGTATTAGTAGTAATATTATCTTGAATTTTATTATTATTATGAGATGAAGTCTTGTAAATTCTTATTCATTTTTCAATAGGATTTCTTTCATCTTCATTTCAATTACTTTATTTCTACTAGTAGTATTAGTAGTAATATCTTCTTGAATTTTATTATTATTATGAGATGAAGTCTTGTAAATTCTTATTCATTTTTCAATAGGATTTCTTTCATCTTCATTTCAATTGCTTTATTTCCACTAGTAGTATTAGTAGTAATATTATCTTGAATTTTATTATTATTATGAGATGAAGTCTTGTAAATTCTTATTCATTTTTCAATAGGATTTCTTTCATCTTCATTTTCAATTGCTTTATTTCCACTAGTAGTATTAGTAGTAATATTATCTTGAATTTTATTATTATTATGAGATGAAGTCTTGTAAATTCTTATTCATTTTTCAATAGGATTTCTTTCATCTTCATTTTCAACTGCTTTATTTCTACTAGTAGTATTAGTAGTAATATTATCTGGAATTTTGTTTTTATTTTTAGATGAAGCTTCATCAATTCTTTTTCATTTGTATTTCTTTCATCTTCATTTCAATTCAATTGATTTATTTCTATTAGAAGTAGTAGCAACTCCAAAAATCACTTCCAAAGAATCCACTTGCTACCACTTCAAAATACTCCTCAACCTGTCAACTGCTAACTCACTTTAGCTAACAAGTTTCTTGCCATGAAAACCGGCTAAAGGTTCAACAGATTCCTTTTTATTATTATTATTAACATGCACAACCCATTTATTTGAATTAACACTTCTAAAAAATATTTATTTCCTTTGAAACCTTTCCTATTTCAACAGCTCATTTTCCTTGCTTGAATAAAATTATCTTTCTCATACTCAATTAATTCATTTGTCTGCTGAATTAATTTTCTGGGAATTATGTGTTAAAATTTTCTACATAACTTCTTTTAAGAGACTCACCATTAATCTAAAAGGGGCTCCACATCATCATTAACTTTGGATTCCCAACAACTTGTAATCCCGGTTGCATAAATGGAAATAACTCCGATGACTATTTTAAAAATACAAGCTGAAGTTATTTTGGACTAGCAGTACAGCCCGGCGTTGCTTGGTTTTAATAAAAGCTTTAAAACTAATCCATGGTCCTGGAGCTCAGACTCAGCCTCAAGAATATTTGGTGAGAATCGGATAAAAATTGTGGATTTGTATAAAGGACATACAGACAGATAAACAGACACACACAAACATCTTGCTTTTATATATATATATATATATATATATTATCGATTTTCTGCAATATTGTAAGAACTTCAAACTTGAAACTTCTGAATATCATTTCTTGTGTCTTTGTCTATGAGTGTATCAAATTTGATTAAAATCGGACCACTCCTTCTATAACCCAATTTTTTCGATTTTCGATATTTATCGGGGGTACCTCGACACAAAACCTAGCTAAGAACACTCACAGACGCTTATAGTACAACTGTGTAAATTTTCAAGAAAATCGGTTCAGCCGTTTCGGAGTCTATAGGTAACGGACACACACACACACACACACACACACACACACATACACACACAAGTTCTATTTATAAATAAGTTTAGATTTACATCAGTTGACATACGTATTTATCTATCTGTCTATTCATATTTCTGAGGTGGGGTATTGTAATTATTTACACTATTTACATCGTTCTATTCACAACGTTTCGACTCTTGTAAGGTCTGACCTTCTTCAGGTGTTTGGAATTTGGAACCGAACCCTTTATTTCATCCACTTAGGATAGATTATTCTAGTTCAACGTATCATGCCTCTTTCAGATATCTCAGTATCACTTACCTTTTTTTTTAACTCAACAAGTTTTTATTCACCCCTGCTGTTGCCAGTTATTGAACTCACAACCTTTTGGGTTAAGTCACTGGATTCAACCAATGCTTTTATCCATGTGTCCTTGAGAACATCAGCGTATGAATTTTGGGGATTTATAAACCTAATGTGTCAGTAAATATTTTATACCCGAGCACATATTACATTTTGGTGTTATTATTGTTTTTCCCTAGCCCTCCATATTATTGAAGTAATACTCCGTATTTTCGGTTCCTATATTGTATTCATGTCTATGGTTGGTAAACTTTTTTTTTTACACTGTATGGGTGGTGGGAGTTGAAGCTGAGGTATTGTCCAGTGAATGTTTTCTTGTGATATATGGAAATCATGAATTAATTCTCTGTTTGAGATATTAGTATATCTGAGAATGCTAGTTTGTTATTGTTTTCTCTCTCTGTTGTAAACTGTATCAATGATCTTATTGAGTTCACATAGTCCAGTAGTAGCTGAACCTTCTTCTGGGGGTTGCCAGAGTATGAAAGGGTCAGCTATATATCTCAGCCATAGTGATGTGGAAAGGAATTATTCACTGCTTACAACATTGAGCAAGAGTCAGAAGTGGTGACCCAGAGATCAGTCAGTTATACACGTGATATACGCTTGGGCGATCATGTCTCGAAAGAGACATGACTAACTGGGCAGAAGATGATCCCACAGTAGGTTGCCATTGCATTCTGCGGTAGATTGGTTGCCAACCAAGGCTATAGAACCCAATCTGTCCTGTTATTTGGCCCATAGCTGGAGGGAAGAGATGGATTAATACCTTTCCCAAGGGTATTTGCGCGTATATGATTGCAACGAATTCAACTCATTCCGAGTCGATATCCACTGGACCACAACGCACACCCAGAGATATATAAACAAAAATGGTCAGCATAAGGCGTATCCTACAACATTACAACTACCCTGGGTACATGAGAGCAGCTCCAACAAACTGGAATAGAAGGATGCAAGAGGATAACAACACCCAGAAAACAGCCTCGGTCTGCTTACCATTTATGAAGGGCTTATCGAAAAAATACAAAAGGTCTGTGGTCCGTATAACATCAATAGATCTATCTATCGCCCGGTTCACACTCCACCCACGTCTATTGAACAGGTTAAGAGGCTCATCCCTTGTTCCCTGTTTAGGATGTGGTTTCCGGCTTTATCTTTTCCAATCTTTTCACTATTATGTAGCCCCCTGCACATCAGTGGCGTTACCGCCTTGCTCGGGGTGACACGATAAAAAAAAAAAAAGAGATCTTCAAAAGTAGATGAACGCTTCACGGATACTTCTTTCAAGTAAGACCTCCAATAGAGGAGAATATGACAAAGTACTGTGTGTAGGATGTGCGTTGTGGTGCAGTGGATATCGACTCAGAACGACAAATAGGGGAGCCGAGTTCAAATTCCACTTTAATTCCTTTGCATTCTCTTATGCACAAATATCTTTGGGAAAGGTATTAATCCATCTCTTCCCTCCAATTATGGGTTAAATAACAGAACAGATTGGGTTCTTATAGTTTTAGCTAGCAACCAGTCTACTGCAGAAAGTAATGGCAATCTACTGCGGGATAATCTTCTGCCCAGTCTGTCATATCTCTTTTGAGACATGATCGCCTAAGTGTGCATGGCGCTTCTGACTAGTTCCATATGCCATATCTTTTTTTTAACTCAACATATGGCATGACTGACTGTGTACCCCGTCCCGTCCCATAGAACTGTGGTAAGAAGTATAAAGGAGAAATGGCCCGCTTCCTGATGAACAGGTTACAAACCGGGATAGAAGGCTGCAAGTGAATAACAACATTCAGAAAACAGCCTCAGTCTGCTTATCTCATGTAAAGGGATTACTGGAAAAAATACTAAAGATCTGTCGTCCATATAACACCAAGAGAAACTTCAAAAGTTGTTCAACAATTTGCAAGTAAGACCTCCAATCAAGGAGAACATGAATAAGTATGTGTAGGCCATCTTATTCAGCTGTAGTAGGAAATATAAAAGAGAAACAGGCTGCCCCATTAAGACTGCAGGAACACCGTAAAGAGGGGAAATAGAAAACATCAGGTATGGCAGACCACATATGGAGAGAAAAAGGAGCTTACTGCCTCGTAGACTGAGAACAGAACTGGAAAATATGAAAACTTCTCTGAAAGGGCAATACAAATGAAGAAGGACTTATACCTGTGCTTTATTAATTATGCGAAGGCGTTTGACAAAATACGCCACAAAGAACTGATGGAGATGCTCGGCAGCCTGGACATATTTGGGAAAGACTTGAGAGTGATAAAGAATCCTTACTGGCAGTAAACCGCTTGCATACGGACAGGTAATGAATTGAGTAGATATACAAAGATAGAAAGGGGCGTGAGACAGGGATGTGTCTTTTCACTGGATCTGTTCAACTTGTACAGCGAGAATATTTTGAGGACCCTAGAAGGCCTGGATTCGTAATCGAAGGCCACAATTTAAACAACCTAAGGTACGCAGACGATACAGTGCTGATAGCAGACACAGAAAGGAAACTACAAGACCTCCTACAGAAGGTAGCAGAAGAAACTAACAAAAAAGGACTAGAAATAAACTGCACGAAAACCAAATGCATCGTCATCAGTAAAAAGGGCAGCCCAAAATGCCAAATACAGGTCGGGGATACCAGAATCAGGCAGGTACAAAAATTTAAATTCCTGGGAAGTGTTATAACAGAAGATGGAAAGTGCGACACAGAGATCCGAAGGCGAATTGGCATGGCGAAGGAAGCATTCCAGAAGTTGAGTAAAGTATTAAGAAACAGGACAATTTCGCTAGAAACTAGGAAGAAAGTACTGGACTGCTATGTGCTGTCCGTCCTTCAATATGGCAGTGAATGCTGGACAATACCATCAAAGATGAAAGAAAAACTTGAAGCAACTGAAATGTGGTTCTACAGAAAGATGTTGCGAATATCATGGATCGAGCATGTGAGCAATGATGATGTCTTGGGAATGATGGAAACAAAAAGGAAATTAATACTGAGCATTAGGAAGAGACAGCTGAAGTTCCTGGGACACGCAATGAGGAAGGAGGGCTTGGAGAACCTGATACTAACAGGCCAGATAGAGGGAAAAAGAAACAGGGGAAAGCAATGGATAACATATTTGAAGGATAGGTCAGGTGCATGATGGAACGAGGGTTGCATGGTGTAACAGGAGAAGGCGTGCTTAGAGCCACCAGGGATAGGGAGACGTGGGAAGCGATGATCGCCTACGTCCTGAAGAAGAAGAAGGAATCAGCACATATGCTAAGCCACAAAAATCTCCCAAGATAGCCAAACATAGAAATGAATTTTTATGGTACTGACTAGTCCCACATGCCGTATCTTCCTTTTATTTCAATTCTCCAAGTTTTTGTTTACCACTGCTGTAACCAGATATTGAACTCACAACTCTTTTGGTCAAGTCACTGATTTAAAACATTTTTATCCACTGGGTCATGTGTGTATTCATCAGTGTAGGAAGTTTTGGGACTTATAAATCTTACTAACAATTTTTTTTTTTACCGGAGCTCATAACAATTTTGTGTGTCTTTATTTATTTATTACTGGTTCCCATATTGTATTCATTTCTATGTTTGGCTATCTTGGGAGATTTTTGTGGCTTAGCATATGTGCTGATTCCTTCTTCTTCTTCTATGTGCCCTGTCCCTTCAAAACAATTTTTTTTTTTACCGGAGCTCATAACAATTTTGTGTGTCTTTATTTATTTATTACTGGTTCCCATATTGTATTCATTTCTAAAAAATTGTTAGTAAGATTTATAAGTCCCAAAACTTCCTACACTGATGAATACACACATGACCCAGTGGATAAAAATGTTTTAAATCAGTGACTTGACCAAAAGAGTTGTGAGTTCAATATCTGGTTACAGCAGTGGTAAACAAAAACTTGGAGAATTGAAATAAAAGGAAGATACGGCATGTGGGACTAGTCAGTACCATACGTGCTTGGGTGATCATGTCCGTTTTTAGACATGACTGACAAGGTAGAAGATTTTCCCACATTAGGTTGCCATTTCTGCTATTCAACCCATAGCTGGAAGAAGGAAAGTTGGATTAATACGGCTCTCTGGTTTCTCATTCTGAGTCGATATCTATTACGCTACAATGCACATCCTAGAACAATCAGAAATAAAGGGTTCCAAACAGCTGAAGAAGACTGGAGCGTACAAAAGTTGAAACGTCATGAATATTTTAATAAAGATGAGGACAACATATATACATATATAAATTTATATTGCTCAGACCATATATGAAAAGAAAAGGGAGATCACAGGTTTTTCGAGTATTGGCCATTATATAAGAAGTGGATACTAAACTTCACACATCTCAATCGAAAGAACAGTGGTTCAATCTTTATGGGTAGCATTCAACATTTAAAAAAAAATCCCTTCTCTTATATTTTATTTTCTTAAAATAAAAAAAATAATTTCAAGCAACTGTTTTGTTACAAGGTGTAATTTTTTATTTATTTTATATTCGTGAGGTTTACACTGAGAAATTCAAATACAATTAACTAAAAGAAAATTTTTTGAAATAGATATTTGTGCTTATAAGTGATAAGTATTTACAAAATGGCAGTAGTTTTAAAAAGGAACTGATTTTACAACAAAATGAAAAAGAAAAGAAAGGAAGAGAATTCAAAGCAGCATGCATATGTGACAATGAAAATCATCAAATCAAAATCTTTGTCCAATTATTCAACTTGTAACTAGAACACAATTGTAAGAAAGCTATTTCTTATTTATGATACAAGAAGATTAGAATCCTGATGAATAGAGCGAGAAGCAAAACCAGGCCAGAGATAGGGCAGGAACAGTGTGGGTTCATCAGACACTGGAACAAGGAACGCCATATTCATGATTAAGATGCTCTCTGAAATGAAGAAAGACTTGTACCTATGCTTCATTGACTACGCGAAAGCATTCGACAAGATACGACACAAAGAATTGATGGAGATGCTAGGCAGCCTCGACATTTTCGGGAAAGACATAAGAATAATCAAGAATCTCTACTGGCAGCAAATGGCCTGCATATGGACAGGTAACGATCTCAGTAGATACACAAAGATAGAAAAAGGTGTAAGACAAGGATGTGTCTTTTCACCGGATTTGAGAATATTTTGAGGACCTTAGATGACACGCCAGGATTTGTTATTGGAGGCCACAACCTGAACAACATAAGGTATGCGGACGATACAGTGCTGATTGCGGACACGGAAAGGAAACTACAAGACCTCATACAGAAAGTAGCAGTGGAGAGTGACAAGAAGGGACTACAAACAAACTTTAAGAAAACTGAGTGCATGGTCATAAGCAAAAGATACAACCCAAAATGCCAAATACAGGTGGGGGATAACAGAATCAAGCAAGTACAAAAATTTAAGTACCTAGGAAGTGTTCTAACAGAAGATGGAAAGTGCGACACAGAAATCCGAAGGCGAATTGGCATGGCAAAGGACGCGTTTCAGAAGATGAGCAAAATACTAACACACAGGAAAATCTCAATAGAAACAAAGAAAAGAGTGCTAAACCGGTTCACCAGGGGTGTGATCACGCTGTTGAGAAAAGGCAAGGATGTGGGGAGGGAGCTAGAGGGTTACCGGCCCATAACTCTGCTAAACACAGAGTTAAAGATTTTGGCCAAGATCTTGCAAAATCGTTTGCAATTAGTTGCCGAGTCTCTGTTGGGACCTGAGCAGACTTGTGCTGTGAAGGGCCGAACAATTCAGAGCAACCTGCATCTGATACGCACGATCATAGAGGGGATAAAAGACGACGACGAAGCCGCGCTGATCCATTTAGATCAGTCCAAGGCATTTGATAGGGTTGACCATCGGTACCTGGCGGCTGTCCTGCAGGCAGCTGGATTCGAAACCAACTTCCGCCGCTGGATTAGCCTCCTGTATCAATCCCCGACGGCTGTGGTACAGGTGAACGGAAAGTTGTCGGGCGTTCTGGCGCTGTCTAGGGCGGTCCGACAGGGTTGTCCACTGTCGCCCCTACTTTATGCTTTGGCGTTGGAGCCCCTCTTTCGCCGGCTAAGGGACAGGGCGTGCAGTCCGGCCCTACGTGGAATCGCTGTCCCTGGTGGTGCTCGAGCCAGGGTTTCCGCGTACGCCGATGACGTCACTACTTTCGTGTCCTCCCGCAGGGACATCGAGGTGGTACAGAAGGCGCTTGAACGGTACGAACAGGTGACAGGGGCCAAGATTAATCGCAACAAGTCGTCCGGCTTGCGGTTAGGCGCCTGGAAGGGTCTGACCCTCCCGGGGCCCTTCGACTGGACGGACGGCCCGGTCTGCATTCTTGGAGTGTGGTTCGGGCCCGACCTACAGTTGGAGAAAAATTGGTCTGAAGTACTGGCAAAGGTAGGCGCGTCGGCCAAGACTTGGCGCCGAAGGAATTTGTCCTTAAAGGGTATGGCTGAGGCGTGTGCTACATACGTCTTTCCCATTATCCTTTACCAGTTGTCAGTACTTCCACTTTGTAAACGGCATAGGAAGGCGATCGAGCGTTTGCTATTCTCCATTTTATGGAGAGGACGCAAACACTATGTCGACAAACGTGTCTGTTACCAACGTCCGTGTCATGGGGGCCTGGGAATGCCATACCTGATGGGCCATAAGGTTGCGTCAAGGTTGGTTTTTCTCAGGCGAGCGATTTCCGAAGACTCATTGCTTAGGGGGATAGTGAGGGACATGTTCCCTAGCCTTACTATCACTCCCCCCATCTCGAGGCGGTGCCGTAAGCCTCGAGAGCGATCGAGTTTTCTCCTCGAATGTCTGGCGGCCCTGCGGGCCATTCCACGGTCCAGTGACCTTTCACGGTCTAGGAGAGTCTTCTATCGTGGGTTAGTGGAGGGCGTCGCAAAGGATTCATTACGTGATGTGCTGCGCTTGTCGGAGGACGAGTTTCGCTCGTTCTGGTCTTGGGCGCCAGGGAGTGATTATCTCAACAACTCTGAGTTTTCGCTCACCTGGCGATTAGCTCGGAATCGCTTGCCTCTCAATGACAAGGCCTTCATATGGGGCCTGGCGGATTTGCCAGATTGTGAACGCTGCAACCTTGGCTTGGAAGAAACGGCTTCGCACGCCTTCTACCATTGTTCGCGGGTTCGCCCTCTATGGGACCGGGTCGGCGAGTTGACTGCTCGTATCGCGCCGCGAGAGCTTGTGCTCATTGATCGTGCATTCGCCTGTGATAATGTGTCGCCCCCGTTCTCTGGGATGAAGCGTATGGTGTTTCTGTCGCTGCTAGCCACGGCTCGAATGGTGATTTGGACGACGCGAATGGAGGAAGTCTTGCGAGGTCAGCGTCTTTCACATCAGGATCTGATCTGTTATTTTGAGCATCAGCTCAAAATAAAGATTAGAACTGATTGGAAACGTCTGACTTCGACAGACTTTAGCAAAAGGTGGGTAAATGTGGCGAGCCTGGTTCGCTTGAACGGGGCTAATCTTGATTTTCTCTTTTAGATCTGCTGGTTACATCGGGGTGGATTCCTCTGGAACCCTCCCCTGGTTAAGCTAGTTCTCTCTTATGGATCTAGTTAAAGTGAATGAATGTGTTCCTAGCCTGTGCTTCTTGATTTCGCCGTTGGGCAGAATACAGCGGCCACTCTTTTTTCTGGGATGGTCGGTTCTTACTAACATTGATTATTATTTTAGTTCAAAATTTGTTGTATGTTTAGTTGATTTTTGGGTTCATTCCCCTCCCATCATTTCATTTTTCATTAAATATTTTATTATATTGTACATTATCTTGTACATTTATTGTATATTGTATATAAATACATTTTTATTGTCATGGGTTAATTTCCCCCACTTTTTAGGTGTCCCTTGTAAGTTTCTGGTATTGTGGTGTACGAAGGATTGGGAGTAGATGGATGGGTTCTTTTGGTGACTCTGTAAATTGTAACGAGTGAATGGGTCGTGATAGTGTTTAGCTAGGTATAGGATAGTTAAGCGAGAACCAACCTCTCCCCCTCCCCTTTTAGGCCTTGTGCCATAATTTTTTGCATTTTTACAAAAAATAAATACAGTGTGCCGAGCAGCTGATCGACAAGTCAGTCGTAAACTTCCGGTGACGACCCGGAAGTACCCATTGCTCATACTACGTCTTATGACGGTTGAGACGATTAACCTTTATTCTTGTATTGGATACTAATAACCTTTGTAAATACTATTTTCACGGAATACAACTATTAACCTATTCCTGTTGTTAAGTTATTTATTCTTACTCACGACATAACAATTCTTCAATAAGGCAGTGAATGCTGGACAATATCATCAAAAAATGAGGACAAAACTGGAAGCGGCCGAAATGTGGTTCTACAGAAGAATGCTACGGATATCGTGGACTGAGCATGCAAGCAACGACGAGGTGTTAGAAAGAATGGCAACAAAAAGGAAATTGATGCTGAGCATCAGGAAGAGACAACTGAAGTTCCTGGGACATGCAATAAGGAAGGAGAGCCTGGAGAACCTGATACTGACTGGTCAGATAGAAGGAAAGAGAGACAGAGGAAGGCAGCGGATAACATATTTGCAGGGTCTGATCAGGTGGATGACGGAATGGGGGTTGCCAGGAGCAAACATACTAAGAGCCACAAGGGATAGGGAGACATGGAGAACCATGATCGCATACGTTCTGAAGGGACAGGGCACATAGAAGAAGATACAAAAAAAATAATAAAATGCTCCCCCCCACACACTATGTTTTAAAAAGTTATCATGCAGTGAAATTCTTTTTGATGTTTATGTAAAGAAATCAAATTATTTGTGGTATAGGTATTTAAATAAAGGAAATAGGGAAGAAGACAAAAAAAAAATCAAAGCTTATATGGAGATGTTTTCTGCACAATTTTTATTATAAATAAAATAAAACTCTGAAAAATAAAGTAAACAAAAACAAGAAAAGAAAAGAAAAATCCAATGACAATGTTTTCCGTTTTAAATTTTATTCCTTTGTTGCTAAATTTAATAATATACCATAATCTTGTGTGTATAAGACGCAGGTTTTTTCCATCCAAACAAAAATGACCATATCCTCATTTTAGCTTCAGACATTTTCCCATCATCATAACGTAGACTTTCTGGGGGCTTTTCTATAAATATATTCAAGGTACTTTTCCTGGATTTTGCAGTCTCATACCAAAAAATCATTGTTGTGTTTTTATAATGCTTACAAATCACAAAAATGTCAACAGAATGTCCCTTAAATCTTGTTCAGGTAGGAGAATTAGAATTGAATACTTATTGTAAGTATAAGACGCAGGTTTTTTCCATCCAAAATTGTGACCAAAAGTCTGCAGCATCTTAGACTTTAGAAATCAATCCCATTTTTCCAGGACTCAAAACAAACAAAGATGAGTTGGGTCAGGTCAAAATGGATTTATTTGTTTACCAGAGAGATAGTAAATATCTAAATTCTAAATGACATATTGCAACGAAAGGAAACAGATATTTCATAATGTATGGTTCCGTACTTTCTAGATTTTGCTTAATCCAGACACCTATGCGAATCATTCAAAGGTAAAACATTAGGAACTTGTGGGTTTTGTGAGCACATTTTAAAATGTGTTTTTTTCTGTTGCTACCTTTTAATTTATGTTTTGGTGAACTTTTATAAAGTTCAATGTGACAATTAAAATGTTTTTTTAATTTTCTTCTTTTCTGTTTTTTTTTTCAAACTGCTAAATGAATTTTTAGGACAGTATATTTTTTTCACATCTGTATTTGAGATAAAGTTGGAAAATTAATTTTAAAAGTTGTACAGATACTGTAATTCCTGATGTATAACACGCATTTTTTTATAAAAAAAATAAGCAAAATTAGGGGTGTGTGTTAAGCACAGCTACAAAAAAATGCCATTTCATAGGTCGATTTAAGGTTATGAAATGACTACTTCCCACAAATGTATGACAATTTGACACTAACATTCGGTGATTGCAACCCCATAAGGATGTCAAATACAATCATATGTACCTAACAATATTTACAAATGTAAAATAAGAATTATAAAACTATACGTACTTCCATTTGCTTTTAAAATCGTGTTGATCTAAAATTTTGATAAATATTTTCAATTACTGCTTGAATAAGAGTAAAAAACATGGGTCGTAATGAAATTGGAGAGTTATAGGGTTTGATTACCAAACAACGGGTGCGTATTATGTGAAAGTAGAAGCATTTTTCTACGCTTTCAGCACAATTTTAAGGAGTGCATATTATGGATGAAGGCATCTTTGGGAAATATGGTAACCCACAAGTACCAAACATTAATTTAGGATAAAAAATAAATATTTATTTTTTTATATTTTTATTTTTGGTGACCTTTTTCTGCTCTAATATCATGTGCATTTTATATGTGAAAATAAGCTTGTTTTCCCTAGAAATTTCTCTGCATTTTTTTTTTAAGCTGCCTCTTATACTCCCTAGCGATCTCTATACAAAGGATTTTGGTATTAGAAGGCCTCAATCTGCTCAAATCTGGACAAGGAAATTAACTGACATATTTAACATTTTTGAGGTGAGTCACTTTTAACATGAAAGACATAATAACAATGTTACTGTAAAATTAAGTTTCTTTATAAAGACACATTCAGCATTCACCTGACTGAATCGCTTAGTGTTACTGTTGGTTGAAATTTATAACACCTTTCTTTTAAAACATTTTTATCAGGAAACTAGCAGTATAGCCTGGCGTTGCTCAGGTGTAATGAAAGCTTTAAAACTAATCCATGGTCCTGATGTTCAGACACTTTGGGCGTTGGCACGAAAGACTAAAAAGCAATAATTGTTTCCAGTTAAAGCGAAACTGTAGACTGAAAGAAAAATGAATGGATGTAAGTCAAATTTTGATTTCCTGGTATCGATATCAAATAAGTTTTTTTTGTCGTAAACTGAATTTTGAAGGCTAAATAAGTCCTTTGAGTAAATGGTATCATGGCTGAGACTAAGCACTACAATTATACCTACTTAGAGCCAAACCCGAAGCAAAAACTAAAATAAAAGGGATGAAAAAAAAATAGTCATACAGGCAGATAAATAGACACACACACACAAACATCTTGCCTTTTATATATATATATATATTATCAATTTTCTGCACTATTGTAAGAACTGCAACCTTGAAACTTCTGAATATCATTTCTTATGTTTTTTATATGAATGTATCAAATTTGATTAAAATTGGACCACTCCTTCTATAACCCGATTTTTTCGATTATAGATATTTATCGGGGGTACCTTGACACAAAAGAATGCTAAGAACACTCGCAGACGCTTATAGTACAACTGTGTAAATTTTCAAGAAAATCAGTTCAGCCGTTTCGGAGTGTATAGGTAATGAATGAAAACACACACACACACACAATGTTTCATTTATAAATAAGTTTAGATTAAATTGCTCAAGTCTTCTGCTATCACTCCTAGCATTTATAGAAGTTTCTTTCCTAACTTTTTTTAAGTTAGTATGGAAATTTAACAGTTTGATTATATCAAGTTTAGCCTTATATATTTCCACATTCCAAAATTTATGTCCCTCCCCCAGCCACTAGTGAGCTTGTTGATTCTATTTTTTGGAAGAATACAGCAGCAATTCTTATTTTTGTGGGTTCCACGGGCCATACTAGCACAGTTTTTATCTTTGTTTGAATGGCTTTTTTTTCTTTTTGTTTATTTTGCTTACCGAGTTCACAGACCCTTCTTCATTTCATGTATAAATTTGTATATATTTTAAAAATAAAATTAAAAAAAAAAATTTTGAAAAAATGGAAAAACATTTGTACAAAGGAAGCGATTTTTAAAATTCTGGGTGGTATTATGGCACATGTTAGATTTGATGCAGAAGGATGGGTTCTTGCGGTGATTGAGGGAGTCGTTAGAGTGAATGGGTCATGTTTTATATTAGCTAGATGTAGGATAGTGCTATAAATTAATGTATTTTTTTTTTTATAAGCGTTTCACCCCGAGCAAGGCATGTCACTGCCACTACTGCGCAGGGGGCTACATAGAGTGGAGAAAGGATGATTAAATATAGGAAATGTCAGAGGGTGAGTGATAGACAGGTAAGGATACCGAGAATGAGGGTTGGGTAGATGAGAGTGTTCTGAGAATAATTGGGAGTTAGGGTGATAGGAGGTGTCTATTGACCCTACATTTAAACATCTGGAGATTGTAGCTGTTGGAAACTTAGAGGATGCTATGTGTTGCCTCATTCTGGTAGCAAACGCCCTCTTAGCTTCGTTCAGTACTTTTTTACACTTATTACGTGCTGAGGCGAAAAGGCGCCTGTTTTGGTTCAGCGAGCAGCTTCGATAGAGCCGGAAGAAATGGTTCCGGTGGGCAATGGCGGCCGAGCAAGCGGGTGAGAACCAGGGGGACAAATTTGATTTTAGCTGGAATTTCCTGGCCGGGATAAAAGCATCGAAGCCAGCCTTAACCCAAGAGGAGACTTCGGACACACAATCTTCAATAGGAAGATCGAAGACGTTGTTCCAGGGGATGTCACAGAGGAAGTCTCGGAACTGCTCTCTGGTAGCAGTATGATATTCTGCTGGTCTGATTTTCTTGGGTAGAGTTAGCGCGGATTGAGATGCTGACAGAAACTATGGCGTGGTGAGAGTTTCCGAGGGGGCAGAGCTGCCTGGTAGTGCAGGAGTCTGGAATGGAAGTTAAGCAAAGATAGAGTAAAGAGTGCCTTCCGTTAGGGTTATTAGAGAAATGCATGGGGAAGTCCACCACTTGCATTAGAGCTTGGGTTATTGAAAAACACATGGTGCGGATCCCAGCAAGGTTGGTGGCTGAGTTTTCAAGCCACTTGGTGTGGTGGGCGTTAAAATCTCCAAACACAAATATATGGGCAGATGGGTGAGAAGAAATAGCCCTGTCGATATTAGTAGCGATGCTATCAAGTACCGTACAGTCAGAGGAGGAGGGGGAGCGGTAGAGGAAGAAGAGATAGCTAACCGAGCTTAGAAGTGAGAGACGGAAGCACATGAAAGAATGATCCAGGGATTCAAGAGATGTAACTCTGGTTAGAGGGAGTTGTTCGCTGACATATACACCAAGCCCATGCATATGGACATTGGAGTCCTTCCTGAAGAGGGGAAGGTAACCAGGAACGAACAGTTCTGAGGAGGGGATAGAAGGGTCAAGGTTAGTCTCATATATAGCTAAGATATCGGGTGAGTTAGTTAGAAGGAATGATTCTACACTATTAAAGTTACTGCAAAAACTTTGTATGTTTGTGAAGGAAATGCTGATAGGTTTGGGCAATTTTGACATAAATTAAATAAACTTTATTTTCCCTTCAACTCACATGTATAACCTATTTTTCATTTTTTGTTGTGCTGTTGGAAGTCAAGTGATATGGTTTTAGTCATTTAATAAAGCAGTTTTTGATTTTGTAGCCGATGAAGGATTTTCTTAAGAATTAAAAGATTCATCCGATTGAATCCATTTTTTTATCACTGATTTATAAGTTATTGTAATGTGCAAAACTTTTTTTAACTGTTGGCATTCAGTTGCAACAAATTATCTGCTACAAATCATCGACAGTTGCACATGGGAAATTTCAAACCCATAATTTACGTTATCTCAATTTATAAAAAAAATACACTTTCTCCTCTTATCTAGAAAAGGGTAGTGCTATCTGTCTAAGAAGAATGAATTTTATTTAGATAACACTTAGCCACAAGAGCCAAGCAAAGAGCAAGTATTGTCACCTGAGAATAGTGTGTGTGTGTGTGTGTATGAGGAGGGTCATTTTAAAATTTAATTATCTATTTTAGGAATCTTAGCTTGCTTATGTTTCATGGTTTCTTCTTGCAATAAATTTTAGAAATGGCAGACAAGAAAACCAACCAATTTTAAAAAATGTTTTTAGTGACCTTTTTGCATTGGAAATAAAATCTAATCAATGGCCGAACTATTACAGAAAATAAATCATTCTCAAAAGTGTTTTCAAGTAGAGGAACTTTTCAAACAAACAAGATTTGGAATTTTCCAAAGAATTTTCCAATTTCTTTTAAATCATTTTCGTGGAAGTTTTAAACAATTAAAGATGACCGTTATGAAATTGTATGTGTGTGTGTGTGCATTTTTGTAAATAAAGACAAAAAGAAAATGTATCTGATAAATAACATCTCAATAACGTCTATCAAAGTTCCAAACACTTCAACTAAGACTAGATTTTTTTTTTGTCTTTATTCACACCCACAACATATATATATATTGGAGCACTCTAGCTATTGGGCGTGTTTATACACACTAAAAAGCCTGCCTTCTTCTACTGGACGCTTGTGGCCTAGCGGTAGAATTGCCGACTGACGCTGATTCGGTCGGGTTTCAATCCTGGGTGGGGAAGCGACCGGCGTCTAAGCCATACTGATGAGCTGTAATACAGCAAAACAGATCTGTCTGCGGATGACTATAGTGTATATATATATATATATATATATATATAATTTTTTTTATAAAGGAAAACTCAACGTCATTTAAATTAGTTACAGATCATAATTCGTTTCAATGAGCTAAATTAGCTCATTTCATCAGACCACACAATATTCGTTCAATTTGGTACAAACAACAGATTCTGGTAAAAAAAAGGAGGAAAATATCCAGGTTTAAATGATCCTAAAATATATTCTCTTATGTGTTTACATTTGGACAAAATTTCGGGTCTTTCATTTTCAGAAATTATTTCCAGAAGAAATAAATTATTGAATGAAAGATCCAAAGTTATGTCTGGATGTAAACACATAAGAAAATATGTTTTAGAATCATACAAAATTGGATGAAAGCATTTACAATTCTTGAAAAAATCTTCCCATACTTTAAAAGTTTTAATTGAAAATTTCAGTTATTCTAAACTTTCAAGCGTGTGTTCTGAAAATCCCTGTTGTACGCCTGAAATAAAACGCTGAAGAATCAGTTGATATGAAATACCTGAAGATACTGAAAAGTTGAAACCAAGGTTGCATAATTAACTGGTTTCCAAATTTTATATATCTGAGTATGGGGTAGATATGGATGAATAAAATTCCTTATCTAAAAAACACTATTTTAAAGAGTAGAAAAGTAGAGGAAATACAAAGTAGAGGAAATAATATTTTTTTTAGAATTTATAACATAAGTGTTATAATATCACTACAAAATATTATATGTTATAACATATTTATGATAAAGATTTTAAACAAATATTATATATATGTGTATAAAGAAAAAAAGAAAACTTATCTTAGCGAACAAATTTTGTTGACGAAACACTTTGACTAAGATAAGTTTTTCTTTTGTCTTTATTTATGGTCTTTTTACAGATATATTTTTAGTTATGTCTGAAATTTTATATATATATATATATAAAGTAAAATAAATTTTCAAAATTCAAAAATGTTGAATGAACATTTCAACATAAAAATCCCTAAGAGAGATTTTCCTCGTCCTTTTCTATTTTTTATTTATTATTTTTTTTTCTCTCTCTTTTTATTCTTATTTATTTCCATTTTAAAAGATGTACGTTGCTGAGGAGATGTGAAATCTCTCTTAGAGATTTTATGTCGAAATGTTCATTCAACATTTTTGAATTTTGAAAATTTATTTTATTTTAATTACATTGAGCTCTCCTCCTGTATCATTTTTTATATTAAAATTTTTAATATTAATTAGGATCAGGTTCTTGGGATTTACCTTCCTACTTTTCAATTTTGGATTAAAGTATTTTAATAATATATATATATATATATATATATATATATATATATATATAGTTTTTTTAAAATTAGACCAGTACACAGGTGTATTAAAAATTGTTCAATAAAATTATATTGTAGAACTTTTGAATATTTTTTACTTGGAAATGAGTTATTTTGCGACCCAGGTTTCTACCTTTTGGTGTCTTCAGGCGATTTACAATAACTGATTTTACCATTTTTCAAATGCTCACATAACAGGGATCTTTCATGAATGCGGAATTTTCAGAATTAGGAGAAGTTACTTAAGGGTCTTAGAACACTTTCATCTATGACCTTTAAGTAACTTTTGTTAATTTTGAAAATTGTGCGTTTAGAAAAAACCTTTATTATGTGAGCATTTGAAAAATGGTAAAATCAGTTATTGTAAATCGAAAGGTAGAAACTAAGGTCAAGAAATTTGTTTCCAAATTATATATATATATATTAACATTAATTTAAAACAGTGCTTGATATATGATGTATAGAGCTGTGAATATTTATTATAAATTATGTTTTAGAACATGTACATAATTTTTTCTATATATGTCCTCTTCTCTATAGGCTATTTCCTCCTGATGAAATGTTGGGACCCAACATTAAAACAAACATATGATTGTAGAGAAGAGGACATATATAGAAAAAATTATGTACATGTTCTAAAACATAATTTATAACAAATATTCACATGATATATCGAGCACTGTTTTAAATTAATGTTTTGGACGGAAAAAATTTCAACATGAAATCCCTAAGAAGAGATTTCACGTTTCCTCAGCAACAGTAATATTTCAAAATGAGAATAAAAATAAAAATAAAAATAAAAAAGAGAAATAAAAAATAAAAAATAAATAAAAAAGAAATAACGCTTAAGATTTGAGAAATTTACTTCACAAAAAATTCCGGAAGCAAATCATGTCTATTCTTAGATTTAAACTTTTAGATAGAGTTTTAAGTGAAGAAATGGAAAATTTGGTTTCGTCTAGCTTTACAAAGGAAAGGGTTAAAGGAATAGGGAGGAGTGTTAAATTGAGAATTGGGTTAAACAAAACAGAAAGGGAAAGGAGGTAAGAAAAATAAAGAAAAGGAAAGAATATATATATATTTTGCTTCAAGCAACATATTTAAATTATATCAAATGAATGTGTGTTTCATTATTTATATATTGTTTATTTATAATTCATGGTATGATACAGAAAATATACACAAAACATTGTGAAGAAAAAGTGTACACAACATGTACTGGCAAAATAAAAAGAGTGGCAATACATTTAATATATAAAGACATGAAATGAAATTTTTATAATTCAATTAAACTGGAAATAAAACAAAAACTTTAAAAAAAAATGGATGCCATCCTCTCCATCTCAATTATACCAGTGCAATAATTATTATTATTATTCTAATTTACATGATACAAGTTGTTACTGATATATTAATACCACCATCCCGTAATAATTGTTACATTTAGTGTGTGAAATGTGTATGCAAATGTGTATGCAAATGTGTATGCAAATGTAACAAGTATTTTGAGACATTTTTATACTTTCTTGTTGTACAGAAGCAGAGATCTGTAATAGCAGAAATATTTTAACCCTTTGCCTCTCTTCCATGTTTTTTTCTTCTCACTCATAAGCATAAGGTACTTTTTAATATAAATAAATGCATGGGTTTATTTTGCTCGTAGAGTAATAGAGTCCAACTTGTATGCCTTTTCCAAAGATTTGCAGGTTAGAGGTCAGCAAGAGACAACTGATAGAGAAGAAGGCAATTTCCATGAATGTTATTCAAGTTTTGTATAAATTTGAATTTTATTTCTTTTAAGGTTAGAATTTAAAACAGAAAACTGAAGAATACTGATTGACCCATAAAAAAAAAGTATATGAATCAATTCTTGATTGGCTGAAATGAAATTTTGTCATTTAATTTAAATAAAATTCTTTTAAAATGAAGGCCCCAAAAGAGGAACGCTTATTTTAATTAATCAAATCCACAATTTTTTTTCAAGCCTTTGATATATATTAACAAATACACAGGTAATTTTTGTTGCCAAAGAAAAAGTTATGAGAATAGATGTTGCTTTAATCAAGACATTCTTTATTTTGGGCTGAAAAGGTGAACTGGCATTTCAGGAATACAGTTTTTGTCATTAAAAAAAATATTTGCCAGTAAGCATCCAAGCTGAGGCTTTTGGTTTTTGGTGTCAAATAATTTCAATAAAAAGTACGTCTGATGTCAAAGTAGAACCTCTTTTTAAGAAGCTAATTTTTTTACAAGGTTCAGAAAACCACAGATGAAAATGAAAGAATGTGTTTCTTTTTTTTTTGCGCTTTTGAAATTTCACCTTAGCATTCTTATCATTGTTCTTAAGCAAATCTATCCATAAATTCAAACTAAAAAATAAAATCGGTTTAGATATATAAATACAATACATTTGCTAAGATGAACAGGTGAAATGATCTGGTAGTAGTTATAAAATAAAATGTATGTTTTAAGCTGAAATCAAAATACTAAATGAAACTTTTTTTTTCTTTTTTAATGAGTGAAGACTTCTCTTAAGTTATAGAATCATAATGATTATAAAAAGGAATAAAAAAAATACACCCACACAATGTCTGCTTTCACAAATATTTAGATGTTTTACCATTTAGGCTTTTTTTTAATTTTTAATTTTTTTTTTACATATGTCTGCCCTCACAATGAAGAAATCAAAATAAATATCCAGTAACCTGAATACTGGTCAAAATCATAAATTGTTTTTATATATATGTATATGTATGTGTGTGTGTATATATATATATATATATATATATATATATATATATATATATATATATATGTATGTGATTAAATAAAATACAGCAATGTTTAACCTTTATACCCACAAAAAATGGTGTGTCAAAGAGACAGTTATTCCCTTGATACCACTTGTATATACTTAAAAGTATATACAATATACACTTTCAACACTATTAGCAACGTTTATTTACAACACTATAAAATTTGTTTACCTTTATAAAGATTTATTATTTACAATTTTATAAAGAAATAAATTTGAAAAGAATTCAAACATTCAAAATGTAAGAAAAAATACAAAATTTTCAAACAATATAAACTAACTAGAATGCAATATTTATTTTATAAATAATTATGAAAACAAGTATTTTAAACCTAGTGATATCTTTGTTGTCAATTTTCAAGAATAAAGAAAATTTCAAAAGTAATGGATTTTTTATTCATAAATCTGATATTTGGCATTACATGTGGTCGAGTCAGTCTAAAGTATGTCAGTTCTGGGTGGTTTCTCCAAATAAGGTGGATGCAGATTTGAATCCTGCTAGAGGATGCATCTTTTCTCTAATTTTCTGAATATTCAAGTGTGAAGACAAAAATAATTCTACTGTTTAACAAATAAATGAAGCTTCTACTTAAACAAGTATATCCGCTAAAAATAACATTTAAGTGATAAACTGAAGAAAATTTATAAATCCATTTTTATAGGCTTGGTTTTTATTAAAATTCTAATAATCTCTTTTTAAAAATAAACACTGCCGAAGGAGTCAAAAGTGTATACAATAATAGTAGTAAAAAGGGAATAATCTTCCTTTTAACACACCGTTTTTTTTTTCTAGCATGAAGGTTAAAAGCAGTTCAAAAATTGTTTATATATTAAATGATGCTAATATGCAAATAGAAGTAAATATGCTAATTACCATATTTTTCAGTGTATAAAAAAAAAAAATTATAATATGCATTCTTTTGCTTGAAAATTTAATGTCATTATCTGATTGCATCCCATACACCAAAGTTATCAATAACTTGAATGTTCAAGGCTGGTAGACAAATTAAAATACTGTTTAAAATAAATGGGGCTTCAATTCAAATATGAGTATCCACTATAAATAACATTTCAAGTGATAAAAATTTCAGATCAACAAATAAAAATCCATTAGTTCTTTAGCAATTGCTTTGTAAACATTTTGGAATATGAAATTGATCAATTATGAACTTCTGGGATCTGAATAAGTCAAATGTGCTTAAAGGAAATATAGAACATTGCTTGATCCTAACACTCTTCGTAGCTGAGTTGGTTAAAGCACATCAGATCTAACAATGAACAGTTCAAGCCAGTAGACAAATGAACTATAGTTGAAAATAAATAAACTTCCATCATATATGTGTATCTACTAAAAATATTGTTTAAAGTGATAAATATATTTTTCCTCACCGGTTGTAAACATTCAAGTGATGTCTGTATAACGCAATCTTCTTTTTATGCGCTGTGCTACTGGTGAGGAAAAAAATAAATGGATATTTATTATTAATATATAAATTATAGTCCTGTTTTTCTGTAGATTGTTGTCCTTTCATTGTCCATGTCTAGGGATACCTTGTCTTGGTTAGTTGTTAATCACAGACCAGGGACTGAATTGACAATTACTATGAGTTCAATCTCTGAGCCAGGTAGTACAACTTCATACACAAAGCAATAACTGAGCAGTATTAATAAAAAACAAAATATCTTAAATATTTTTAGGCATGAGAATAACATACTCTAGTAGATTGAATAAAGGATTTATAAAGGTTACCTGGATCAAGCAGACACCAGAGGCTGAAATGTTGTGATCATGACAACAAAGATGAGGACTTTTGTCCAAATGTAAAAAAAAATGTTATTTCTCATCTCAAAAAATTGAATGAAATTCCCTGTGGGCTAATTGGATTGACAATCACCTGAAGAGAACACAACGGCTGGAATATTGTGATTGTAACAACAAAGATGAGGACATTAGTACAAATGTAAATAATCATAATTCTTTTTTATTCATTTTCCTTTTTACTGTAGCCTGCAAGGTTGCAACAAGTGATTTTACAACTTGTAAGTTATTGCTTTTAAAAAACAAAAACAAAAAACAAAGCTTATTCCTATTTCATTTTCCCTGATATTAAATGGAAAAGGCAGCAACAACAAAAGAATTCTTTATCTTAATACGCACTGACCTCTTGCTATGAAAAGTCAATATACTATCAATAATCCTCTCTGGATTGCAAACCAATTAGAAATTGTGTCAGATGCTGGAACTCTTCAATAGGCTTTAACTTTTAAGTGGTCAGACATAGAAGCCAAACAATTGTTACTAAGTTTCCTCACACAAAATAATTGGAACTACTGCAGTGAATAAATTTGAAAAAATGTGAATCAATAAATTACCATATTCTTGCAGAGGGTATAAAAATGTTAATTTTGATGATAGTGAGGGCAGTAGATGAGACGGGGTGTTTAGAAAGAGAGTCTGATTGATTGGTGGCTAGCGATATAGGGGGGAAGGGGAGATGATGATGATGATGAATTAAAAAGAAATGATGGAGGGAAAGAGAGACAATGGTTACAGAAAGCAAAGGGTGATTAGAGAAGGAGAGGCTAAGACAGTAATGGTTTAAAAATGATTATTCCTCATTCCAGGCATAGCATCCTGTGAGGTAAACATGCTGCAGATCGTCACAAGCAGAATCTTAAAGATTTCTGGAAACGAGAAGATGCTGGTAAACACTGGCTGGCCAATTTGGCATCATTAGTCCGTGTTGTTACTATCAAGTAGCTTGTTGTTCTTCTTACCCAAGATCTTCATCAGTTCCTTGTTCATGTAGTAAGGGCGATCATTCGAGCCGTCGTTTCTCTCCGTGTCTTCCACTGGAAAGAGAAAAAGAAATAATTTAGTAGGACATAACATTTTTTTTTATATAATCATTTCACCCCAACCAAGGCAGGACTGCCACTGGTGTGCAGGGGTTCACAATAAGACTACAAACAGAGTACAGGGGATGCTGAAGAAAGAATAAGAGATGGATGGCATTTAGGGAGGTAAAAGATGGCAGTTGATATTGCATTTAAACTTTTGTAGGTAGTAGCTATCAGGGAAGCAGGTATACAGACGGAAAGTGTGAGAAAAGAAACTGTTAAAGTAGAAGTGATGGTTTCATTGGACTATTTTGACAGTACAAAGAATTTTTGATGGAAAGAATGGTTAATGAAACTGATACAGGAAAAAAAGATTGTTTTTTTATGGCTTACCAACCTTTTGTAGGTTATTTAAAACCAGGAAATATTTTTGGATTGTAGAACTTTTGGGGGAGAATAATTATTTACTGAGAAAATTCTTACTACTTAACCCATAACTGGGGGAGAAGAGGTGAATTCATATCTATCCCTAGGGTATTTACAAGTAAGTGTATGGAACGAACCTAACTAGAATTAAAACTTGGCTCTCCATTTTTTTTAATTGCAAGTATCCATTACATCATTTGCACATTCAAATGGCCACCTATCTAGTTACTAGCCAGGCTCAATGTTGCTTAATTTTTTTTGATGGGATGAGAATAAAACAATTTAGCATTTAGCAATACAAGTCTTACTAATTAACCCATAGCCAGGTAGGAGAAAAGGTGGATTCCTTCCTTTCACAAGTGTATTTGCATATAAGTGAATACAACGAACCCAACAGGAATTAGGACTCAACTTTTTGATTAACAATTCTGAGCATTTATCCATTACACCACCCAGCTATCCAAGCTTACAGCATTGGTATTCCCAAATGGTCACCGTTTAAGTAATGGCCAGGCTCAATGTTGCTTAACTTCAATAATCAAATGAGAACTAGTGTTTCAGTGTGACATGGCTCTAAGCTGAACAGTAAATGATGAAACATAGTAGCAACAAATTGTTGAATGTGAATTGAGGCTTGTGTCGAATGATATTTATGAAAAAAAAGGGGGAAGAATCTCAGATTTCAGCCATGTGATGTTAATATCAACTCTTGAAACTCCTGCTTTCCTCCTTACTCAGGTTGATCAGTCTTGGAAACATCAGATAAACTTTTGAAAACGGGTTGCTATCAACAAATGAAGTCAGCAGAAATAAACAAGAAAAGAAAAAAATTTTTTTGTGTCAACACTAAGTTGAATCACAAATCTGTTGAGAACAGTCCAGCATAGTAATGAAAACGAGGTCATAAATCCAACCTTTCCCTCGCAACAACTGAAACGCATTTTCACTTGCCAAGCCCAAAATTGCATCTCTCAAAGTTTTAAAAAAAAACATTCCTCCCAGTAAGCAAAAGCAACAACCTTTATTCTCTGACCAATTTTTCTGATTGGCCATGCCAGACAGGGAGAAAGAACATTAGTATAGCTTTTCTGATACCCAGTTCATTTTCTGCTAACAATTTTCGGTAATTAATCTTCAGTAGACCATGCCCCAAAAAAACTCTTTTTCAAGGTACGTGATCTCTTTCGTTACACTTTCTCATTCTGGTTGATCAGTTTGGAAATATCAGATAAAATTTTGAAAACAGGTTTCCATATCGGCATCAGCCGAAAGAGAAACGCTGATGTGGCAGCAAAGGAATTCATAAAAATAAATATTTCAAATTTGAAAATTCCCAAAATCCCTCAACTTCAAAGGAACTTATAAATTCTAAAAAAGTGGCAAGAGTTATGGAACTACCATCCAAACAAGAAACTTTACAAAATTAAACCCAATCTCGAATGGCATCATGGTTTCAGACTTTCTCAGAAGTAATCAAATCAGGAATCAGAACAGGTCAATCCTATATGATTCACTTATTTCTCCAACAGACCATTCCATCTTAAATAAATCAACAATATTTTGTGGGAATTTTTAACATTAATTTAGGATTTTTCTTGTTAAAATGTTGAAGGATTTTAATTTAACATGTTCTACATTATGAATAAAAAAAATAAACTAACTCACTAACAAATACCCCACACCATGGTGGGTTAAATAGTTTCACTAAACTTAGCTTAGTTTGACACAAGGTCACAGGTATAGAGCACCTGGTGGCGATAGATCTCATTATTCAGTAGTAATTTCAAACCAGACTACCTCACCAGGGCCGGTGCAAGGTTTTGTACCCTCCACCAAATTCATGATCTGCCTTTCGAATGTATGGTACAGGGCTCCCAACTCTACTATATATAAGTTTTCATGAGATAATATAAAATAAAAATTTTATTGTAACCTAATTATGTACAATAATGGATCATATGCAACATAGGTGAACAATTCGACTAGAAAAATTAAAAATAAATACAATGTATCTAAATACAAAATAGAGTCATGTCGTAATAGATCATTCTATTTTAAATAAATCAACAATGTTTTGCGGCAACTCTTAATATCAACTTAAGATGTTTCTTGTTAAAATATTGAATAATATTTAACACATTCAAGATTATGAAAAAAACATAGTGAATTTTATATAATTTTTTTTTAAGCTTAGCATGGGTAAAACAAATTCCTGGGTTTGGACGGAAAAAAAACCCTCACAAAATGACGTCAAAATTTTGGAAAATCTTTTCTCCTTGTATACACAGTGGTATTTAGTTTAATTTGTAACATATATAAATGTAGGTAGAAAAATAAAGCAAGGGTCACAAAACACTGAAAAAAGAAAATGAAAGAAATAGATGAAAAAAAAAATGTAAAAAAAAGAAGAAAAAAAAACCTAAGGAAAGACAATGAAAAAGTAAGAGAACAAAAAAGAGAATGAAAAAAGAAAATGAAAGAAAGACAAAAAAAATGAAAGAGAACAAGAAAAAGGAACAAAAAATAAAGCTAAAGAAAGAGAACAAAAAGAAAGAGAATGAAAGAAATAGGAAAGAATTTACAGAAAAGAACGAAAACACAAAAAGGAGAATGAAAAAGATATGAAAGAAAGAATGAAAAAAAAAAGCATGTTTTTTTGCTCTCTTTCTTTTTCTTCTTGTTTTTTTTTTTGTTTTGTTTTTTTTTATGGTAGGTATAACACCCTGTAACCCTTTCTCTCCCACAGATACTACTTTATCATTCCTTTTCTATCCTCCTTATCCTCATAACCTTCACTTCCGGCCAATTCATACCACACATCACATTCAGTAACCCTTTTGCCTTTGATGGCTCTTGGGTCATTTTTACTTAAAGAAAAAAAGAAAGAAAATTTAAAAAAAAAATTAAATTAAAAAAAAAAAAAAAAAAGAAAAAAAAAAAGAGGAAATTAAATAAAATTTTTAAAAAGTTCACAGCCAGTCTAGGAAAAAGATGACTGTGAATTCCTAAGAATGCTAATTCATAGATAATTAAAGAAAATGGAATCTGTGGAGAGCCATGATTGCTTATGTCTGCTCAGTACATAGCATTTAATAAAATAAAATTAAAAAAAGCAATAAAAGCAAAAAATAAAAAGAAAGTGAAAAAGAAAGTGAAAAAAAAATGAATAAAAAAAAGAGAATGAAAGAAAGAGAACAAAAACGAGGGAAAAAAACAAAAAGGAGAATAAAAAAAGAAAAAAGCAGAACAAAAAAAGAATGAAAAAGTGAATGGAAAAAGAAACAAAAAATGAAATAAAAGAAAGAGAATAAAAAAAAACAAAAGAAAGGGTAGCAAAAAAGAAGAAAAAGAGAAAAAAGAAATAATAAAATAGAAAAAAAAAGAGAACGAAAGAAACAATGAAAACAAAAAACGAAAACAAAAAAGAAAGAGAAAAGCAGAAAATGTAAAAATAAAATGAAATAAAGAAAAGAAAAAAGAGAAGGAAAAAGAGAACAAAACAAAGAGAACAAAAAAGATAAGGAAAAATAAAAGAGAATGAAAAAAGAAATAGGAAGAGAATAAAAGAAAGAGAAAAAGAGAATGCAAAAAGAAAACTTTTTCATTCTCTTTCTTTAGTTCACTTTTTCATTCTTGCTTTTCGTTATTTTGGGGTTTTCTTTTCCCATTTATCTTTTTCTTTCTTTTTTGTTCTCTTTTGTTTTCTTTTCATTCTCTATCATTTTCATTATATTTTGTTTTCTATCTATTGTACTCTTTTTCATTCTCTTTCATTTTTTCATTCTCTTTCTTTAGTTTTATTTTTCATTCCTTTTTTCTTGTTCTCTCATTTGAATTTATTTTTTCATTCCCTTTTTGGTTCTCTTTGAAAAACAAAAGAAAGAACCAGAAAAAAGAGAAAGAAAAGAGAACTAAAAAAGAAAATGAAAAGAAAGAAAAAAGACAATGAAAGATAAAGAATGAAAAAAGAGAAAGCAATAAAGAGGGAATGAAAAAAGAATGAACATAAAAAAGAAAACAAAAGAAAAAAGGAAAATAAAAGAATTACTGAAGTCAGGAAAAAAAGAAGAAAAAAACCTTTAATATTTTTACATTAAATATTAAAGCAATAAATTTCTTTGATTAAAAAGTAAACCGGATCAAATGGCAGCACAAAATATAATTTCCACTTCACTGGCTTTCTCAAAGGAGTGTCTCCTATTGATAATAAAATAAATTTTTCCAAGAAGACACTTCATAGTTTCACAATGAATTTTATAGTGGTTAAATTCCTGAAAAGTCTGAATTTGGTGAGAGAAATAGAGAGAGGAAGAGAAAGAGAGAGAGAGAGAGAGAGAAAAAGAAAGACTATTTTTTATTTAACAGCCTATGAAAAGAAAAATTTGCAGGTCTATAGAAGAAAAAAAAAACATCATTTGAACAGAATTTTATAATTTAACTTGGCAAACAAATATTTATTAGAAATATTTAGGAAAATTTTGAGGTTTTCTAATCTGAATTTTCTGATGAATTTCACAATAAAATATCCATAGAAATTCTTCTATTGCATCATTAAATATTCAGGCTTAACAAAATATTGAAATAACAATCATAAATATGAATACTGGTCATTATATTAAGAAGTAGGTACAAAGGAAAAGACTTGAAACTGAAAACTTTCCCCTTAAACAGACGTTACACAATTTTATCTTCCCTTCTTTCCTATATTTTCTCACTGAAACCAAGTAGCATCTCAAAAGAAATGAAAAAAAAGGGGGGTGTATTATTGGGTCCCCAGTGAAAATGTGGTATTATGGCACAACTTCAGATTGAATGGATAGGGATTCTCTCTTGTGGTGATTGTCATTTGTTAGAGAGAAATGATTGTGAATCCGATGAGCTAGGAGTAGGGCAGACAGTGTTGACTAGCCCTTCTTCCTCCCCCTTTGGCCTTATGCCATAAATCAATATATTATGCTAATTAAGTAACTAATGATTGCCAATGTCCTGAAGGGATGTGGCACATAGAAGATAAAGGGAGGGAGAGACAAGCAGAATTATATGATGATGATGATGATTTCATCTGATAACTTAAAGGATTTTTTTAAACTGAGAGAAAAGTTCAAAATGAACTGATGTAAACAAAAGGTTTTCATACTTACCGAAGCACAGGAAGATGGTGTCTACGGCCATTTCATAGACACTGAAGAAGCAACTTGCAATGAAGTAAGACCCAATGATAATTATCTGATTGAAAAAAAAAGTAAAAGTAAATAAATAAAGTTTAATCCACCAAATTCTCAGAAGGATAAAGATTTCAATAATAACATCCATTGGTTAATAGTTTTATGAACATTTTAGACATTTTCTGGTGCAAGTATAGTACGTGGCCTACCTCTTCGATTCTGGCATAGTACGTGGCCTACCTCTTCGATTCTGGCATAGTACGTGGCCTACCTCTTCGATTCTGGCATAGTACGTGGCCTACCTCTTCGATTCTGGCATAGTACGTGGCCTACCTCTTCGATTCTGGCATAGTACGTGGCCTACCTCTTCGATTCTGGCATAGTACGTGGACTACCTCTTCGATTCTGGCATAGTACGTGGACTACCTCTTCGATTCTGGCATAGTATGTGGACTACCTCTTCGATTCTGGTATAGTACGTGGACTACCTCTTTGATTATGGTATAATACCTGGCCTACCTCTTTGATTCTGTTATAGTACATGGCCTACCCATTTTGAATGTGTCCTATATATAGATACTAGCAGCATAGCTCGGGTGTAATGAAAGCTTTAAAACTAATCCATGGTCCTGGAGCTCAGACTCTTTGGATGTTGGCAGGAAAGACTAAAAAGCAATAGTTGTTTCCAGTTAAAGTGAAACCGTAGACTGAAAGAAAAATGAATGGATGTAAGTCAAATTTCGATTTACTGGTATCGATATCAAATAAGTTTTTTTCATCGTAAACTGAATTTTGAAGGCTAAATAAGTTCTCTGAGTAAATGGTATCATGGCTGAGACGAAGAACTACAATTATACCTACTTAGAGCCAAACCTGAAGCAAAAACTAAAATAAAAGGTCTGAAAAAATAGAGACATACAGGCAGATAAACAGACACACACACAAACATCTTGTCTTTTATATAAATATATATATTATCGATTTTCTGCACTACTGTAAGAACTGCAACCTTGAAACTTCTGAATATCATTTCTTATGTCTTTGTCTATGAGTGTATCAAATTTGATTAAAATCAGACCCCTCCTTCTATAACCTGATTTTTTTGATTATCGATATTTATCAGGGGTACCTTGACACAAAACCTAGCTAAGAACACTTGCAGACGCTTATAGTACAACTGTATAAATTTTCAAGAAAATCGGTGACAGAATTTCATAGGCCATCTTCAATAGGTAAGCTATATACTATATCAAAACCAAATTTTTTTTGTCACAATGACCTCTCAAATAACATTTTCATATATAGAATACAAAGTAGAGCTGAATTAGATTTGTACAATATCTTTCATAAATAAATTGTGAAACAGTTATTGAAAGCAAAAATTGAAATGAATTAAGTAGGAAATACAAGACAAATATACCACTAGTAAGCAGCACCACCCCCTGGCCTTTTTATCTATCATGAAGGAATGTGCTCTCTCAAGGAAGTTCCTTGGAACTCAAGCTCTCTCCAGATTTCAAGTGGAACTCATATATCCAAACTTTGTTGGAATAGTGGTTGGTTCATTCTGCCATTCCAGTAAGTATCTAACTCTCTCAGCTATACTCTATCTACCCAGATCAGAACAAAACATGGAGTATTGGTGCCACATCTGGGCTGGAACTTGCCTGTCTTGACGGAGTTCAAATGTGTCGACGATGAATTATTTTCTCCCCTCTCCAAACTATGAAATATCACAAACTTCTCACTGCTCTCTCACTATTTCCATGGCACGTGTTTTTAGAAGAGAAAACAGTAAAACATACTCGTACGTGTCTTGCGTGCAAGATACTTGGAAGAAGAAATGGCTGATTCAAAATCTAGAATTTAAGAAAAACCTGATTTCATATCTTGAACTTGTGGCTTATGCAAATTTTGGAACCTCAGCCATTAGATTTAACAAATATGAGTAAGAGAACAGCAAAGGCCGACTAGTCGAGTGGTAATGCTTTGTGTATGCAGTTTTGCAGTAGTTTCACCAATTGATCCTAAAAAGATTGGTTACAACTGTTACTTCAAACAGATGTACTCTTTCATACCACATTCCTTAGTTTTATCATTCCTGACTTTTACAATTGGGACCTGCCATGCTATGGTGATTTTCTAAGTGCAGCTTAGATGTGGTACAAGGCTGAAAGCATGGGACACCCAGTGAGGATTGAACTCATTACTCAATTGTAATGATTCTAGCGAGACAAGCTTGCTAACCATTACACCAGTTCGAGGTGCCCAACCTGCCATGCTATGTACCCAAGATTGAATCATCCAATTTACATTAATATTCCTAAGAAGTAAATTCCATTACTGTCTTGAATTTTATAACATCTTTCTCTTAAATCAGTTTTTCAGGAAAATAGACTTCTCAAGTCCATTGTTATTGATCTGATGAGGGTTTCTTGACTGTGTCATTATTTTCTCTCCTAATGACATGGGCTATCTATTTTAGTTGCTGCTGCTGTTGGAAGTCCTCAAGTGATGTGCTTTTTTACTATTTGGTGAATTTTATTGTTTTTTGACTTTGTAGTAAAGTATAATGTTGCCTTTTGAAGAATTACACGTTCTTACATGTTATAATGGTAGGAGATTGAGTGAAGTCAAGATGCCAGGTCAGAACCAATAACATTACAGACCATTCTTTGGATTTTGTCAAGAATTACAAAATGTACAGCAAGAGCACCAGACCAGATGTGGCAGCAATATTCAATGCATGAAAAAATGGTAGATTTATAAATGTGCAAGATGGATCCTGGCAAGAAAAATGATCTAGCAAAACATAGTGACCCAACTCCTAGTAACAGACCTAGCAATTGATTCCATATAATTGCTCCGTTTCATGTCAATAGAAAACATAAGACCAAAAAGAGGCAAAGAGTTGCTCTATTAGAAGTTAGCATCAGCCATGCTGATGTAAGGCAAAATAGTCCTCTATGATGACTAAAAGATGGCAGTTTCATTTCAGGAGGGCTAAAGTTTACAAGCCATGTATTGCCCCAGTTAACAAATGATTGAAGGTCATTTTTGAGCTCCGCTGCCATTTTTACTTTTTTTTGGGGGGTACTGATTAAACTTACTGTTCTGACAGCAGTAAACAGTTGTGTCATCAACCATCATTTATAGCCATGATGCAAGATGGGTTGGTCATCTGGCAACCACTTACATTGACCAACAACGTAATGACACAGGATGCTACCCCAATGATCTTCCAACCCAAATTCAAGGATTGTGCTGAATTGGATAGTTCAACTGAATAATAAATAATTAGGAGTCTCATGATTTAATAGAAAATCACTTAATGAATGGCATGTAAAATAGATTTTTTACAACCATATGAACAAAAACAAATGGTCCCAGAAAAAACAAAAAGAGTCACTATTAATTATTCTAAAAGTCTATTTACATCCAAAGAAAATAATTCTATGTATCTGGTGGGATTAACAATAAGATATTCTGTTGTTAAGAATAGCGTGAGGCTTGTTCATTTATTGACATAGAGTAGATACTTTGCATTCAGTCAGTTAAGTGCTATATGTGATACATGCTTGGCTAGGAAGAAGATTTTCCTGCAGTAAGTTGCCATTACTTTCTGCAGTAGACTGGTTGCCAACCAAAGGCTATAGAACCCAATCTGCCTTGCTATTTAACCTGTAGCTGGAGGGAGAAGAGATGGATTAATACCTTTCCCAAGGGTATTTGTGCATAAGTGAATGCAATGAATTCAACTGGAATTCAAATTTGGCTGTCTGATTTCTCATTCCAAGTTGATATCCACAACTTCCCATTTCTATATCTCTTATGAATAAAGGGAGATTACTTGTCAGATATCAACTTTTTGACTCATCAGTTTGCTTATTTTCTTTATATGTTCATTATGTTCATTAAAAAAGATTTTAACAATTTTTAATGATATTAGAAATTCTGTTTAATTTTCTGATACTAGATATTGAATATTGAATACCAAGAGTATTCAATGTGGATTTTAAAAACATTTTCACTCACAGGAGGCTGTCTTAAAATGCAGTTATCTCCCTTGGAAGAGAAAATATAGTTGTTTATAAAGAATTCCATGAAACAAAATAAAATAGTAAAGTAAAATAAACTAGTCTTTACTACATCCTGTTTTTATGAATAAAAGTAAGTAATATTTGTTTCAAATCAGATTGATTAAACTTTAAATTTTCCTCAACGTTTCAGAAAAATATATTTTATTTTTGCAAGATTTTGAGAATGGAGAACTAACTTGTGTTTACAAATGTCTCAAAAATGTACAAATTTGTTGATATTGAAAAAAAAAAAAAAAAAAAATCGATTCCAGTCAATAAATATTCAGTTTAAATTTACACCAGAGTATTTTGCTTACTGAAATTTTCATTTTGTTAATTTTAATTTTTGGCTATTGTGAATCATAGGAGGCACCAAAAATGTTCAATTTTGCAACAAATCAGCTCAAGAAATAAATAATCCTTGATTTTTAGTTCTTTTGAAAGTAATCCTTCTAAATGTTTGAAAATTCTTGATTTTAAAAATTCAACAGTTATAGTATTTAAAACTATTTCTGGAAGAAAAAAAAATTCAATATCCCAAAAGGCATCGAAATTAGATTGGTGCCAGTATAGTATGTGGTCTACTTCTTTCATTCTGGTATAGTATGTGGTATACACGTTTTGAATGTGTCCTACCTCACTAAGAGTGCATTTATAGATATAAATATTCAGCTATTTATTGAAATGAATTATTTTCCCTAACCTGTACCAGACAATTGTAATACTTCCTTATAATATGCTTCTTAAGGAAGGCCACATACTATACCAGTGACAGAATTCCATAAAGGATAAAAGCACAAATTAATGGGGAGGGTAAAATATTCTAATTAAGCTGACTGGTCCACTTGTAAAATATTGTATTAAAAAAAAAACTTTAAAAAAATAATTAAAGAAAAGATTAATTGTAAATTTATTAGAAATTGAAAGTTATTTTGACAAAATCAAAGACAAAAGTAAAAGATAAAAAAACATTAATAAGAAAAAAAGCAACACATGACAATGAAATTTTTTTTTATCTCAACAATCAAATTGGTTTACCTACCTTGATGGTAATTACTAATTAATAAAAAAAAAAGAAAACTTACAGATCCAAGTTTTTCTTTATCTGTTGGAGAAATTATTATTTGTGAGCCACAGGGGCTCGTTAACATTTTATTTAGCATACAGCTTATGGAAATATTTCAAAAATTCTCTTTTACTCATTACAATTTCAAACAAGTTCTTTTCAAGCAACCAGTCTAGAAGAAAATAACTCTGAGTTTAAAATCATATATCACCCCGATGAAGTACATAATGTGAGAATACATCATGACTATCATATTACATACACATAATATTGTGGAAACAGTCAGTATTTGGAAAAGACCTGATAATAACTACTGGACATTCATACCCACCTACAATCATTATAGACTATTCACTCCCTCTTACAATCATTATAGACTATTCACTCCCTCTTACAATCATTATAGACTATTCACTCCCTCTTACAATCATTATAGAATATTCACTCCCTCTTACTATCATTATAGACTATTCACTCCCTCTTACTATCATTATAGACTATTCACTCCCTCTTACTATCATTATAGACTATTCACTCCCTCTTACAATCATTATAGACTATTCACTCCCTCTTACTATCATTATAGACTATTCACTCCCTCTTACAATCATTATAGACTATTCACTCCCTCTTACTATCATTATAGACTATTCACTCCCTCTTACAATCATTATAGACTATTCACTCCCTCTTACAATCATTATAGACTATTCACTCCCTCTTACAATCATTATAGACTATTCACTCCCTCTTACTATCATTATAGACTATTCACTCCCTCTTACTATCATTATAGACTATTCACTCCCTCTTACTATCATTATAGACTATTCACTCCCTCTTACAATCATTATAGACTATTCACTCCCTCTTACAATCATTATAGACTATTCACTCCCTCTTACTATCATTATAGACTATTCACTCCCTCTTACAATCATTATAGACTATTCACTCCCTCTTACAATCATTATAGACTATTCACTCCCTCTTACAATCATTATAGACTATTCACTCCCTCTTACAATCATTATAGACTATTCACTCCCTCTTACTATCATTATAGACTATTCACTCCCTCTTACAATCATTATAGACTATTCACTCCCTCTTACAATCATTATAGACTATTCACTCCCTCTTACAATCATTATAGACTATTCACTCCCTCTTACAATCATTATAGACTATTCACTCCCTCTTACTATCATTATAGACTATTCACTCCCTCTTACAATCATTATAGACTATTCACTCCCTCTTACAATCATTATAGACTATTCACTCCCTCTTACAATCATTATAGACTATTCACTCCCTCTTACAATCATTATAGACTATTCACTCCCTCTTACAATCATTATAGACTATTCACTCCCTCTTACTATCATTATAGACTATTCACTCCCTCTTACTATCATTATAGACTATTCTCTCCATCTTATGTTCAAGAAAAATCATTCATTCCCCTTATGTTCACTGCTAACCATTCACTTGTCCTTATTATCATTGATGGCCATTCACTCTCCCTTGCGATTGTTGTGGACCATTCACTCTCCCTTGTGATCATTGCTGGCCATCTGATCTTCCTTGAAAACGTTGTCGGCCATTCGCTCTCCCTTACGATCATTGCCAATTAATTGCTCTCCCTTGTGATTGTTGTTGACCATTTGCTCTCCCTTATGATCGTTGCCAATAATTGCTCTCCTTTACGGTCGTTGCCAACCATTCACTCTCTCTTATGATCATTGGCAACCATTCACTCTCCCTTGTGATTGTTGTGGATCATTTGCTTTATCTTATGATCATTGGCAACCATTCACTCTCCCTTGTGATCATTGCTGATCATTCGCTCCCCTGAATTATTCTCTTCCTTTTATAATTGTTGCCAACCATTTGTTCCCTCTTATGATCATTGAAAAACTCACATTTAACATTTGTCAATAATCTAAACTATTATTAAACATTCACTTCCAATATTTGTCAAATCTACAAATAAGATACACTAATATACCCAATTATTTAATATCCCATTTAAATTACATGAATGTTAGTTGCATGTTGATGAATAATAATATGGTTTATAAGACAGACTGCCATGCCATGAGAATTAGATATAGGTGAGATAAATAGAAATCTAAAGGCCAACATTTATGAACACAGAAGTAACATCCAATGGGTTAACTTATTAATATTATTCATGAAGACCCATACTTAAAGAATGTAAGGTTCAAATCTTTGCGGATGATGTGACCTTTCATTACCCATTCTCTTTCAAGATTTGTCATATTCATCATAGAATTAAAATACACATAAAACTATTTTTTATACACTAAAATTACTTTGACATATCAAAAAATGAAATACAGATGCTGACATGTACATAACCATGACAACAAAGCAAATAAGAAATTTAATAATTAATACATGACTGCATTTTTCTTGCTTCAAAAAATTTCTGATGAAGGCAAGTAAATAATGAAACATGTTAAACTTATAAAGATTTATATATATATATATATAAAATAAAAATATATATATAATATTTTTTACTGGATATCTATATTTAAGTAAATGCTCTGTTTATTTTAAATAGTATTTTATTTTTATCTACAATATTTATATTGTCCTCATCTTTGTTGTTGTTGTTATCACAATGTCTCGGCTGTTGGGCTCTCTTTCATTGATAATTCTGTCTGAATTTCTGGGATGAGGAGTTATCATTATTTACACTATATTTGGACTATTGTCCTCATCTTTGTTGTTGTTGTTATCACAACGTTTCGGCCATTGGGCTCTCTTTCATTGATAATTCTGTCTGAATTTCTGGGATGAGGAGCTATCATTATTTACACTATTTATATTTGGACTATTGTCCTCATCTTTGTTGTTGTTATCACAACGTTTCAGCTGTTGGACTCTCTTTCATTGATTTTTTTGTCTGAATTTTCTGGCATGAAGAGTTATCATTATTTACACTATTTATATTTGGACTATTGTCCTCATCTTTGTTATTGTTATCATAACATTTCGGCCGTTTTGTCCTCCAGTCTTCCTTCAGGCTTATATCAAACTGGGTAACCTACTGGGAATTCTGAACTGAACCCTTTATTTAATCAACTGAGGTAAACAGTTCTCATTCCACTTCTGGTGTCTAGGAATATTGTCTATTTCTTGTTTTTATTTAGTACTAGTCAGTTATTACTCAACCGTTTCCACTGTGTCCAAGTACACTCTACCCAGCACAGGGATTGAACTCAGAACCACCATATGATCAAGTTCACAAACTAATGCTCTTAATTACTGATGTCCAACAACACTGTCATAAAAATAGTTTGAATAACAAATAATGATAAGAATTATTTTGTCTACCAACCTAAACATTTGAGAAACTGTTTTAAAGAAAATATGCCAACCAGCAGAATTTTTTCTCTAATAATATTTCTCAAATAATAAGGCCAAAAGATGAAGTGAAATACTATTTAAAATAAATAGAGCATTCCCTCAAATATATATATATATATATATATATATATATATATATAGTTACAAAGAGTTTATCTTTTTAATAGAGTAGTTCATGCCAACTTTGAAGTTTCATGAAGACACAGTTATGATGCTCTCACTCGCCAGGGCTGCTTGTCCTTTTTTCATATTTTCCATGCAGCTGTAGCTGATTTTGGCTGTATTTTTGTTAATTTTTGATAGTTTGTTGTGTTTGGGAAAGTGTTTTTCTAGTATATTGACAAATATAATATATACAGGGGAAAGAGGTGTGACTGGGTGAAGAAAATATTTTTGTTAGATATGTTTTGTCTTTTAGAGCTTCATTGGAATAGGTTTATCATTATGTTGATGTAACTAAAAATCACTCAAAATAAATTTAGTCTGATAAGTCCTAATTGACAAAACACGTCACATTAAATTTTTTTCACTTCGTCATACTTCTTTCCCCTAAAATTGTTCTTGATATATAAAAATTTATATATTATTATCCCATATAAATTAATGAACAGTTATAGGTCAGATTTAAATTAGACCAATGAACAGTAGTATTAGAAAGTGCTCCATACATGTTTGAAGGAAGATGAAGATTTAACATGTGCAGATTTTAGTTATTTTGGTAGGGAAGATCAACCTGTTATGCCACCGTGGTTTTGACCTTTTTGGTTTTGTCAAGCATTTTGTGTTTGAAACAAATCACCTGATGGAACCAAAAAAAGTCAAAACCATGGTAGCATAACAGGTTGATATTCCCTATCTATCTATCTATATATATATATATATATATATATATTTGGCAGCAACCTTTCTTTCAAACATCTTTCATTAAATATGCCGAACAAAAAAGATTTAATAAAATTTTCTAAAAGTTTTTCCAGCATCCTAACATTTTTATGTTTGGTTAAAGATAAGGAATATAAAAATTGTCCATAATTTTTATCGTCCCAAACACTTTCGGAGAAATGTTGGCATACTGGAAAAACTTAATAAAAAATTAATTAAATCTTTCTTGTTGGCTATATTTAACAAAATAATATATATATATATATATATATATATATATATATATATATATAGTGTATTGAAGCAGCAGATAATTTTCTAAACATATACTGTTAAACATAACAGACATTGAATGTCTATTATGTTTAATCATGAGCTGTTCTAAACATTGTATTTTGGCTTTAATTTCAGGTGGAAATAAAGACAAAAATTGTCCAATATTTGGATATTTTTTTAGAACCAGCATAGTAAAAAAATATCCAAATGTTGGACAATTTTTGTCTTTATTTTTACCTGAAATTAAAGCCAAAATACAATGTTTATGATTAAACATAATAAACTATATATATATATATATATATATATATATATATATATATAAATCACATTGGACTGTTGGGTCTTGTGTATACTTACAGCTACAGGAGCCAAATAATAGTTGAATCGCGGAATCTCAGTTCCAGGAATAAAGGGAATCTTCCCCTGTGCCCAGTAAAAAGCGGTAATTCCTGGAAGAGGTGCATGCAAAAATGCAACAAATAAATAAAGCACAACTAAAATCGCCTAAGACTAAGTGGCGCTAAAATGAAGAAAAAATAATTCAATTTGGCAAACAACAAAAGGAGATTTGGTCAGTGAATTCAAGGAGGTGCACAGGGAAAATAATGTGATAAACCATCTATGGAAATGCATATCTTGCAAAATAAAGAATTTAAAAAAGTAATAATACAGACTTGAACTTGGTAGAAAGAAAGACAAACAAAAAACAACACTGACGCTATCATTTTGTGATCTCTAATCTCTTGGCTCTAACTGAACACAGTTTTTGGTAGATTTTAGAATTCATTTGGGTTAGTATTGTCAGTTTTTGCTGATTTCCAATATAATTCAGCCAAAGATTTTTGGTGCCAAAAGAATTTTCTGCAAAACACGAGAAAAAAATACTGCTATGCAGAAATAAAAAAATGAACTGCCATTTAGCAGTTATCATCCAAAATGCTTACAAACAATACTAACAACTAACCCCTTTCAAGGTAAACAATGAGTGTAACAGTTTTTTTTTTTAACTGTTATTATTGTCTGTATAGGTAAGGTAATTATGAAAGCGATACTAACAGGTCAGATACAGGGAAAAAGAAAAAGAGACAGGGGAAAGCAACGGACAACATTTGAAGGACCTAATCGGTGGATGATGGAACGAGGATTGCATGGTGCAACAGGAGAAGGTGTGCTAAGAGCCACCAGTGATAGGGAGACGTGGAAAGCCATGATTGCCTATGTCCTGAAGAGACAGGGCACATAGAAGAAGAAGAATTATGAAAGCAGTTTATTTATCCAACTTCTCTTCCCTGTCAACCTTTGTGACATGTCAGGGATAAGACAGATGTTATCAAGATAACTGGTGAAGGAACAGTGTCCATTCATACCTTTTTTAAAGATATTAGTGCTAAGTGAACATCAGTAGCCTCAAATAACTGATAATAGGGCAGAACACAGGGATATGGATTCATGCCTTTCCCCAGGTCCATAGTACTAAATGAACATTACCAACCTCCGTTAATTGAAAATGGGACATAGTACTGGGATATTGATTCATACCTTGGTAACTTTAGTTGATTGGCAAATGGGATCAAGCACAAGGATATGTATTCTTACCTTTCCCAAGGGTTTTAGTGATAAAGAAACACAACCAGTCTCAGTTAACTGGCAATGGAACAGAGCACAGGTTCATGCCTTTCTCAATGGCAATAACACTGACAAGTAATAGGACAAAGCTCGGGTTATGGATTCATGGGTTTCCCAAGGGCATTAGTGCTAAGTAAATATAACCAGCATCAGTTGACGGAAAATGGCACAGGGCATTAGTCATAAGTGAACATAATTACTCCTCAGCTAGCTGGCAATGGGACTGAGTACAGAGGTAACAGAAAAATCTTTTTTATTAAATGTTCAACCACAAGAACTTGTGTGTTTTTTTTTTTTAAATAATTATTAATTGAACATATACTCTGACAAAGATTAAAGTAACAAATAAAAGTCTGTAAATTTATCAGTTAGAGCCAAAAATATAAGAACTAAAAATGGCAGCTTGTCTGTTCTATAAACATAAAACATTGCAATTTCAATTAAGTAAAAAGTGTACATTTAGGGTTTACAAATGGTGACAAAGGGAATAAGATAAAAAGGTTTGAATAAATCTAATTGTGATATCTACAATGAACAACAACAATAATAATAATAATAATAATAGCAAAATACATGGAGGTGACAGAAAAAGCAGAATAATTGCAACTTATTGGTCGTTTTTTATAAATTTTTTTTCAAGGTGTCTGAAAGAATGGAATGCAGAATAATATTCAAGTCTCAAGTAAAACTGGCAAAAATGTATTGACTTTTTATTCATAGAAAAAACAAAAAAAAGATATTCACTTTTGGAAGATATTAATAAATAATGGATGTTTGTAAAAAATTATTTATTTAGTTATTTCCATATTGCTGGCTAAGAACGGAGCGATAATTTGTGACTTGTTTCAGTTGATCAGTTGCAGAGTTGCAATCATGGCCAATGGTGACGTCAGAGAACAATAAAAGAACAGGGTTCAGGAAGAGAGAAGATGGCAACTGATGTTGCCATTTAAATTTTTGAAGATTGTAGGTGGCAAGGAATGAGTAATGAATCTAATATAAAAGTAAGGAAACTTAAGCTTCAGGGCGCCTAAATACGAGAGAGGCCCCTGAAGCAAACTTTTTAATATGAGAATTTTCAACAAAACCAATGGGGTTTTTGTTTTTAAGTGTTTATTAAAGTAAGACTATTTTAGTAATAGCCAATGGGTTGACATCGCTAATGTTAAACTTAGAATATACCCTAATACCCATGTTTGTGGTGTAATGGATATTGGTTCGGAATGAGAAAGGCCATTTTAGTGATAGAATCATAAGCCAATGTGTTAAAGTTGCTAATCCTAATACCCATTAGTTGCTAATCCTAATACCCATGCCTCAAAATTCCCTGTAATTGGTCAAATTTTAAAAATTATTTTATTTTATTGGGGATTGTAGTACCTGAGCTCCTATCTATCTGGGCTCATTGGGCTTGCCAAAATCTATTAATAGCCTATATTTTGGTTGCTGTTTTCTCATATATATTGTTGTTGATTGTGAAGGTGCTCCCATATCTGTTGAAGCTTCAAGGTCCACAACTGTAGGAAAGCAAGAAACAGGGGAAAAGAATTCCATATAGGAGAATTGCAAGAAAAGAAACTATTAAAAGAGAACTTATGGTTAATTCTAGCCATTTCAAAAGAAAAACGATGAGACCTAGCAGCCACTCTAGTATTACACTTAAGGTTTCAGTCAGTTAAGTGTCATATGTGAAACACGCTTGGGCGATCGTGTCTTGAAAATAACATGATTGACTGGGCAGAAGATTTTTTCCGCAGTAGGTTGCCATTACTTTCTGCAGTAGACTAGTTGCCAGCCAAGGCTATAGAATCTGTCCTTTTATTTTGATTCTGATTAATTTTGAATCTGAGAATGCATGACTAAAATATTTAAACTAGAACTTATGTTCATTTTAAAGGATTTAAAAAAAAAAAAAACTAATGTTCATCCTGTATGAAGCTCAAGAGTCCTTTAAGGTAGAGATTACTGAATGAGGTTAGTTGCTTGGTTTGACAATGTAAGTCGCTATTTTCTTCGCTACAGGATGTAAGAAAAGAAAGTAAGAAGTGAAGATTATGAGAATATGGGGGATAGATAATGATTGACTCTGAAATTTAAGATTGTAGTGTTTGGAGAAGAATTCACGTGGGAGTCTGTTTCACAATCAGCAATTCTTGGAAATTGTCTGAATGGAACTCACTTCTCTGGCACAAGATTTTGTTTTTAGCAAGAAGTGAAGTAAGATGTTCTACATTTTAAATGAGAGAAGCTCCAGGATACGGGAGATTCAAACTCTATTACAGCACCTTCCTCATTGCACTAAGAAAAGTGGAGTAGGTGTAATATCAATATCAATGTGATAGTGGTTGCAGGGACTGGGCAAATTTGTCCTTTGACCATATGTATGTGTAGTGGATCCCCACATAAAAAGAAAGAAAAACCATATATCACTTTCTGCTTTAGTGGGGAGGTCAGGTAAATGCATACTTTTTATAAATGGAATAAAAATAAAGGATTCATATTGAATAATGTCACCTGCAAGAGAGGCCATGAAAACAGAATGAAAGTCCCTAATACTGTATATGGAATGCTCTCACATTGGGTCCAGCAAGCAAGGTCTCACTATAAAAACTAAAATCATGGTCTTCTGGGCTATGGTCCTCTCCACCTTCTTCCTATTCCTTGTGAGGCCTGGATTTTGTATCAATGGGTTATCAAACAATTTTAGCAAAGCTCTGAAGAATCTTTTGCATCAGATGAAAGGACTACATCACCAACTTTTTACACATCTCTCCTTAGCATCGAGGCTACCATTCTTCAAGATCACCTCTGCTGTTCAGAATACGTCCTGCTCGGCTTCAACCTATCATCCTGTTCTGAGAACTTGTCTCTGACAAGAGTCTATGCAGAGGCCTAAAACACATCTCTCCTTAGCATCGAGGCTACCATTCTTCAAGATCACCTCTGCTGTTCAGAATACGTCCTGCTCGGCTTCAACCTATCATCCTGTTCTGAGAACTTGTCTCTGACAAGAGTCTATGCGGAGGCCTAAAATGTTGCTTCAAGGATCAGTTAAAAACGTCCCTGACACAGTTCAACATCGATCCTGAGACCTGGGAAACCACTGCTGCAAGTCGGCCTTCTTGGGGAGAGACTGAGACTTTCAAGTCCAAGGGTCAACAGGAAAAGGACCTGCAACATGCTGTCAGCTTCAGGAGTAGACAGGAGCTTCACAGCCATCTTTTGACTACTGTCACCAGAGGGGAGAAAGAGAAATAAGGAGAGAGGGGATGATGATCATGATGCTCAGACGTGAGTAGCGAGTAGCATGATTCACTGCAAAGTCAATGTGATTAAAAATCAATTTAATACTCAAATATGCAAAAAGAAATTATCTATTTTGTATAATTTTATTTACTCGAGACTTGAATTTCCCATCTTCTTCATCAGATTCACCCACAGAAAATGAATAAAAAAAAAAAAAATAAAAAAAATGTTGCCTTCATTTGCCAGCCAATCAAACTGCAATAGACAATTGCCATGGAAACGAGCTAAAACAAATTTGACTACGGAATTCAAATATAGGAACGAATAGCATATCATGTGAGTTTGCCAGCAAGTCATGCTTCTGGAGGTGCTATGTAATGTGGGTCTGCCCACTGCCCATCACAGAGCAAACCATGGTAGTACATGTGACGGGTCAATTGTGCTATGTACTCACAGACAGAGTAAAGAGAGAATGAGGCTTGTCTTTATAGATAAGTTCACGTTGAATATCATGTAGGTTGGGGTCATCTTGAAGAACAGCAATTGGAATCAACACTAGAAACAACAGAAGAAATCTTGAAGGAGCTGTTGCTACAATATTTATAAGTGGGGTGACAATCATCAGTAGTTTAATTTCTAGATGAGTTTCTGAGTTATCATTATTTACACTCGAATTATTGTTCTTATATTTGCTGTTATTAGTACAACATTTCGAACACTGTGCCCTCTGGTCTTCTTCAGGAGCTTGTTGATCTGGGTATCCTTCAAGGAATTTTGAACTGAACACGTTATCTAATGTACAGGGATAGATTGTTCTCATTCTTCTGTTCCATGTCTTGGGATATCTTGTCTTGTTCTTATTTAGGCAGTCAGTGCCACATGCTTGGGCAAACATACTTGGGCAATCATGTCTCAAACAATGTTATAACAAGAAGATAAAAAAAAATCCTTTTGAAAATTACTGTTTTCTACAAGCAGAAGTTTAGGTATAATATCTTTAATGACCAAAGAGAAACAAGCAGGTACAACCGACGTTATAACAAGAAAAAAAAAAAAAAAAAAAAAAAAAAATTAAAAAATTACTATTTTCTACAAGCAGTAGTTTATGTATAATATCTTTCTTTTTACCGTGAGGTCGTAAAAAACACCAGGTTGGGAAACTGGCACAGGATATCCTTCTCTTAATGAGAGTGAATGGGCCTCTCTTAAGCCATGGTAGGCAACCCATCTAGTGATGGTGTCACGATAAAAACACCCTTGGTAGCTCTGGCGAAGCATCAAGTACTCAGCTACTGACAAGATTTTGAATCTCGGCTAAGGCCGCAGAATGATGATGATGATAATGTCTCAAAAGAGACATGACTGAATGGGCTGAAGATTTTCTTGCAGTAGGTAGCCATTAATTTCTGCAGTAGATTGATTGCCAACCAAGGATGTTGAACCCAATCTGTCTTGCTATTTAACCCATAGCTGGAGGGAGAAGAGATAGATTAATACCTTTCCCAAGGGTATTTACATGTAAGTAAATGCTAATTGCTTGCCCTGTTTCCTCTGAGTCTAGCTCTTCCTTGCCTAACCCAGGATTTGAACTCACAATTATTCTGTCACCAAATATCCCTAGATACAGACAGCAGAATAAGGACAATATATATCTGTAAATTAAATAAAGGGTTTAATGAAATTCCTTGAAGGTTATTCAGATGACAAGCAACTGATGAAGACCAACAGGCACAATAGCCGAAACATTGGGATAATAATCACAAAGATGAGGACAATAGTCTGAGAATAATGAAAATAACTTAACTGTACATAGTAAGTCAAGATAATATAAAAGAAAGTAAGCCTCTCAAATTTTATCATCTCTTCTCATTGGTTAAGACGTTAAAGGGAGATAATAATTATATTTACAATACTATGTCTATAAGTTAAAAAAAATTGCTATTCTAAAAAGTTTTTAAAATCGAATCAGTTACAAATGATTCTGTTACTTCAAATGTATTTTTAAAAATATTCTTTGTAAAGAATATTTTAAAAATACACATTCATTCTGACTAATCAACAAATTTGACTATGCTTTCAATTACGGTAGGTAATATTTAGTATCAAGGGAGGTAATCGTGATTAGCTCAAGACGCTAAATTCACTTGAATTTGATATAAGAAATTGAAGAGAAATTGAAACTACAAAAAATCATTGGATTATTTTTTTTTAAAAAATTTGTAGATAAAAATACAGAAATTTCGTTCATAATATTTATAATTTATTCCATGAAAATATTTATGTCAAGATGGATCATCGTCACCTCACTATAATATATTATAAATGTAGAAATGTATGATTAGGTAGTCACAGAAATACTACATTTTTTTTTGTAGCATGACTGTTTGCAGAAAATTTAGAATTCTTGTTCTTTGAAATTCTTGTATAAATCTCCACCACTCTCTTTCTATAATGTACACATTTTCCAAATAAGAAGTCTTTAAAAAGATTAAACTATATAAATAATTATGAGTGGTTTAAATGAGAATCCTTGGGAAAATTTTACTAGACTGAAAATATTTTTGGAGTTTTACAGTAGGCACTGTGACAAGAGATTGTTTTTTCAAAATATTTTTTCATATAACAGGCTAAGCACTCCAGATCATAGATACCATATTTTCTGGCTTACAAGACACACTTTTTTTTTTCCTTGAAAAATACATATGCATCTTCCAAGATCAGTGGTATCAGTTACCACCATGACATGGATGATAGTGAGGATCATTGTACATGACTGACAGTAGTGATGACTCTGCAGATGATAATTTAGAACTTTTATGAATCCAGCAGTGATGAGATTTTGGAACTTGAGGATGAATAAAATTTCTTTGAGTGTTTTATATTTTTACATGCATGTTTTTAAAAGTTTTAATTCATTTTTATGAAAATAAAACCACCCTTGGACAATGGAAAGATGCATAGTATATTTACTAATCACAAACTAGTATGTCATTGCCATACAAACAAAATTGCATGAGTGAATTAATGTAACCAACATGTAAGGGACGCTTAGTGAATGTGAAAATTTTTTCTTAGAAATTTCTTTCCAATATTAGAGTGCGATTTCAAAGTTGCAGCGTCATGTAAGCTGGAAAATACAGTAATATATATATATATATATATTTATAAATTTAATTTTATAAAGTTAATAGGGATTTCAGTTTGGTATATGAATTCATTTTTCTTATGGAAGAAAAAACTGTCATTTCTTTTTTAAATTAAAAAAAAAAGAAAAAGAAAAAAAGAAAAAGAAAAAAAAAAGAAAAATTCTTTTGAAATTTGTAAATGAAGTGTTTAATTGAGAGTAATGTATGAAAGAAGAACTCCAGATTATGGATTTCAAATTTTTATTATTAATTTCCTATATTTTAAGAAATCACATAGCATGAGCATATTTTGTTTTGGCTTCTCTAGGGAGATCAATTTACAATAGCAATTACCTTTTATAAAATTTGATAACATATTTTTTAAATTCATGACCTAGCATGTTTAAAGTCTAGTAATTTAAAATAAAGTGCCTATTGTACAAGTCCAAAATATTTAAAAACATTTTTTTTTGTCATCTCCATTTTCAGATTAAGAATGTATTTTCTGTAAGTGTATGAGACAAATTTTCATTCCACGACTCAAATTACATAATCTAGAAAACTTGGTATTGTGTATATCAGAGATTTTGGTTAAAATATACATTTATTTTCAGTTTATATGCATATATAAATACATTGTGTATTTATGCAGCAATCTCTCTTTTATGCAGGTTTCATTAAAAATGACAGACAAGGTATTAGGGTTAAGTTTTTTATGAAATTTTTCATGTGATTTTATGATGTTTTTTTCTTTTCAGAGCATAAATTATATAAAAAGTGTACAAATGTTGTTTTTCCAAACACTTTCAGCTATGCTTTTAGCCATTGTCAAGGATGGATTTTATTTTATGTGTGACTGAATATGTGTATGTGTGTGTAGACTCATGTGTATGCTTTATATTCCAAACATGTTAAGCACAATTTTTATATAATTTATGTTCTGAAAATAAAAAAAAGTAAGATCACATGAAAAATTACAAAAAAAGCTTAACCATAATATCTTGTATGTCATTTTTAATGAAACATATATATGTTGTTTAATCAGCTCTGCATAGGTGTGTAAGGTATAAAAGAAGCTTTCATAAAAAAAAATGTAATCAAGTAAGAAAGGCCAAAATCACTATTTGGGCTAACTGGTCTGCTCATAAAAAATAAGGGAAAAATTTCTTTTTGAAATAATTTTTGTAGATTAGAATCCATTAGATTTTATACCCATGACATTTTCAAAAGAATATTGATTTTTCAACTTTTTAGAAAGGTGCATAGTGTTCATAATAAAAACACAATGTCAAATCGATCCCTGACTTTTTAAAGAGTTATCTGTGCTTTGTTTTTAGTTACAAATGTCAAATTTGTGCTTATGTTCTTGCTAACTGCATAGAAGTACAGTTATTAATGACATCAGTTAAATTTCAAACTTGACATTCGTAAATAAAAAAATAATGCACAGATAACTCATTAAGCCAGGGATTGATTTGACACTGTATTCACATTACAGACAGAACCCACCTACTAAATCAATAAAAATTAAATAATTTTCAATGTTGTGGGAAGAAGAAAGGCTATTGGATTCTAATCTGCAAAAATTACATAAAAAAAAAAATCTATTTTTAAAATCCATTTTTTTACAAGCACGCTAGTTAGTCTCAGTAGAACTGAAAAAAAAAAGGTAATACGGATTAAAATTGGATTTAGAGTTTCATTTATTTGTATAAAACAGAGACTGGCAAGAATGTGTAATGTGTTTCAAAATTAAGACTCAATGAGCAGAACAAATGATACAAAACATTGTATGCAGTCAGTAACATAGCTAGATGGGAGTGAGGAGAATGGTTCGCCTTGGGTGAGACTTTTACGGGGGTATCACTTTTGGGTCTGCAGTATAAGCCTGTATGGCAAAATCAAAAATTTATTTAATCGAAAATTGTAATTTTCATTTTAGAAGTAAAGATGGTAACTAATTATTTTAACACTTTTTTCTTATATGTTATTTGGCTTTTTAACTGTTACTTTTAACGTATGAGTATATTTGGTATGTAATTAAAGCATACTAGTATATTTGAGTAGACAAAAGTAATATTATAATAGTAGACAAACTAGTATGTGTATATATATATATATTTGAGTAGACAAAAGTAATATAATAGTAGACAAACTAGTATATATATATATATATATATATATATATATATATATATATAAAAGTATACTCAGTTAAAATCTGAGGAAAAGAACAGTATGAAAATAAAGACAAGAGGAAACTATATTTTTCATCTTGTGACAGATTTTATCAAGGCAAAATGTTGAAGTGAATTACATTTTAAACAAGGTAACTATAAAGAAAAATATGTGGGCTATTAAAATAAAAGGCTAATACATATTCATAAGATTAACTGAAATTATTAAACATTTAAAAAATGTCATAGTTCTTGTTTGAAGAGATTTTATTTTATGTGCAGTTATGAGATGTTAAAAAGAGATGGAAATTTAACGTTTTTTTTTATTTTAAAAATATTTTTGCTGTGTATGTTGGTCTGGGAAAATATTGTTTCTATTAGGAAAGGTGAGATTGAGAAAAAACTGGAATGTAGATTTATTTATAAATAAAAGATTTATTTGAGCATACCACCTGAAGAGGAACAGTTTAGTTCAGAAACATGAAAATTTTTGTGTAGTGATATTATGCTTTTATAAACCATTGTAATAACAAAATTACTATTTTAAGCTCTATTCTGTATTGAGCATTCTTTATAAAAGTAAATGATTGAACAGTGGGTTTTTAATCTATGTGTTCTTTCACTTTTTTGTAATATGAGGTAATTCACTGGGCAATTAGCTGTATTTTTGTAGGGGGTTGGAGGGAGATAGGAGAGGAGTGGCAAACCCAAGGGCTACTGTGGGTGGAACACACTCTGGCTATACCACTGTATACAGCAGATTATATATTAAATATATTGAACAATTATACAAGTGTAATAGTAAAACTTTAGGATTTACAGTTACACAAAAGTTTGTAGTTGCTCAAGTTCTATAAAAAACTGAATCTTGTTAAATGTCAAATGATGTTAACCTGTGTCTTTTCTAAATAAATCTTCAGATGTCATTTGGGAAAATAATTTTTTAAATAGTTTTATTTTATCAACAATTCACAAAGAAGAAAATATTTCTGGATTAAAATACTTGTAGCAATTATTATCATCTTCAAATTTACGTAGACTGCCAGTTAAAAAAACAGTCTGTACAGTTGAACATGATTTATCAAGTCCCCAAGTTTAGTTTCTGCCATCTAAACAGCTAAAAATGGTATAACTCAGCGGTGTTGATTCGTGCAAATACCTTTGGAAGCAAAGTCCATTTAAGATTTTATCACAATACTTGTTGTCAATCTTGGCATGTTTAAAAATATTAAACATATGACAGCTTCAAATTTTTATTGGTCAAAAGCAGTGGTCTGTCTAAGTATCTGCTCATTCACAGTTCTTGGCTGATTATCATAGCATAACAGAAATAAGTCTTCTCCTGTCAAGATGTATGAAGATGAGAGAGCACAGGGAGATGTATTCATGCCTTTCTCAAGAGCATTAAAACTAAGTGAACATTACCAGCTTCATCTGTTTGGAAATGGGACAAAGAACAAAGACATGAATTCAAGGGCATTAAAGCTAAGTGAATATTCAGTTAGTTAAGTGATACACACTTAGGCAATCATGTTAAGAAAGAGACATGACTGATTGTGCAGAATATTTTCCTGCAGTAGGTTACCATTACTTTCTGTGGTAATATGTTTGCCGACCAAGGCTATAGAACTAAAGTTCATCTTCAGCTGACTGGCAATAAAACAGTGTACAGGGATACACAAGTTCATGCCTTTCCAAAGAGAAATGGTGTTAAGTGAGCATAACCATCTTCTGCTGATGTTCAGTGAATCAGAGCACAGGGATATATGGATTTTCAAAGAACATTAGTACAACTTAGCAAATACCTTTGGAAGCAAAGTTCATTGAAGATTTTATCACAATACTTGTTGTCAATCTTGGCATGTTTAAAATATTAAACATATGACAGCTTCAAATTTTTACATAAGTCTTACCTGACTGGCAATAGGACAGTGTACAGGGATACACGGATTCATGCCTTATCCAAGGGCAATGGTGTTAATAGAACATAGTTTCAGCTAAACTTTAAAGTTTGTTTTATCTGTTTTCATTGTTAATAAGCCATAATAAATGTTGGTTGTACATTGAAATGGATGTGCGTTGTGGTGCAGTGGATATCGGCTTGGAATGAGAAATTGGGAAGCTGAGTTCAAATTCCAGTTGAATTCATTGCATTCACTTACGCGCAAATACCCTTGGGAAAGGTATTAATCTGTCTCTTCCTTCCAGTTATGGGCTAAATAACAGGAGAGATTGGGTTCTATAGCCTTGGCTGGCAGCCAGTCTACCACAGAAAGCAATAGCAACCTACTGCGGGATAATCTTCTGCTCAGTCAGTCGTGTCTCTTTCGAGACATGATTGCCCAAGTGTGTTTCACGTATGGCACTTAACTGACTGACATTGAAATATAAATATTTAATCATACAGCCAGGGGGTTACTTTATTAGTGAGTGGGAAGTGAATTTACAATCTAATTGTTGTAAAGAGTATTTTTCCAAACTGAAAACAAATGAAGGAAATATGTATAAATAGAAAGCAAAGTTTTGGGAAATCGGTCAAACATTTACTTACCTACTGCAGCAGTCACCATCAATTTACTGAGGAACATGATCAGATCCGTCACTTTATCCACTATCACTGTCCTGTAGAAAAAAGAAAATAATTGTTTATGGTAGCAGAGTCTGTTTGAATGCCTGGGATGAGGAGTTACCTTATTTACAGTACTTACATGTGGACTATTGTCCTCATCTTTGTTGTTGTTATTACAATGTTTTGGCCTGCATCAGGTGTATGTCAATATGCCTAATGCAGCCAATATTGGCATATTAATCTAAAGGAAATTTCAAACTGATCCCTCTTTTTAATTGATATAAAATTTCAAACTGATCCCTCTTTTTAATTGATATAAAATTTCAAACTGATCCCTCTTTTTAATTGATATAAAATTTCAAACTGATCCCTCTTTTTAATTGATATAAAATTTCAAACTGATCCATCTTTTTAATTGATATAAAATTTCAAACTGATCCCTCTTTTTAATTGATATAAAATTTCAAACTGATCCCTCTTTTTAATTGATATAAAATTTCAAACTGATCCCTCTTTTTAATTGATATAAAATTTCAAACTGATCCCTCTTTTTAATTGATATAAAATTTCAAACTGATCCCTCTTTTTAATTGATATAAAATTTCAAACTGATCCCTCTTTTTAATTGATATAAAATTTCAAACTGAATCTTTTATTTAATCTATAGGTTACCTGGATCAAATACTCTAAATGATCATTAATGTGGAGTTCGTGAGATTTTGAGAAAGTCCAGAATAGATAAAACAATTTACCTGAGGGCATTCCGCATAATCATCGAGAAAGCTTTCTTTGCAGACGTACAAAAGTTTTTGCCATGAATAGCAATCTGAAATTAAAAAGTAGATACTGCTAGTTTCTTTATAAATTGGTAAATGATAAATATCACATTGCATTAATACAATTGTATTAGTTTTTAGAATGTTGTAAATATAAAATTATTTATATAAATAAACAATCTAATAAATAAAAAAAAAACAGTGTTTAATATTTTCGTTGTAAATTCTCAAGAACAAAATAATGTATAAATTCAATTTCATATGTTTAGGTTTTATTCAATACTAGCAGTATAGCCCGGCGTTGCTCGGGTGTAATGAAAGCTTTAAAACTGGTGGAGACTTACCTCGCCGAAGCAAAAGAAGGCGGTTTGTTTGCATGTGCGTTCGTAGACGTAATGGAACCGCGAGGTGAGCTCATGCGAGGCAGTTTTTCGAATGACACGGTGCATGCGTCATTGGTGAAAGTGAGGCTCTCGGAGAGTGGGAAATTACGAGACCACAAAACACATAAAAAGAGCCTACTTCTGTTTCGGAGTCACTTCGCTTTTGACGACTCTCGAGAAGGCTACACCGGTGTTTGGGAGACAGCATTTTGCTTATGGTGCGCAGGAAACGGAGTCCCTAGTGAAGCAGTGTTCCGGGTTCTACGAGTAGCAGCTGGCACAGTGGTTATTAATTCATCTACGAACTAAACTCTGAGAAGACACAAATACCCACAAGCTATTTCGGCATCTATTACGATTTCCATTATGGACGGCAAAGTCTTTGATGTTCGGTTGATTCCCGAGTTCAGTGGCGCTGCAACTGATATGCCAATCGTCGAGTGGATCGAAAATGCAGAGCTGGTCTGCGAACTCTGTGCTATGGACAAAGTTGAGCGGATTCTTCCATTACACCTCCGAGGCGGTGCTCTTGCCGTATACAGGCAGCTCAGCAAGGAGCAGAAAGCGGATGCGGAGCAAATTAAACGGGCCCTCATGACCGCGTATGCGACAGATGCATTTGATGCATACGATCAATTTGTTACTAGGCAACTTCGCTCAGGAGAAACAGTGGACGAGTTTCTGGCCGAACTACATCGTTTAGCTCGGCTGGTTGAGGGATCGTTGCCCGAACGATGGATGATATGTGCGTTTGTTTCAGGGTTGCCACAATATGTTAGACAGCTTCTTCGTGCCTCGTCCAGAATGGAGACCATGACATTGGAGCAGCTTTTGACTTGAGCACGGGCTATCATGACCGACAACGGAAGCTGTAAGGAATCGGTCGCTGCATCCACTGGCAAAACACATTCGAATACAGAGTTGCTCCCTGATAACTCGCGCAGTGAGACCTTTTTTTGCTACAAGTGTTCTGGACCCAACCACATGGCGAAGGATTGTATGCAGGGACGCCAAGTGAGGTCGGACGGTCGAGTGCGGAAGTCTCACGGTGAAACCCGATGCTTCAGATGCCATAAACTTGGACATACATCATCAAGATGCCAGGGAAACGCCCAAGGGGAGGAGACGTCAGCGATAAGTCTCCTCCCTGAGCAAGTGAGAATCAAGAAATTGCCCGCCGTAAAAGTGCTCGTGGATGGGCGAGAGTGCACAGCTCTGGTGGATTCCGGCTGCTCACAGACGCTGGTGAGCAAAGCTGTGTGTCGCCATTGGAGACAGAAGGAAGTAGGAGTGCTGACGGCCGACGGGAAGACTTTGAAGTGCCAGGGGCACGGCAGAATAAAATTGGAAGTTGAACAGTCTCAGCCCGTGAACATTGAGGTCCTGGTCGTGGATGGACAATTGTTGGGTTTTGACCTGCTTATTGGCATCGACACGATCAAACAGCTAGGAGGTGTTCGCCTGACGGAATCTGGTGAGGCATACTTTGGAGACCTGGATGGATGTGCCGCCATTTCTATCGATGAGCCCGATTTCAGTGTGACATTCGATGAAAGGCAAAGAGCGTGGACTGCAACATGGAAACGGGCAAGTGGTCGCTCGCCCGGCGAGCTGACAAATAACGTGCAAGAGTACACTGTGCCAGACCATGCCCGGGATGCGTACGAGAAAGAACTCTTGCTATGGTAACGTAACGGATGGTTGCTGCCATATCCCGAGGAGGAACTTGGTCCACCCAAGGGTCTAATTCCCTTGATGGCAGTCGTGCAGGAACATAAGCAAAAGGTCCGGCCGGTACTCGACTACCGAGAATTGAACGGATTTGTAGAAGCATTCACTGCCGATGCCAAAGTGTGCGCACAAAAGCCCAGAGAATGGCGACAGCAAGGAGTTGATGTGTCGCTCTTGGATCTGCGACATGCCTACCTACAAATTCACACTGACAAGAAGCTGTGGCCATTCCAAACAGTTATTTTCAAGGGCAAGCGGTTCTGCCTTACACGATTGGGGTTTGGCCTAAATGTGGCACCACTCATCATGAAATCTGTCGTCGACGCTATAATGTCCCAAGATCGTGTGATCAAAAGTGCCACGTCGGCTTATGTTGACGACATTTTTATCAATGAGAGCCTGATTTCTGCATCGCGCGTTCGACAGCACCTCTCAGATTACGGCCTAGTCAGTAAAGACCCAAAACGGCTACGAGACGGAACTAGGGTCCTCGGTCTGCAGGTGTGGGGAGAGAACGGTACTCTCCGATGGAAGTGGGGTGGACAGATCCCGGAAATTCCCGACGTGGTGACTCGTCGACGTGTGTTTTCCATTTGTGGGAAACTCGTGGGCCACTTCCCCGTGTGTGGCTGGCTAAGGGTGGTGACTGCATTCATCAAGCGCCGAGCAAGTGCGGTAACCAAGAGATGGGACGAGGAAATCAGAGATGCCAATCTGCTTCGTATGCTGGAAGAGACGATGACCAGAGTGTGTGAAATGGACCCTGTTGGAGGAGACTGGTGCATAAATGGCAACGAGATGAAGGTCTGGGTGGATGCAAGTTCTGTGGCCACAGGAGTGGTGTTAGAGGCGAATGGAAGCATCGTTGAGGATGCTTGTTGGTTGCGCCTGACCAATGATGCCAGGCATATCAATCTGGCTGAATTAGATGCAGCAGTCAAAGGCATCAACTTGGCCCTTCAATGGCAGGCTACAGTGTTGCATCTGGTCACCGATTCAGCATGCGTACATCGGTGGATATCCGACACCTTGACTGGGAAGGCACGTGTGAACACTAAGGCGGATGGTGAAATGCTAGTGAGACGACGCTTAGGAACACTGCGGGCATTAATGGAAGAATATGGATTGACCATGGATGTCACGCTGGTGAAATCCTATCAAAACCGCGCAGATTGCCTCACCAGAGTGCCACACAAGTGGTTGAATCTACATAAGGAGGGAAAAGAGCCAGTCCCGGAGAGTTGCGCTGCAATGAGGTGCCAACTGAATAAAAGTCAGGTGGTTGACGTCCACCGAGAAAGTGGACATGCGGGCGTGAAACGAACCCTATACTTCGCCAGACTTATCGACCCACTAGTGTCGAAGGAAATCGTGCGATCGGTTATCAAAGCCTGCGAAGCCTGCCAGTCTATAGATCCGGCGCCGGTTCATTGGAAAAAGGGAAAATTGAGCGTGGAAAACAACTGGAGTAGAGTAGCAATGGACATAACCCATTACAATGGCGAGCATTTTCTAACGCTCATTGATTGCGGTCCCTCCAGGTTTGCAATTTGGCGGACATTGCGTCGACAAGATGCACATAGTGTCATTCACCAGTTGAAGATGATTTTCTTTGAACGGGGCCCACCAACCGAGATATTGACTGACAATGACCCTGCGTTCACTTGCAGACACTTTAAAGAGTTTACAAACAGCTGGGGTGTGCAGTTAAGATTCCGATGCGCATATTCACCGGCTGGTAATGGAATTGTGGAGCGCAGCCACAGGAGCATTAAGACCATCGCAGCAAGGAAGGGTTGTTCCGCGTTGGAGGCCGTTTATTGGTATAATGTCACGCCAAAGGACGATGTCTCACCTTCCACGACACCGGCTGATGTGCTGCATAATTACCACGTCAGAGTAAAAGGCATTGAAGCCAAACCCCCACCAGAACCACAGATTATCGGAGGGAGATATGAAGAAGGTGACGTTGTCTGGGTCAAAAATCCGCACGGCAAATGCACAACCAAGTTCAGGACCGGGCGGGTAACCGAAATTGTCAGCCCACTGACAGTGCGAATTGATGGGGTACCACACCATGTCAAAGACCTATGGCCATTTTCAGGACCATATGCATCGTCGGGCGATGAAACCGACACAGAAGAGAGTGAGCGATTTATTTACTTGGGGTCAGGTCAACCAAGTGATGGCTCCGATGGTCCACTAACAGCGGATGCTGACGTGCATGACGAAACCTCAGGTGACAGCCCATCTGAGGACGAACCTTGTGTCGTACCCCTCCGAAGGAGCACCCGCCAGAAGAGACCCGCTCCCGAATGCACTTTTTGTGATGATGAGATCAGGGGGGAGTGTGGTGGAGACTTACCTCACCGAAGCAAAAGAAGGCGGTTTGTTTGCACGTGCGTTCGTAGACGTAATGGAACCGCGAGGCGAGCTCATGCAAGGCAGTTTTTCGAATGACACGGCGCATGCGTCATTGGTGAAAGTGAGGCTCTCGGAGAGTGGGAAATTACGAGACCACAAAACACATAAAAAGAGCCTACTTCTGTTTCGGAGTCACTTCGCTTTTGACGACTCTCGAGAAGGCTACACCGGTGTTTGGGAGACAGCGTTTTGCTTACGGTACGCAGGAAACGGAGTCCCTAGTGAAGCAGTGTTCCGGGTTCTATGAGTAGCAGCTGGCACAGTGGTTATTAATTCGTCTGCGAACTACACTCTGAGAAGACATAAATACCCACAATCCATGGTCCTGGAACTCAGACTCTTTGGACATTGGCACGAAAGACTAAAAAAGCAATAGTTGTTTCCAGTTAAAGCGAAACCGTAGACTGAAAGAAAAATGAATGGATGTAAATGAAATTTTAATTTCCTGGTCAGTCAGTTAAGTGCCATACGTGATACACGCTTGGGCGATCATGTCTCGAAAGAGACATAACTGACTGGGCAGAAGATTATCCCGCAGTAGGTTGCCATTGCTACTCAAATAAGTTTTTTCATCGTAAACTAAATTTCAAAGGCTAAATAAGTCCTCTGAGTAAATGGTATCATGGCCGAGACTAAGAACTACAATTATACCTACTTAGAGCCAAACCCGAAGCAAAAACTAAAATAAATGGGCTGAAAAAAATACAGACATTCAAGCAGATAAACACACTCACACAAACATCTTGCCTTTTATATATATATATATATATATATATATATATATATATATATATATATAATCGATTTTCTGCACTATTGTAAGAACTGCAACCTTGAAAGTTCTGAATATCATTTCTTCTATCTTTGTCTATGAGTGTATCAAATTTGATTAAAATCGAACCACTCCTTCTATAACCAAACTTTTTTGATCATCAATGTTTGATATTTATCGAGGGTACCGCGACACAAAACCTAGCTAAGAACACTTGCAGACGCTTAGAGTACAACTGTGTAAATTTTCAAGAAAATCGGTTCAGCCATTTCGGAGTCTATAGGTAACGGACACACACACAGAGACAAAGTTCCATTTATAAATAAGTTTAGATTTAGATAGATAATCATCAATTCTTAAAACAATAAATATATCAGAGAAGTGAAGGCAGTTAAAATAATAGTGGTGTCATGGGAAGAACAGTCTTTTTAACGCAATGTCTTATTGCATGCATGTAAGACCATGTTTGCCACAATCACATCATTATATAGGTACATCAATAAGCCCATGGCCTTGTAGGAAATTCAGTCATCAATATTTTTTTTTATATTAAAAATCCAAATGTCCAAATTCCAAACAATAATGGAAAAAAAAAATACTGTTAATTAAATTAATTGTATTTATAAATATATGAATTCAAAAATGTGTAAAAATAGTCTTCAGTTGAGTTAAACTTTTTTGGTAGTTGGTCTACAGAAAAATCTGTAGTTTAGAAAAGACTTAAGTAGTTGATCCACAGCCTATAATGTGGAAAAAAAATTTAAACAAATATTTATTTTCCAACATAAAATTTCTTTTCAATTAACCTTATCAAACACTTCCCTATTAAGCTTGAACATTATACAGTGAAAATTTCAGATCAAATAAAAGTTAAAAAACTTCATACATTGTCTCTGTCAATCATTAACATCAAAATAATTCATTTAAATGCATTTTTGTATCAAAAATACATTTGCGTTTGAAAAGTCAATTGAACATAAAATATTTTTGAGCATTTTTCTAAAATTGGCAACTTGGCATTCATCCACGTTTCAAACGATTGCCTTACCATGATGTAAGCATTTTTGTTGAGGAATTTCAAGAAGTTCTCAAGACACCACAGACAACACTTCATACACCTGAAATGGAAAAAAGAATTACAGTTAAAGAAATCTCTACAAATTTAAAATACTGATTAAATCTTATCACATGATTAAATAAGGAACAAGCATGAAAACCTTAGAAAATTTCATGCATTTCGACACTTATTTAGCTTCATCAGAAATTTTGGAAAGAGAATGCTAAGCAGAGTTTTAATTTTGAAATTCCTTGTCTTATTTTTATTGTTTGGGTTATAATCACAGGTATGGTAGCACAAAATAACAAACAAAAACAAGTATTGCTGATAAGGCAAAATGAAAAGACAACAATGTCTATACTTCTGAGATGAGGTAGTATTTACATTATTTGGACAGTTGTTCTCACCTTTATTGCTATATTCATGACATTTTGGCAGTTGTACACTCCGGTCTTCGTCAGGTAACTTGAATTTTGAACAGAAATCTTTATTTTGATCACCGGGGTATATCACTTCCAGATATCTTAGTTATCTCCCTTTAACTCTACTCTCTAAGTTATTTGTTCACCACTGCTGTAGCCAGGTATTGAACTCACAACTCTGGGTCAAGTCACTGGATCTAACCAATGCTGGAGTTAATATATTTTTGTGGGGTAGTTGACTGAAGTTATAGGTGGTGACATTTAGGACTTGCTAAATGTTTACAACTGGCCTGTTCTTCACAAATCTGTCTCTTGTCATTTATGAGTGGCTTTCAAATGTCTTGGCCCCTGAGCTCATTTTTTGTTCACGTTTTTTTAGCAAAGGAAAGTTTGGGATTAGCTTATTTGAGGTTGTTATCTTATATACGTAAATATAAATACATACATGCATAGAGGACCAGATGTAAGAGGTGATGTGGTCACAAAAACTGTCTGACTAGGATCTCCTGCTTGTGTGGCATGGTGCAGAGTCCTGTTGTTATAATAAGATTTTCCAGCAGCCACCCTCTTGGCCTCGAGTAGCACTACTTTCGCAAGACCCTCGATGTAAGTCTCTGTGTTAAGTCCTCATCAACAAATTCAGGAGTTCTTTTCTAATCAGAATGAGCAGAATGAGTTTTCTGAGTTGCCATACCTTTGTAATCACCATAAGACTCATCCAACTCTTTCTGAATCTTTTACGCTGTCCTCAGATTGACACACAGACACTCTGAAATATTTGTTTTGAAGTTTCTGGCATGAATGCCAAGCAGTACAGCATGCTGTTTCAAAATTTCTGTTGAAGTGAATTGTGTCATGGTGCTTTTTTTTTCAGAGTTGGTGCCCAACTGACCCTACTATACTCTGTAATTGACAAAATCAAAAACAAACAATGCATATGAGCAAAATTAAAAATATAAAATGGCAATGATGGGAAATCTCTATTAGAGATTTCATGTCGAAATGTGCATCCGGCACCTTTGAATTTTGAAAATTTTCTCTAATCTATATATATATATATATGTATGTATTTATATATATAAAAACCAGCTCCAGTGAGTGAAGACATGATAATGGTATCCTCACAAAACTTCGAGGTTGGCATGAACCTGCTCACTTAAAGTGACAAGTTCTTTGCATTAAATCTATCTCTACCCTGATACAGAGAACTTTATGATAAAAAAAAAACCTGCTTGTTAAAATACCTTTTATCAGTTAAACTACAGAAAAAACAATTTCGGTGCTAAACATTATCACAAATGTATAGTGTTGAGTTGTGATAATGCTTAGCACCAAAATTGTTTTTCATATATATATATATATATATATATATATATATATATATATATATAAAAATGCCTAATGAGCCAGACAGACCTACTTAGGTTTCACCTAAATGGATTGTCAGGGAAAGCTTTCCCTGAAGATCCATTTAGGTGAAGCCTAGGTAGGTCCATCTGGCTCATTAGGTGTTTATTTATCTCTTTCTACCTCTGTATTGAGCGCTTTCTGTTAGTTGACCACTCGTATTGAGGTTTTTTCTTTGGGCTTTGTGCTGATTTTGGTCCAAACTCTTTTGACTGACATTCATGTACTAACCTCTTTTTTTTTAAAAACATTTTTTTTCTTCTTTTGATAGTTTTCGAGGAAGGTTTTTCGACACGAGTATAATTATTACAATCTCATATATATATATATATATATTAGTCATCCACATACAAGCCTGTTTTGCTGTATCACATCTCATCAGTGTGACTAGACATATCCACTTGCTTGGGTGTGATGGGTGAACTGTCACATTTTATATTTTAAATTTTGCATTAAGATACAAGTAAAGAACGCAAGAAGAGAAGTAACATGATAGAATAAATGAATAAATAAGCTGAGTTTTTGTCATGCATGGAATTCTGATCAGACCAATGTGTAAATTGAACCAATTATAACTAAAATCTACTAAAGTTTCTTGAATTTGATGCAGTTTGTATTTTTTTGTTACTTTTTTATTTTTATAAATTCACTTACATGTTTGGAGTTATCAAACTTGTTCCCAACAATTTCATTACAAAAATGTAAATAAAACATAATTAAAAATATAAAATAAAGAAAAATTAAAAAAACAAAGAAAAAAGTAATATAAATTAACAAATTGTTGGGATATATTATATTTTGAGCATTAATTTTGCCAAATATTTTTCATTGTTTAACAAAGAATTAATTTTCCCCTTCCCAACCAAGAAGGTTCTATAGTTGTTTATTTATACAAAGAAGTTAAATTAGTTACAGTTAATTGTCATATTAACCGCAGAAACCCTAACAAGTATGTTTAATTAAGTCATTAATACTCACCAGCCTATTTTTGTGATGGTGAGCAAGAAATGGTTAGGGGTAAAAACTGAGAATTAATACTGGATATTTTTTCAAGTTTTAAAATCAATACTATATATATCTATATATATATATATATTTAATCATTTGACTTCAAGGAAAGGCAATACAGCCACTAAGCTGTAAGGGAGACAGTGTAAAAGAATGAGAAAAACAAAAAGAGCAAACAATAAAAGAACAGGAATTAAGAAGAAAGAAGATAACAGTTTAATACTGCATTTAACTTTTTGAAGATCAAAGTTTATTGGAAACTAAGCAACTGAAAGAGAGATCCATAAGTAAGAAGTGTGAGAGAAGAAACTGTTACCATAGAACTTATTGTTACATCTAGCCATTTCAATTGTAAAATGAGACCTAACTGTCAATCTAGTACTGCACTTAAATTCATAAAGATTGAGATACCAAAGAAGAAAGTTCATTAGAACAATAAATACAAAAATATTTATAGAAAAAACTGAAGGGAGCTGGAAGAGAGTTCCACAAGTGAGAAGGGTGAGAGAAGAAACTGCTGGCATAGAACTTACAGTTAGATCTAGCCATTTTAACTGTAAAATGATAAGACCTTGTGACCGATTTAGCCAAGATACCAAAGAATAAAACTCATTGGAACAATTACCATGAAAATATTTATAGAAAAGGTACAGGGAAACTACATTATGACAGTAGAAAAGTGACTGGAACTGAGATGCCAGGTCAGGACTAATAACATTGCAGATTCTTCTTTGGATTTTACAGTACCAATGGGTTAATTATATTGATCATTCATTTTATTCAGTTAGCGCATTTTCGCCTTCTGTTGTCATCAGTCTTTTTCATCTCACAATCATGGCTCATCGTGAAATTCAAGACAGAATAGTTCAATGGCTTGCCACTTCCTTCTGCACCAGGGATGTTGAGGCTATCCTGACCCTCCTCTCAGGTGTTTTTTTTTATGTCACCTTCATTTAGTCTTTGCCTAAAGTGACAGGTCTTACAAGGCAGCAGGTGGTTTCCTTCTCGTAAACTGGTTGCCATGCAAGATTATATAACCCAGTCTGTCCTGCTATTTACACATAGCTAGTGAGAGAAGAGAGGGATTCATATCTTTCCCAATGGTATTAGCATGTAATGATCCTAACTGGAATTTGAACTAAGCTCTATGATTCTTCAATTCGAGTCACTATACATTTCGCTACCGTGCCTCCAAATAGCTTAATTATAATCATAAAAAATGATTGAATTTCCTCTTCCTTTTGTTGCTAATTAAATATACAAAACACCAATCAATCTTAAAGTTAATAAAATTAAGCTTAATAATAAACATTGCATTATATGCAACAACAAACTTATGTCAAGAATATTAGATTAAAATCAGAAAGTTAATCCGTTATTAGTAGTAAGGTTAAGTGAATATTACTTTTGTTCAGTCAAGAATATTATATTTATATATGATATGAAATAACGATATATATTTTTATAGATCAAGAGAGTATTTAGTTTTAAGAGAAACGGCAAGAAGTTTATTTGTGACAGATTTCATCTGCTAGAATTTCATCAGACTGGGTTTGTTGACATTGTTATGACTACATGGGCTTTGATGAGAGAGGCTGGTAGTTTCAACATTTTGAAAAAATATTTTAAAATAATCTTTAAAATGATTGTTAAATGATTTTTTCTTTTTCCATATATATATATTGTAATGGTTGTTACAATGGTTTATAAATTCATAGTATCACTACACTAAAATTTTCACGTTTCGAAGCTACCTTTATAAACCATTGTAACAACTATTACAATATAACGCTCTACATTTGTATCGAGCACTCTTTATAAAAGTAAATGCATGAACAACAGGTAAAAAACCTACGAGTTCTACAACTTTGTTACAATATATATATATATATCAAGAAACAGTATTCAGTAATTTTAAGATAAAATATATATGTATGCACAGGTTTCATTAAAAATGACAAACAAGGTATTATCATCAACTTTTTTATATATAATTTTTCATGTGTTCGTATATTTTCTTTTCAGAACTCAAATTATATAAGAATTGTCCAAAGCTTTTGTACTTTCCAGTGCTTTAGGCTATACTTTTAGCCATTATCAAGAATTAATTTTGTTTTAATTGTAAATAAACATGTGGAAAGTTTATGCATATAGTCTTGTGTATGTTAAGTTCCGTACATGGTAAGCACATTGTTAACGTGTTCATAACTGACGTTATTATGTGTAGGAATTCTCTTTTTTATTAATAATGCCTCCATTATTTTGAATCTTACTTTTGCATGTGGATGATGCTATATGTGTGTAAGTATTATCAACAAAGATCACAGATAGGTCCTGGAAGATCTCGATGTGTGTTTAAATGAGATCAGATGGAACTGTTGTGGGAAAGGGGCAATGTCAATCTTCTTGTCAATTTTGTGGTGGCATGGCGGATGTAATTGTTTACGGATTTGGATAGTTGAGGAACACAGTTGAAACAAAATAGCTACTTTGTCGTGATGTTATAATATACATATATTTTAAATTTTAAATATATATTTAATTATTACTTTAGAACATGTGCAAACTACAAACTACTACAAAATTGTACATTTTGTTTCAACATTGAAAGAACAATGTCTCACCAGGTATTAAAAAAGAGATAATGATATATATTTTATATATCAGGAACAATATTGTGCAAAATATATGATATAGTGGAAAAAGTTTACTTCTGATGCATTTTGTCCTTCAGGGCTTCTTTGGACTAAATTTATATTTGGTATGACAACCAACACACATGGATGAGGGATGCTGGAGATTTTAGAATTTAAAAAATTACTTTTTAATATCTAGCCAAATTCAGAGTGTTTTTCATCCCATCTCTTTTGTTAGAAGATATCTTCCACTGAGATATTAAAAGATCTGCCAGGAATGGCAAAATATTGTAAGAGCCTACATGCAAATTTACTTGCAACCAAGGTATCCTCTAGGCATTTACATTATAGTTGGTTGCCCACTGTAAGACTGACCACAGTTTTGACATAAAAAAAATACTATACTGCTCAAAGGAGAAAATAATTCTTTATGATGTAAAGGTCTAGAGCAACGGTCAGCAACCCCCGGCCCGTGGGTCACATCTGACCCTCAAGTGAATCTTGTCCGGCCCGCTACCTTACTCTGGACACAATATAAATATAGGTATACCAAACCAAATGGCAGTTGATAGTCTGAATTTATTGCGTCGAAATTAAAAAATTTATTTCTTTTTACCTGGTGAATATGTTTAACTTTTATTTTTTATCTGTAGGAATCGCCAAAATTAGCAAATGGCCTCACACTTCTTCTGTGAAATTGCTTTTGTGAGCGGGTACTTTTAAATATAAAATATTGTTTTCAACTGATTTTAATGGAATTTTTTTTTCATTACTGATTTATGAAACATTTATTTTTAAGATGTAATATTTTTTTTAACAAAATTCTTGTTAGATATTAAATTATATTGAATCCTTGTTTTCTTCAAACACATATAAAATTTATTCACACATTTAATAACATGGTTCTCCTCCATGACAATGGAGCCATAGCTGTTCCCCCCCCCCCCCATGATTCTACATAGCTTTTTGGCCCTTATTCTCCAAAAGGTTGCTGACCCCTTGTCTAGAGAGTGCCTTGGCTGCAAAGTCATCTACAGTAAATTTGCATCTGGGCTCTTATAATATTTCACCATTCCTGACAGATCGATTATTACAGTGTGGGATTCCTAGTAACAAAAGAAAAAGACTCTAAATGAATTTGTCTAAATATAGTAATAATACAAAAAGAATTCTAAAATCCAGAGCATCCCTAGTCAGTGTGTATGTGTAGTCGTACCAACATAACAATTTTAGTCTGACAAAGTCCTGAAGGAGGACTTAATGCATCACGAGTAAACTTTTTCCGTGGTCATACATTTTCCTTAGAAATGTGTATAATATATATATATATTGATTGTTTAATACTTAGTTTTTGGTCATAATAGGGTTAGACCAGTACGCATTTATATTAAAAAGTGTTCGATACAATTATATTGTAGAAGTTTTGAATATTTTCCATTTTTAAACAAGTTATTTCGCTCCCAGGTTTCTACCATGAGTGATGTCTTCAGATGATTTTTAATGTTATTAAAAATTGCCTGGAGACACCACTCATGGTAAAAACCTGGGTAGTGAAATAACTCGTTTAAAAATAATGGAATATATATATATTACACCCTGATTGAGCACTCTGGAAGAATGGTAGACTTTGAAAAACAGTAGCTACTCTAGCATTTATGCATCGTTCATTCAGCAATGAATTAGAACACTCAGCTATTGGGCGTGTATAATGATAATATACACGCTAAAAAGTCTGCCTCCTTCTACCGATCGCCCATAGCTCAGAGGTAGAATCACTGACTGACGCCAATTCGGTCAGGTTTCAATCATGGGTTAAAAGCAATATCGGATGTCTAACCGTACTGATGAGCTGTGATACAGTGAAACAGATCTGTCTGCGGATGATTATATATATATATATTTGGGTAGCAATTTTTCTTTTAAACATGTTTCATTAAAAACAACTGACAAAGAAGATTTTATTAATTTTTCCCAGTATTCTTACATGTTTCCTTTTTGTTGAAGACGGAATGTAAAAATGTTCCATAATTATTGACTTTCCAAGCAATTTCAGCCACTTCCCTGGTCATTCGCAAAAATGTTATATTACCAATGTTTCCATTTTATCCTCATCTTTTGACTGTAATGTAATTTATTTTGTGCTTTTTTCTTAATTTTTTTTAAAAAAAAAGAGGATTTTTTAAAAGCTATCACATGATGCATGTGATTGGACATCATGTGTGCATGTCTACTTTTAAAAACTTCCAAAACTCAATTTCCGCTGTTAAATAATGTATGACTGATGGTAGGAGAAAATTGTTTGATATATAATGCCTCTTTTATAGCAAGACTAGCAATATAGCCCGACGTTGCTTGGGTGTAATAAAAGCTTTAAAACTAATCCATGGTTCTGGAGCTCAGACTCTTTGGACATTGGCATGAAACACTAAAAAGCAATAGTTGTTTCCAGTTAAAGCGAAACCGTAGACTGAAGGAAAAATGAATGGATGTAAGTCAAATTTTGATTTTTCGTCGTAAACTGAATTTTGAAGGCTAAATAAATCCTCTGAGTAAATGGTATCATGGCCGAGACTAAGAACTACAATTATACATACTTACAGCCAAATCCGAAGCAAAAACTAAAATAAAAGGGCTGAGAAAAATAGAGACATACAGGGAGATAAACAGACACACACACAAACATCTTGCCTTTTATATATATATATATATATGTTATCGATTTTCTGCACTATTGTAAGAACTGCAACCTTGAAACTTCTGAATATCGTTTCTTATGTCTTTGTCTATGAGTGTATCAAATTTGATTAAAATCGGACCACTCCTTCTATAACCCGAGTTTTTCGATTATCGATTTTCGATATTTATCAGGGGTACCTCGACACAAAACCTAGCTAAGAACACTCGCAGACGCTTATAGTACAACTGTGTAAATTTTCAAGAAAATCGGTTCAGCCGTTTTGGAGTCTATAGGTAACGGACACACACACACACACACACACACACACACACACACACACACACACACACACAGAGACAAAATTCCATTTATAAATAAGTTTAGATGCTTTTGATATTGTGATTTAAATAGTATTTTTCTATTTTCAACCAAAATGTGTGTGTAAGACAGTTAAAGGATTGTAGAAAAATGCAAAATCTGGAAGGATGTGAACCTGTGTCTCTCTTTGTAAAAGGAACCACTGTCTGATCCATCATGGTTACATAATAAATGTTGTCCTTACAGCACATTTATTCATACAATTTTTTTTTCAGTAGATTAATTAACTAGTTTAAAAAAAAAGGAGTATCTATTCAAAGATGAGTATCTACTAAAAATAGTGTTTGAAGTAATAAAAAGAAGAAGAAAAAAAAAAAAGTCAATTAATTCTTTAGAAAAAAATATAACAAAGAAAAGAAAAAATACACACACACACACACATATGAATAAAAATGGAAGTTGACTTACTTTAACATAAATTTGGCAACTTTGTTGTTGGAGTCCCTCAATTTGTAGTCAATGTAATCAAGTATGACTCGCACAAGTTGGACAAGGGCAATGATCAGAGAACCAAAGGCCAAAGATCCAAGATGGTAGCTGAAAAATCAATTTTATATTCAGTAATTCTATGATTAAATTATCAAATTGTCACATGCACAAACTGTCTGAACCTGCTCACTATCATTGACCAATTGACTCTTCTTAGCAAGTTTCATATGAAAAAATGGATAATTTGTCTTAATAAGTGTCAGAGATGACTTGTTTACAGTGGATGCCCATTGCAACGCATGAAGAAATAGAGTTCAATATTTGTTGTCATGTAAGCAAAGAGTCTGTTGAGATTGGGGTGGGGAAACACCTAACCAATTGCTCTCCCAGTAACTACGTATATATTAGGCAGTGAAGGGAAAGAGATGAGAGATAACAAAAATATCACCGCCTCAGAAACCACAGCAACTTTAGGAACAAAATACCTACTTTCCAAGACATTGTGTTTTGCCAACTGCTGGTCCCCCACCCCAGTTTTTATTGGCATGTAGCATTTTACAAAAGACCCAGATCTTGTCCAGTTGCAAAGAGGCCAATATCCCATCAAGTGTCGTATGTGATAGATGCTTGGGTGACCATGTCTGTTTTTAATCCATGACAGTTTGACATGTCTGCATGCAATCTAAGACCACTTTTGTGTCTGTATTGACATGCATTCTTCACAATATTTTTTTATTGAAACCCATTGCATATCACTGATAAGAAATGTGTTCATCTTGAGAGGTTTTCTAAGTAAAATAAATGTAAACTCAAACATCAATGGTCTGCATGCTGAGAGTGCTATATAACTCTCTCAGACCAATGACTATTGGCTAATACCTGCCCAATCGTGGGCATGTAAATTTTGTCAGCGCTACCTGCTCTAAGTAGAATGTCCTTTCGCAACACTCAATTGTGGAGGGGGACATAACAGGTGGTACTTAACTGCCCCACATGCAACCAAATCTGGGTCTCTTGTAGAGTTGACCTATCTGATTTTCAATTACAGAACAGTCAGCCAGTCAAGTGTCATATGTGATAGATGCATGGGTGATCATGTCTCTTTTGATCCATGACAGACTAGGCAGAAGATTTTCCTGCAATAGGTTGCTATTTTTTTCTGGAGTAGATTGGTTGCCAACCAAGACTATAAAACCCAATCTCTCCTGCTATTTAACCCATAACTGAAGTGAGAAGAGATAGATTAATACCTTTCTTAAGGGTATTTGTGTGTAAGTGAATGCAACGAATTCAACTGGAATTCAAACTCAGCTTTCCGATTTTCTGTTCTGAGCTGATACCCACTGCACATCCTCACATGATTCCCGATTAATTTACATGAATTTTAACAGATTTAAAAGGGCTATTAATGTTTGGAGAAGATTGGGGAAAAATAATTTACCGCATAGTTCTGCCAAAGGAATAGAGGATGGGGAACCTGGGGACATCATTTGGTTTGTTGAATGCCCAGTAGTAAGAAGCAAAGGCCCCACTGAGGACCATTTGGTTGAGGGACGTCACAAAGTTAATAATCCAGAATGTCATGAACAACACGAATAGTTCCAGGTAGGTTGTGTAACTGAAAAAAGAAAAAAAGAAAATATTTACATCAGGGTACAAAACAGAGCAAAGATGTATATTTCAAAAATTGGGAAAAATGTGTGTTTAAAAACACTATTCAGGCTTTGTTCGACTGGGAGGTCCTACGTGGCCGAGTGTTCTAGGCATGTCAAATCTAATGACAGTTTCCCCTAGGGAATGCAGCTTCAAATCCTGCCAGACAACACTTATTTTTCTAATAAGATTTCTCAATTATTCAGTAAATAAATATACTGTTTAATAATAAAAACAGAGCATCTACTCAAATATGAGTATCCATTAAAAATAACATTTAAATAAATAAATTATATATATATATATATATATTATACTTCATGTACAAACTACAACAAAATTGTACATTCTGTTTCAACATTGAAAAAACAATGTCTCATCAGGCAGTTAATAATGATGGTAATAAACTTTTTTTTTTTTAAATTAAAAAAAACTACTTCCTTTTATTTTTAGAAAACTTTTTGATATTAGGATATTAAAAAAAAGAGGGAAAAGAAAGAGAGCAGAAAAGATGAGAAAGCAAAAAGAGAAATCAAGAAATAAAAAAGAAAGAGGAAAGAGAAAGACACAGAGGGAACAAAAAAAGCAAAGAGGAAAATGAGAGAAAGAACTGAGAGGAAAGAGCCAATGGAAATGGCTAAGAGAGAGAAATTTTAAATTTAGGCAGGAAGTAAATTGTAGACAGATATAGATATTGGTAACATGGTGTCTGGGCTAAACAAAGTGGAAAAGGCGAGAAAATGCACAGAAGGAAGAAAGTGGGAGAGTCAACAGAAATGGCAAAGAAATAGAAATTTCAAAATTTGGCCAGAAACGAATTGTAGATAGATACAGATATTTGTTACATTGTCTCAAACTAAATCCTTTGGTATTAAAAAAAAATTATGAAATCACATACACAAACGTTCATAAAACGTATATTAGAGAATATTTAAAAACATAACACGAGATATAAATTCATGACACTAATATAATAAATTAGAGAAGTAAAATAAAAAATTTTTTCTTAAATTAAAATTAAAATTTAAAAATTAAAATTAAATTAAAATTACAAAAATTAAATAAAATTAAAAATAAAAATTAAACGAAATAAATTAAAATTAATATTAAACTAAAATTCAATTTAAATAGATCACAATTTGTAATAAAAAATACAGATAAAATAACATAAAAAAAAAGATCATATAGTTAAAGCAAATTATCCAGATAGTAAGGTTAGTACTGTAAAAAGTTTCTGGAGTTTCATACCTTAGATTTTGTAATTCTAGCAGGATTAAAAGTTTAATTTTTTTAATGTTTAAAATTTACTGTAGTTTCATGCCTTTGATTCAGTAATATGTCACTCTTCATGTACTTAATAATTTCTTTTTTTTCTTGCCGACAAAGGAAACATGGTTCATTTACTGATCTAGATATTCTAGCCTGTTTGAGAATTTTCCATTTAACTTTAGGTGTTTTATTTTCTTCTAGAAACTTCCAAAAATATTTAGAAAATGATGTCATATTTTGTTTATCCTTATTAGTAAAACATGAGAGATGATTGTAAAAATGCTTTCTAAAATAGTTGACTGTATTCTCAATATAGACTTTAGTAACTCTAGGATTTTCTACTGAAGAGACAGAGCACATGTAGACCGGTTAAACACTTATTAGATAAAGGGCATTGGTTGGGGTTTCTACAATTACAAAATTTTTTACTATAAAGCAAATTAAATGAGTAGTAGAATTACTGCAGTTATTGCATAATTTCAATATTCTATTGTTTTGTAATTTAATTCTTTCTTCTTTTATGTGCCATGTCCTTTCAGGACGTAGGCGATCATGGCTTTCCACATCTTCCTGTCCCTGGTGGCTCTTAGCATGCTTTCTCCTTGTTCACCATGTAACCCTCATTCCGTCATCCACCTGATCAGATCCTTCAAATATGTTATCTGCTGCTTTCCTCTGTCTCTTTTTCTCTCTATCTGGCCTGTTAGTAACAGATTCTCCAAGCCCCGCTTCCTCATTGCATGTCCCAGGAATTTTAGTTGTCTCTTCCTGATGCTCAGTATTAATTTCCTTTTTGTTTCCATCCTTTCCAAAACCTATTCATTGCTCACATGCTCGGTCCATGATATCAGCAACATCCTTCTGTAGAACCACATTTCAGCTGCTTCAAGTTTTTCCTTCATCTTTGAAGATATTGTCCAACATTCACTGCTATATTGAAGAACTGACATCACATAGCAATTCAGTACTCTCCTTTTTTGTTTCTAGTGAAATTGTCCTGTTTTTAATGGTAGGTTATCAATTATCCAGCCTTGGAAACTATTAACACAAATATTTTCTACTGAAACAAATTAATTCACACTATCATAATAAAAGTGTAGTGTAATAAAAGTACTCTGACCTTATATAAGATGTGCCATGATTGCCTGACAACAATAAAATGCATATTTCTCAAGATAGAAATCAAAAACCATTGTCACGCACTGTAGATTGTCATAGTTAATATGTCATTTCCTTTTTGCAATAATGTTGAACAAAAAATACAACTGGATGTGTGTCTCAACCAGCTGCTTAAAGTTTGTGTTCGAGAACAGTGGAATGAGTGGATGGATAGAGAAGGAAAGTCATTAAGGTGACTGAAAACACAGCACCCATTCATGAGGTATTGTAGATTGTGGTAGTTAATTGACAATACCTCCCCACCATTATTTCATGAGAATAAAGTATGGTGGTCATGAAGCAGACTAACACCACGTTTAATTTTGTTGTTTTTCATTTTTTTTACTTTTTTCGGCGCAGTCCTATCGTTTACCACATTAGCTTTACGATTGACAAAAAATATTTTGAAAAATTTCAATATTTAAACATTTTTGGGAGCCGGGGATGAGTTTCTCATACAATGTCGTAGTAAATCGAGCCTCCATTTTGAAACCAGTAGCTGACATTACTGCCACCTGTAAATGTGTTCATTATCAAATTTTTTGGACTTTTTTCAGTGTAATTATTATCTTTTACACCTTAAACTTTACGAATGACAAAAAAAATTTGCAAAATTTTCAATATTTAAACAATTTTAGCGGTGGGGGGGAACCAGTTTCTCATACAATCTTATAGTGGATCGAAAATGAAGGATCAATTTACTTTAAGGTTATATGAGAAATTTCTCCCCCCTCAAATGTGTTTAAATATTGTAATGTTTCAAAATTTTTTTTGATAATCGGAAAGTTTAAGTAACAATTGATAGGACTGCGCTAAAAAAAGTAAACAAAAATGAAAAATAATGAAATTAAATGTGGTGGTAGTCTGCTTCAGGTCCGGTGAAAGTATTATTTTATAAATCCAATACATTTTAAAATATGATTTGGAGAGGTGGGGGTGTTTTGTACGGTGAATAGAGAATGAAACCTACATTCTAACTTGAAATTTTAGCTGTCACCTTATATACCTAGTTGCCTTGTACGCCAGCAAATATTGTATATAGCTACACTTACTTGTCTCCTCCATAACGGACAAAATCACAGAATTTCTCCATTGATTCATTCTGTAAAAATTAAACAAAAAAAGCATGTAAAGTAGAGAATGATAGGCATCGAAAATTATTGATTATTATTATTATTATCATCATCATTATTTTCTTGGATTTCTGTTGTATACACATTTCTTTCTGGGTCCCAACCAGAGACCTAAGGTCAGAAATGGATTCACATTTCTGATCATATTTTGTAAAAAACCCTAAACAACAACACAAGATCACACAAATTTTACAGAGACAAAGCTCTTCATAACATATGAGCTATACTTGTAAGTAAAACTCCCTGCATATCTCTAAGTCATGAGTCACCAGGAATACCTTCAACGAGTCAGTCAGAACCATTTTCAATGAATCTGAGGGCTCCAACTACAACTGGAATCAGTGATGTCCACGTGTCGGATATTATTATTGTATTGAAGTATTATTATTCATGACTACTGCTCAGTTATTGCTTGTCCATTTCTACTGAGTCCAAGTATACAGAGCCCAGGTCACAAGTCACAATCACTGTCACCAAATTCATGAATCATTGCTTTAATCAACAAGACTATTGTCCTGTAAGGTAAAGGTGGTAGGAGAAAGATGTCTGCACTAGTTATATTCATAGGAAATGACAGTGGTAGGAGGAAAACATCAGCAATGGCCATATGTCATCCCATAGATAAAACATGGCTAGCCTCTCACTACTCTATCACTATTACTATGGTAGATGCTTGGATGAGTTACATCCCTTAGTTCAACCAGTTCAGACCTTCACAGCTCTAAGCCTTGTACAAACTCGCCCGGTTCACACTCCACCCATGTCTATTGAACAAGTGAAGAGGCTCATCCCTTGTTCCCTGTTTAGAATGTGGTTTCTGGCTTTCTCTTTTCCAATCTTTTCACTCTTACGTAGCCCCCTGCGCATCAGTGGTGTTACCACCTTGCTCGAGGTGATATGATTAAAAAAAAAACAAAAAAAACTGGTAAACCATAAACCATCCACATTCCCTTTGTGTTACTTTGAAGCAAAGGAACAAGCACAAAGCTTATTCTCCAGAAGTGCTACTTTGTGGAACACATTCCCAAGCGAATGCTTTCCTGACCACCATAACCTTGGCTTCTTCAAATCCAGGGTCAACCGGTATCTATCCTACATATCCTCATAATATGCACTTCTTACTTTCTCCTTACTCCTCCCTTACAACAATTTCACTCACTAAACCTCTACCTTGAGTAGCCGATGAGATAACAATGAAAATGTTACTTACAGTACTTTCATTGCAGGGAATTCTGCTGAGGATGTTTTTACCATCTTTAGAAACACTGACAACTGTGCTGTACGCTTGTGGCGTTCCCATAGAAGCAAGATAACTATAAATCTGTTTAAGGAGAACTACAATGGAGAACGAAAATATTAAAAAAAAGTACATTTGTCATTTTTAACTACTGAATTTACTCTTCAAAATCATAAATTTATTATTTACATTATTCAAACTATTGTTCTAATCTTTATTACCATATTCACAATGTTTCAGGCATTTTATGCTCCAGCCTTCTTCAGGTAATATTTTATTTAGTCCATGGGAGTAGATTGTTTTAATTCCACATTTTGTGGCTATCACAGGTTTAGTTAATTCCTCTTGACAACTCTCCAAATTTTGTTCTCTCTTCTGTTGCCAAGAAGGATTGAACTCACAACTCTTTGGGTTAAATCACTTCTGGATCAACCAACCAATGCTTTTATCCACTGAGCCATGATGTATCTTGGGGGTAAATAGTGTAAATAGTGTAAATAGTTACAATACCTCATAGAAGTAAAATAACTAGTAATTTGTTTAAAATGAACGAGAATATTAATGATATAACTGTCATGTTTAACTATGGAATTTACACTAACAAGTCATAAATTTACATTTCAAAGTCATAAATTAATTATTTACACTATTTGGACTGTTGTCCTAATTGTTATTACCATATTCACAATGTTTCGGATGTTGTATGCTCTAGCCTTCTTCAGGTAATATTTCATTTTGTCCATGGAAGTGGATTGTTTTAATTCCACATGCTGTGGATATCCCAAGTTTAGTTAATTCCTCTTGATAAATCTCCAAGTTGTGTTCTTTCTGTTGAAGCTAGGGATTGAACTCACAATTTTTTATCTTAAGACATTTAATCAATTAATGCTTTTATTTACTGAGCTATGACTCCTTTAGGTAAATAAAGTAAATAGTTACAATACCTCATTGTAGAAATCCAGACAAATAAATTTATTAATTCCTTTTGAACTGACAAATGCATATTGAACAAAACCGAAAACATTGTCAGTATTTACATTATTCAGACTACTGTCCTGTTGTGGCAAACCTACCCATTAACATAGTAATGGATTAACCCGACCTGCACATATATACCATGTGACTAGTAGTCATCGGAAGCACCAGTCTGGTATGAGTCAGACAATCGTAGAGTAACTTTGTGATATTCAACACCGCTTGCTCGTTAGCTAGACGAACAAGCTGGTATCTTGTACCTTTACCGTATTTTGTAATACAAATTGTTTACATTAATCTCGTGTTCTTGTTTTCATTTGCGACCCCTTAAAACAGGGTTACAATATGTTCACATCTTTGTTGCTATTTGTACGACATTTCGGCTGTTGTACGCTATGGCCTTCTTCAGGTGCTAGGAATTTCGAACCAAACCCTTTATTACAATCACTGGGATATATCATTCTCATCCCTTGTGTAGAAGTGCCTCTTTTGGAAATCATGAGTTATCTCCTCCTAACCATGTAAGTTACAACTGAATTTTTGGGACTTATAAACCTAATGTCCAGTAAACCTTTTTTACCAGAGTTCATATTGCAATTTTTTTTTTTGTGTTAATGGTTTTCTCTAGTATTTTTTACCAGAGCTCATATTGCAATTTTTGATACTAATGATTTTCTCTGGCACTCTGTATTACTGGTTCTCATATTGTGTTCATCTCTATGCTTGATCAGCTTAGGAGATTTCTGTAGCTTAGTATATGTGCTGATTCCCTAAGTTTACGTAGTTTTCAGTGGTGTTCTCTATTTGAATTTCATCCCATAAAATTCAGTTGTTCCTTAAGGACACATGGCCCAGTGGATATAAACGTTGGTTAGTTCCTGTGACTTGATCAAAGAGTTGTGAGTTCAATATCAGGCTACAGCAGTGGTGAACAAGTAACTTAGAGGGAGATAATTCATGACTACCAAAAGAGGCACTTCTTTGCAAGGGATGAGAATGATATACCCCAGTGATTGTAATAAAGTGTTTGGTTCGAAAATCCTAGCACCTGAAGAAGGCCATAGCGTACAACAGCCGAAATGTCGTACAAATAGCAACAAAGATGTGAACATGTTGTAACCCTGTTTTAAATCCTAGCACCTGAAGAAAGCTGGAGCGTACAACAGTCGAAATGTCATACAAATGGCAATAAAGATGAGGACAAAAGTCCGAATAATGTAAATACTGTAAATGCTACCTAATCTCAGAAATATAGACAAATACTAAAAACATTGTCAATTTAAAAAAAAAAGAGGATACATGGCACTGGTGAGCCAAAAGAAGAAAGTTCCAAGTTGTAGTAGGAATGGAATGAATGGCCAAACAAAGGTAAACATCATGGCACCAACAGCTCTGTAGAGAAAAGAAAAAAAACATTTTTTTAAATATCTGCAACAGAAATTCTGCACTTACTCCTCCACGTCTCATTTGGAGAATTTTTATCACCTTTCCATTATATAAAGAACAACTACGCAAATTAGAAAAAATCAAACAATTTAAATATCTGGGAAGCATTTTAACAGAGGACAGAAAGTGCGTTAATAAAATCCAAAGATGCATAGAGATAACAAACAGGAAAATCACTAACCTCACCTAAAGAGTTTATATCCTGTCCTTATGCAGCCTTGTAGATGATGAGTTATTTTATCTTACAACCTTCTTTTCACCGATGTCGCAAGCCTCTCGATACTAAATTGCTATTATCAAGTCTAGTTTAAAACTGTCATATTTCTTGCATATCTTTATAAACTGTGCCTCCAACCTCTTCATTAAAGTTCTAACTTGAATGGCTCTTGTGCCTGGTATAATGTGAATATCAATTTTCAAGTTTAGGTTTAACTGTCATCTTTCTTACATATCATTATAAATTGTGCCTCTGACTTCTTACACTTACCTCTCGCACAACAACCTTCTTCAGTAAAGATCTACCTTAAGTGGCTCTTGTGCCTTGTATAGCATAAATATCAATTGTTAAAAAATTATAAGTACATATCTTGTGTTTACTAATTTCTCACTATTGCACACTCTTTTTAAGTCCTTGATCAAACTATGAAGAGTTAGAAAATGAAAAACGAAAAAATTTTGTGTTGTTTTTTTCTTTCAATTTTTTATTTACAGTAAGGTTCACCTTTTATAAGGCTACTTGAGGTAGTGGTTTACATTCAGAGTCAATTTGTGCAGATAGGAGTGAAAGATAAATGTTAACTATAGCCTTGAACAGGTTAAGATCATAGTGATTGAGGAAACATCCTCTTGGGAGTCAGTTCCACAGAAGAAACTGTTAGAGTCAAACTTATTTCTCACCAATTTGAATATGAAGGAGATGTGCCTGGTTTGCTACTATGTAAGTGGCATGGTGTGTCCTTGCTGTGAAAATTTGAATAGGTGGGACAAGGAATGTAGTTTCTCTGAGTACTTTCCATGGAAGTAGTGATAAAGCATTGAGAGGCTTGCCACACCTCACCTGTGGGAGAGAGGTTGGAGGGTGGGGAATAACTTGACATTCACAAAGGTTCGGAGACACTTTTGGACTATCAAGACTGGAGAGTGAGGTCTGGGCAGCTTATGCCCAAATATAACTATTCAATTTATTATCTATAACAATTATGATATTTCTTAATCTTCTTTGCACCTCCTTTAAAAAAAAAGAAAAAAAGAAATTAAAAAAATCATGTCTAGAGAGTACTGCTGCCATATGTAGTTTCAAGCTGCCCAATCCTGTCTTTTTAGCCTTGACAGAGTTCAAAATTGTTAATGCATAAATGTGGCTGATTAATCATTTTCCACCCTGCAACCTACTTCTCAGACAAATCGGAGTCCAAAGTAATGAAGAGGTCAATGGAATCAGAGTCGTAAAACTATACTAAATTTGACTCCAGTTAAACTTACACTTTATATGACCCTAGTTTAGAGTATTTTTTATTTTTAATGTACAAAGCTAAATGTGTAAAGTCTTAGATTATAGAATTTTTATTGTTATTTCTCCTATTGTATATTTGCTATTTCCTTTAAAGAAATTCATCTCATCTTTTTTAAAGTCATTATATTTTTTGTAGTTATTTTACATTTGCAAAACTAGACAACACATCACTTAATAAATCCCAGGCCTAACGAATAAAACAACTTTTAGGCAAAATTCAACTTTATTCATCAACATAGTGATACACTGATTCCAACAGGGTGATACACTGATTCCAACACTTTTCTAACAATTTGATGTTTTTTTTGTAGAATGATTTGTCTATGGCCTCAAAATACACCTCAGTTTCTGATATCAATTCTTCATTAGAGTCAAATCTCTTTCCCTGGATCATTCTTTTGAGGTCTGCAAACAGCCAGTAGTTGCTGGGGGCCAGATCTGGAGAATAGGGTGGATGCGGGAACAATTCAAAGTGCAATTCATATAGTTTTGCCATCATTGTGATCAACTGGTGATACGGTGCATTGTCTTGGTGAAAGATCAATTTTTCTTTATTTGTGGCCGTTTTTTGGCGATTTTTTCCTTCAAACACACCAGTAATGCTATATAATATTTGCTATTCATGATTCTTCATTTCACAAGGCAATCAATGAACAAAATACCTTGCGCATCTCAAAATCAGTCAGTTAAGTGCCATACGTGATACACGCTTGGGCGATCATGTCTCGAAAGAGACATGACTGACTGGGCAGATGATTATCCCGCAGTAGGTTGCCATTGCTTTCTGCGGTAGACCGGTTGCCGACCAAGGCTATAGAACCCAATCTGTCCTGCTATTTAACCCATAACTGGAAGGAAGAGACGGATTAATATCTTTCCCAAGGGTATTTGCGCGTAAGTGAATACAATGGATTCAACTGGAATTCGAACTCGGCTCCCTGGTTTCTCGTTCCGAGAAAACCTTGCCTGCTGATGTTTGCATCTTTGGTCACTTTGGACAGCTTTCACCTGCTGCTGTCCACTCAGCTGACTGCCGATTTGACTCCAGAATGAAGTGGTGGATCCATGTTTCATCCTTTGTCACATATTTAAGCAAAACTTAATTTTTGTTGCGTTGAAACAGTTGCAAACAATTGTTGACATGTTTTTGATCTTCTGTGAGCAAACACTGCACCCACTTTGGACACAGCATTCTCATTGACAAATGTTCATGCAAAATGGTAAATACATTGCCTTCTGATATGTTCAACTCTGCTATCTCACGCAACTTCAATTTATGATCAGCCAAAATGAGTTTGTGGATTATTTTGGTGTTTTCCAGGACAACTGATGATTTTGTGTGACCTGAGCATTCAGCATCATTTATGGCTGTACGACTGTGTTTAAAGTCAGCATACCACATCCTGTTGTTTCCTATGCAGCTGAGTCTGAATAACACTTATCAAGCCATTGCTTTGTTTGAACAGTATTTTTTCTCATCAGAAAGCAATTGTTTTGAAAATTTGCAATAGTAGCTTCACTCAAATAAGTGTAATTTGTAAACTAATAATCTGATTATGCCCAAATTTTGTCACGTACCATTTGAAGGTTAGTACTTCAAAAAAAAAAAAAAATCATATGGATTTTTTATTAGTTGCGCCATCTATATATCAGGCTCAGGACTTATTGAGTGATGTGTTATTTAAAAAAAAATCTTTTAATTTCTTTTTCTTGTTTTTTACATCCTGTAAAAAATTATATTTCAACTTCTGTTATAAAGTAGTTTTTTTTTTGCTCTGTACTTATTCTTATTTGTGAAGATATATATATATATATATATATATATATATATATATATATATATACGTAATAGTCTTACATTATAGCATTTTTACTTTTATTGTTATTTCTTCCATATCCTTTCAAAGATTTTGTCTCTTATTAGAAAATATTCAAGAATGAATTGGTATGATATAAAAGCCATAATATCTATTCTTTGTGGCAAAATAAACTTAAAACAGCAACCAGCAAGTGAATTGTGGTTCTCCCAGCCGGTATTCCAATCCAGTCGTTCCTTCTAGAGTTCTGTCTCAAAATCTCACTAACAGACGTTTCAGCCGTCAACTGTGAACATTGTTTTTCTCCTCCCCACTGGGAAAAATTTGTTGCTTTTATATTTGTACATATACCCATAATCCTTTTGCGTCTTCTTTTGACCCCATAATACATTGCATTTTTTAGTGTATAAAAATGCAATGCAAGTCCCCCTTCATTTTTTTACGTTATCTGGCTGAGGACGGATTACGGCAGAGCGGTAAGTGCTTTTTTCTTTCTCCTTCATTTTAACTGCAGTAGCTTATTGGAGTAGATAGACTAAACTATCGCCCGGTTCACACTCCACCCATGTCTATTGAACAGGTTAAGAGGCTTGTCCCTTGTTTAGGATGTGGTTTCCGGCTTTCTCCTTTCCGATCTTTTCACTATTACGTAGCCCCCTGCACATCAGTGGCATTACCGCCTTGCTCGGGGTGATACGATTAAAAAAAAAAAGCTTTACATGCTAAGCAAATACGGGTTCTTTTTTGGCGGGGACAAGGCAAGTCGCAAACAGTTGTGCTCGTCCCAGGTTGTATCTCATGTCTGCCACATTCTTTGATATAAACCAGTTATAATGATATAGGCCTACTCAAGTTAGGAGCATATACCTGGGCTTTATGTGATATGTAGGCCATAATCACTTGATTACATGAAGAGAAATCAGAGTCATACGTGCCAAAAACAGAGGAGTCAGAGTCGGAGTAGGAAGGTTTTATGTTTCAACTTCACAGCCCTGGTTTCAAGCCTCTTGGTACTCTATCGCTATTTCCATGGCAAATGTTCAGGCAAACTACATTCCTTAGTTCTTTCGGTCCATATCTTCATAGCTAGGGCCCACCATGTTTATCACAGACTCAACTCATCCCTTTCATAAAGAAAAATCTTTATTCAGTATCTTCTCTGTAAATGTTATGTTGTAAAGCAGACTCCTGATAGAGTGCTTCCCCAATCACTATGATCTTAACCTCTTCAATTTAGAGTCAACTTTCATCTTTTCTTTCTATCTGCATAATTTGCATCTCTCACTTCATCCTTGTACACCATCACAACAATCTTATTCAGTAACATTCTATCTTGAGTGGCTCGAGTCTTGTATAGTGTGAATATTAATAAAAAAAATGGGTGTACTGGCTGAACAATAATACAAAGAAACGAAGGCCTATAATAAAATTTCCTTCCATAGAAATTTTAGAAAATGTTTATAAATATATATTTTTTTAAACCTTTATCACTCTGCATGTGACTTCATTTAATGTACAAAATATTTATCCTGCCATTGAATGTGACTGATCCCTGAATAATAGTGTGTTTGAACTTCATAGTTGTGTTGTCATATCCTACTATGATAACAGAAAACATAATTGAGAGGCCCTGAAAAAGAATGAAGCGGAAAGGGAAGTAATATCAATAATGCAGAGTACTAAAGGTTAAATAAATGGAACAACCGGTTATTTTATTTATTCAATGCAACGTAAACTACAAAATTCAGGTTTGTTATTCACCTGCTAGCTTCCTTGATGAGTTCGATGGCCATGCACAGCCTCTTGGCAACAATAATCAGCAGCAGAATGGAGACGCCAAGGAGAATAGCAGAAACAATGCCTGTCATGAAAGACAAAAAAAGTGAAAATAACGAATTCACACTTCAAAAATTAAAAATAAAAGAAATCTTTAAAAATTTACAATTTGTTTTATACATTTTTTTTTAAAATTAAAGCAAATAATGATTTGGATCTACAGGTTAAATATTTTTTCAAATATTTTTAATAAATAAAAGTATGTAGGACAAGTAAGACATTTAAATGTAAATAAGCTAGTAGAATTGTTAGAATTCTTAAATAACATTTCAGTAATTCTTTTGGATAAATTTTACAATGTTATTTCATATATACATATTTTTAGCTGTTTAAGCCAAACAAAGCGCCAGCATATTATGGGTGTAATTGAATTTTCCAGCAAAATCATCTTGGGTGTAATTGAATTTTCCAGCAAAATCATCTTGGGTGGAGGTGAATGCTACTGCCAGTGCATTTTGCGGGGAAGCGAATGCTACTGCCAGTGCATTTTGGGGGGAAGTGAATGCTACTGCCAGTGCATTTTGCGGGGAAGTGAATGCTACTGCCAGTGCATTTTGGGGGAAGCGAATGCTACTGCCAGTGCATTTTGGGGGGAAGCGAATGCTACTGCCAGTGCATTTTGGGGGGAAGCGAATGCTACTACCAGTGCATTTTGGGGGGAAGCGAATGCTACTACCAGTGCATTTTGCAGGGAAGTGAATGCTACTACAAGTGCATTTTGGGGGGAAGTGAATGCTACTGCCAGTGCATTTTGGGGGGAAGCGAATGCTACTGCCAGTGCATTTTGGGGGGAAGCGAATGCTACTACCAGTGCATTTTGGGGGGGAAGTGAATGCTACTGCCAGTGCATTTTGGGGGGAAGCGAATGCTACTACCAGTGCATTTTGCAGGGAAGTGAATGCTACTACCAGTGCATTTTGGGGGGAAGTGAATGCTACTGCCAGTGCATTTTGGGGGGAAGCGAATGCTACTACCAGTGCATTTTGGGGGGAAGCGAATGCTACTGCCAGTGCATTTTGGGGGGAAGCGAATGCTACTACCAGTGCATTTTGGGGGGAAGCGAATGCTACTACCAGTGCATTTTGGGGGGAAGCGAATGCTACTGCCAGTGCATTTTGGGGGGAAGCAAATGCTACTACCAGTGCATTTTGCAGGGAAGTGAATGCTACTACCAGTGCATTTTGGGGGGAAGTGAATGCTACTGCCAGTGCATTTTGGGGGGAAGTGAATGCTACTACCAGTGCATTTTGGGGGGAAGCGAATGCTACTACCAGTGCATTTTGGGGGGAAGTGAATGCTACTGCCAGTGCATTTTGGGGGGAAGCAAATGCTACTACCAGTGCATTTTGCAGGGAAGTGAATGCTACTACCAGTGCATTTTGGGGGGAAGTGAATGCTACTGCCAGTGCATTTTGGGGGGAAGTGAATGCTACTGCCAGTGCATTTTGGGGGGAAGCAAATGCTACTACCAGTGCATTTTGGGGGGAAGTGAATGCTACTGCCAGTGCATTTTGGGGGGAAGTGAATGCTACTACCAGTGCATTTTGGGGGAAGCGAATGCTACTGCCAGTATATTTTGGGGGGTAGCGAATGCTAATGTCACTGCATCTTGGGGAAAGTGAATGCTACTCCCAGTGTAAAGCTCTTTCAAATTTCAAATCTTTTAAAAGCTAATTTACATTTTCATAATGTTCTAAGTTGGCTGATTTGTTTAAAGCCATAATATGAATATGTGGCAACCTTATCAATGCTCCACTTACCAAGTTCAATTCTAATACAGTGCTTTGCACTGACTATGATTCAGTGGTACATCTTTTACTTTCAGTGTTTCCCAAAATTTATTTCTGACGTATTCGTGTACATTCTATAGTTCAGGCTTGTCTGCCTGCACCCAAATGTGACTGATGTGATTTTTAAAAGAAGAAAGACTTACCAGCGATCAACCAAGTCTGCTTGAGTCCAATGTAATATTCAAAGTTTCCGACAAATGCTGGCGCAAGTCCAAACTCAGCAGTTACATTTGTACTCTTCATATCAACATACATACTAAAAGTGTAGTAAGTAACTGAAGATAAATAAAAATAAAGGAGATTAGAATCATTTAAAAAAAAATTAAAAATAGAAGCAACTAGAATAAAAGAAACTTTAACCTCTCTAAAGATTCTCTCTTCCTGAATACAAGAAAGCAGTCTGCTCTGCTTCTTAACCCATGGATGGATTGATTTGTTTTTTATGGCTTATCAACACTTTGCATGTTATATAAAGCCATAACATATTTTTTAGATTGTAAGAATATTTTTTAGGTAATAACGGTATAGTGATACAAGTCCTACTAATTAACGCATAATTGAGGGAAGAAGAGACTTCATACTTCATCAGAATTTAATAAACAGGAAATTATGATGTGTATATAAAGTGGAGGTTCAATTTTATATTACAATCAAGATATAAATGGATCCCTTACTTTGTGACCATGGTAGTTTCTAAGCATTTGTATTTCAGATGCCTGTGTAGCAAATCAGTATTTCAGTGATTGCTTGATTTGTTTTCTATGGTTCATCAACAGACAAGAAATTATGTGTACATAAAGTTGGGGACCATTTCTACATTACAATCAATATATAAATTGATCCCTCACTTTATGGCTTAGGTAGTTTCTATACATTTATATTCCAGATAATGTAAATAAATCTAAAAGACATGCCTGTGTAGCAAATCAGTATTTCAGTAATTGCTTGATTTGTTTTCTATGGTTTATCAACCATTTGCCAGTTATTTAAAGCCAGAAAATATTTTTAGATCGTAAGAATTTCTTTTGCTGAGATAATAATTGTTTTGTGTTACAAATCCTACTATTTAAGCCATAGTTGGGAAGTGGATGCATCCCTTTCCCAAGTGTATTTGCATGTAAAGTTAACATAACCAACCCAATGAGAAATGGAACTCTGCTCTCAAATTAACAATTCCAAGTCATTACTCATTATACCACCTGCAGATCCAAGCTTTGATGTAATTATTTTTTTATATAACCGAGTCCTACAACTAAGATGTTCTCAGTTGCACGGGCAACACCGGGCTATGATGCTAGTATAATATAAAATTAAAAATAAAATTTTATTTTTCATCTTTAATCTTATTTCTGAAAAAGCTTTAATAAAAGTGAAACCTGTTAGATCGAGACATATTGTGTGTGTATGTGTGTAAATATATATATATATATATATATATATATAGGAAAGAATATTAATAAAAAGTTTTGAATTTAAAAATGTACTTTTTTTGGACAGTATTTGTTTATTTTTATTATTGTATTTTATATTTCAGACCGCCCTCGGTCCTTCATCAGAAACGAGTGATTTTTAAATTTGAATTAGAAACGTATTTCACGATAACGTCCGAATATTTTTGTGTTTACATCACGTGGTGTGAATTCATGGTTTTATTTTTAATTTGTCATTTTTATTACTTCAAATGTTTTTAGTGAATACCCGTTTAGTGGATTCCCAAGTGGTCACCCAACTAGTTATGAACCAGATTCAACATTACTTAACTTGGATATCCCACAATAATGGGTTTTCAACATAATGTAGGCATAACTGGAACAAGGCCAAAATCTACCATATTTTTAATTTGGCTTGCCAAGTCCACTTTCAACACTGGCAACCCTTACACTACCCTCACACATAATGTGTGTGTGTGTGTGTGTGTGTGTGTGTGCACAGCCCCATTTCTGAATTGTAGAAAAATATATAATCTATATATATAAAAGGCAACCTGTGAGTCTGCACGCCTACATTTTTTAAGCTACGCCATTCAAACTTTCTAGGGACACATATCTACAGGGAAGCCAGGTTGACACATACTTTTTGAGTTTAAGTTCAACAATTTTCCCTTTCGCACTTTTTGGCCAATAGAGCAGATTGTTTACATTTGCTCCGTAAAGCATCTAAGATGGTTGATGAATTACGTCACAGAATAATTTTCATTAAAAAAAAAGAAAAAAAAAAGAGCCTTTATATTTAATTTTTTTCTTCTCTAAAATTAAACGTGTACATTTTTAAATATTCTTCGAAGATTTCTAAACTGAGAGTGTAATAGTTTTTATATTTCTAATTTCAGTAAAGCAAAATAAATAATTTTTATTTTTATGTTAAATTCAACAAAAGCTGTAATGACTGATGAGGATATAAATGTACATTTGTAAAAACACACATAAAATTGTTTTTGTATACTTACTGAAGCCAAGGAGGCCAAGGAAAGTGATTAACGTGACCCAAATGAGGACAGCCGCCAACCAACGGAGGAGAATCACCCAGAAAAGGGAGATGCCGATAGCAATTAAAAAGCATCTGCAATCAAAAATTAATCAATTTTTAAATAATGGTAAAATACCAATATCTTCCAACATTTCTTTGTCGTTAAAATTGGTTACATATTTCTTGCTTGGTCACCACACAGAAATATACTGCGCGCCTCTCTTGCCTCAATATTCTCTTCATCTGTGAAGAAATTGTCACTGTCATAGAGGTGGATTGATATTACATAGCAGTTCAACACTATTTGCCACATTTTGATCTGAAACTTTCACTGTATAGTGTTTCATCTATTTGATTAAATGAAATGAATGCATTAAAAAGGAAGAAGCTCATGTTGAAAAAAGACTGATTTACATTATTATCTATGAAGTGAGATGCTTTCTTTGGAAAGATAGTTTTATAAACGTGCATATAGGAGCATGAGAGAACAAACGAAACAACAAGTACTGCCAACAAGGAGACAAGAAAAGAAAACAAAAATTGTTAATATATATCCACTTCATATATTCACTTCATGGAAGCTTCATGGCTGATTTAGTTACCTCTTTCATCATTATTATAGAACTGCTGTATTAGTGCTATCCATGTCCAGAAAATGTTTAGCAGTAATCACTCTCTGCTTCTGCAAGGAATCAGTATTCTGAGAATTCATTTTGAACTGCCTTTTGAGTTGTCATTAGATTGTCCAAAATGCTAGATGCTGCCATGGCTTACCCAAAGACTTTTGTTAATTTTACAGTTAAAATGTCTAGATGTAACCGTAAGTTCTACGCAAACAGTTTCTTTTATCGCAATTCTTCATTGGGGAACTTTCTTCTGGTTTCTTGCATTCTAATCAACTTTGATCATCAAAAATTTAAATGAAAATGTCAATCATTATCCTCTGTCTCCTTAATTCCTGTTCTTTTATTGTTCCCTCTCCTTAATATTGTTTTTTTCTTCATTCTTTCACACTCAGTAACCCTTAAATGCAATGTCAATCGTTATCTTCTGTCTTCTTAATTCCTGTTCTTTTATTGTTCTCTCTCCTTAATAATGTTTTTCTTTTTCTCATTCTTTCACACTCAGTAACCCTTAAATGCAATGTCAATCGTTATCTTCTGTCTTCTTAATTCCTGTTCTGTTATTGTTCCCTCTCCTTAATATTGTTTTTCTTTTGCTCATTCTTTCACACTCAGCAACCCTTAAATGCAATGTTAATTGTTATTTTCTATTTTCTCAAATCCTCTTTTTTATTGCCTTCTCTCCTTAACAGTAGTTTTTCCCATATTCTTCAACGCTCAGCAACCTCTTGCATCCTAGTGGCTTTATTGCCTTGTGTGGGGTGAAATGATTAAAAAAAAAAAAAAAGAAAAAGTAATGTGAGCATCACCTCATTTTGTCTTGATTCACAGGAGCAGATGTCCTGTCATTGTGTGACCTGTCACTAACATCAATTGCTATTATCTCCCTAGGATTGCTATAAATTCTATTGACCCATCTTTTTAATGTTTTTCCATTAACATTTACTGAGCTCCTGTGAATATTTGCAGCATTTTCTAATTCTAAAATCAAAAATATGACAGCTGTGACCAGAGGGGCAACCATTTTGAAAGAGGATTATGTAAAAATTAGGAAAAGTGAAGGTAATTCCATGAATCTTCCTTCTGAGCTTCTTGGAACATTATGATTGTTAAACCAATTTGTGTTTATCACTTACTAGCAGTATAGCCCAGCGTTGCTCAGGTGTAATGAAAGCTTTAAAACTAATCCATGGTCCTGGAGCTCAGACACTTTGGACGTTGGCACGAAAGACTAAAAAGCAATAATTGTTTCCACTTAAAGTGAAACCATAGACTGAAATGAAAGGATGTAAGTCAAATTTTGATTTTCTGGTATCGATATCAAATTTTCTGCACTATTGTAAGAACTGCAACCTTGAAACTTCTGAATACCGTTTCTTATGTCTTTGTCTATGACGGTATCAAATTTGATTAAAATCTGACCATTCCTTCTATAACCTGATTTTTTGGATTATCGATATTTATTGGGGGTACCTTGACACACACAAAACCTAGCTAAGAACACTCACAGATACTTATCATACAACTGTGTAAATTTTCAAGAAAATTGGTTCAGCTGTTTCGAAGTCTATAAGTAATGGACACACACACACACAAAGTTCCATTTTTAAATAAGTTTAGATCAACATTTGGTAGGTTATTTAAAGCCAGCAATCATGTTTTTTTTTTTAGAGTTTAAGAGATTTTTTTGAGATAATTATTTACTGATACAAGTCTTACTAATTAACCCATAGTTGGGGGAGGAGAGAAGATTTTTCCCACAGCAGGTTGCCATTACTTTCTGTAGTAGACTGGTTGCCAACCATGGCTATAGAACCTAGTCCATCCTGCTATTTAACTCGTAGCTGGAGGGAGAAGGGTATTTGTGTGTATGTGAATGCAACAAATTTAACTGGAATTTGAACCTGACTCCGGTTTCTCGTTCTGAGCTGATATCCACTGCACCACAACGTACAAATGAATATAACAAACACAAATGGAACTGAAACTCAGCTCTCCAATCTTCAAATTTTGAGCTGTTATCCATTACACCTACACATCCAAGCTGGTATTTCCAATTGGTCGCACATCTAAGTAAAGATCAGTGTTGATATTGCTCAACTTTGGTGACCATTTTTATTAATTTTTAAAAAATTAAATCACAATTAGCGCTCCTTTTTGACTGCCTTTTTCTTTTAAGACATCCTAATATCAATAAGAATGTGCGTTGTGGTGCAGTGGATATCGGCTCAGAACGACAACTCGGGGAGCCGAGTTCGAATTCAAGTTGAATTCCTTGCATTCACTTACACAAAAATACCCTTGGGAAAGGTATTAATTTGTCTCTTCCCTCCAGTTATGGATTAAATAATAGGACAGATTGGGTTCTATAGCCTTGGTTGGCAACCAGTCTACCGCAGAAAGCAATGGCAACCTACTGCAGGATAATATTCCGCCAAGTCTCTTTCAAGATATGATCACCCAAAGCCTGTATCACATATGGCACTTAACTGACTGACTGAATATAATAGAAACATGATTACGGCTTCTACTGGGAATAAAGTAGGGGATCAATTTAATATTGTTATGAAGTAATAAACTGATCCCCCATTTAATTATTACTTAATAATATAATACATCTCTTCCCCTTCTAGCTATAAGTCAAATAACAGGACAGACTGGGATCTATAGCCTTGGTCGGCAACCAGTTAACCGCATAAAGCAATGGCAACCTACTGCGGGATAATCTTCTGCCCAGTCAGTGATATCTCTTTTGAGATATGATCACCTAAAGCGTGTATCACGTATGGCACTTAACTGACTGAATATCAATAATCAATGAGTGAATTTTACAGAGAAATTCTGAAAAAGTAAATCTGGCAATTGCTCTTTAAATGGACCTCCTATCAGTGGTTAACTGGGGCAAGAAATGGCTTGTCAATTTTAACAACTCCAAAACAAAACTGCTTTTATTTAATCACCTTTTCTATTGGTATGGCTGATGCTAAACTCCAGGAAAGCAAGACTGCTGACCCCATCTTTTCTAGTGACGTGAAGTGGAGTGAGTGTAATGAATCAGTTGCTGCATCTACTGCAAAGAATGATGGTTAATGGGTCATGCCAGAGAGTTTTTCTTGTCAGAATTCATCATGCACATTTATAAATCTACCGTTTGTCTATGCATTTAATACTCTTGCCATATATGGTCTGGTGCTTTTGGTGTATATCTCAAGATTCTCAACAAAATTTAAAGAAAGGTTTTAATGTTATCAAAACTGACCTCAGTCTTTTCATGGCAGTTCAATCGATCACATTTTATCAATCAATAATCCATCTTGCACATTTATAAATCTCCCATGCATTCATGCATTTAACACTGCTGCCATATCTGGTTTGGTGCTAGATGCAACTGCTACTTCTATTCTAACAGTTTCTTTTCTCGCAATTTCCACCAGTGGAACTCCTTTCTGATTTCTTGGTTTTCTGATATCATCAAAGATTTATGTGTGACACCAATCGCCATCTTGTTTTCTTGAACCCTGTTTCATATTTTTGTCCAATACTCAGTCCTCCCCATTCTTAGTTTCCGCATTCATTTTTACCCCTCAGCACTCTCTGTTCTAGTGTCATTATTGTCTTGATTGGAGTGAAACAATTAGAAAAAAATTAACTTACACAAGAATGAGAAGCCAAGAACTTTTAACATCACTGTAAATCATTTCTCCATATTCATGGAATTTGTAGAATTCACTGAGGTACCTGTATGAAAAAAAATAGAAGAAAAAAAAGTAAATTACCATAATTACTTTGTATATAATCAATATACACCACTACTTTTTTGATAACAAAATCCTGGTGGGTAGGGAATCACATTTAATATACTTTCACTAATTTAAATTCCTTTGGAAAATAACAAAAAAAATGTTAGGACAATAGTGTAAATATAAATAATAATTTATGTTATTTACATGTGGACTACTGTCCCCATCTTTGTAGCTATTACAACGTTTCAGCTGTTGTGCCTTCCAACCTTCATCAGGTATATGTCAACACAGGTAAGCTACAGGAGATTTCAAACTGAGCCCTTTATTTAATCAACAGGGATAGATTGTTCTCGTAAATAATAATTTCCCATCCCAGAAATTCAAACAGAAAAGCCAACTGAAATCTTACACCTGTTAAACATTTTATCTGGTTCATATCACTAGATATCATGCAAAAAGGCTTACAGTGAACTGAATTCAAAACCAACCTGGAGAGAGTCGGCCTCCACCAGGCAATCTTGGACAGGAAAATCGCTGCTACTGCAGCTGCAATATAGGTGGTGCACCTACAATCCTAGAGGGTTATGAGTTAAAAAAAAAATTCAATAAAAAATCCTACAAATTAACCCATGGTTGTGGGGGAGAAGAGGGGGTTTCATAGCTTTCCCAAGTAAATTTACGCATAAGTTAATATAACGAACCTGACTAGAATTTAAACTTGGCTCACTGATTTTCATTTCTGAGTCATTATGCATTATACCACCTGCACATCAAAGCCCTACAGCACCTGGTATTCCCAAATGGCATGAAAAAGAAGTGGATATTACTAATATATGGCCGGCATTGGGACACAATTTATTTACACCAACAAGCCACAGTTTTTTTGACCACAGTTTTTAATTATATATACATGGATATTAGAAACTTAGCTAAGAACTGCTGAAGCCATTATAAAATAGTCATTAAAAAAACGCTTTCTTCCCCAAAACTGTAGCTAAAGTTTGTTGCAATATAAACCACATGGCTATGTGGGGTTTAAAGAAATACAAATGTATCTGAGCAGGTGTCTGCAACAGGGATTAACATGCTAGCCTAACAAATGGGCGTGCTTGGAAACAAGCAGCCAGCCATCACCAAGATGAAAGTGAATGAATCTTTCGTTATTTTGTTTTTTTTTGTAAATTTCTTATTCTATTTTTTAACTTACCTGGTAGCTTCATCAAGAGAGTGAGGTGTGATTTTTGTGCCGTCAGCGTTTTCCAGGGCAACAGTTGAGTTTCCACTGAATAGGTGGTCGTGGAAATTGCGAGAGTTGAAAACCGCAGGAATACATCGATGAGCAACTGAAATTCAAGAAGAGAAGCTGTGAACATCTGAAGAGTGACATTTATCCTGCTGACTCATGATGTGAAAATCAAACAAGAGTAAATTCGGAATAGGATATGTAGGCCCATCTTAAATCATTTAAAAAAACATGCAAGGAATGTAACCTAAAATTTGCATTCTAAAATATCAACTCTAAAATATAAAATAATCTTGTTGATTTGAATCTTGAAGTACCTCAGACATGCACGACATTTCATATAAACTGCAGTGTAAAAGTCTGAAGCCATCTCCAGAATTAGTATGGAATGAACTTGACAGAAGAGTGAGAGTTAAAAAAAAAGAAAAAAAAAAAAAAGAAAAAAAAGAGCTCTTAGAGTCATTAAAAAATGGATTCAATTATCAAACTTATACTTTGGGATGTGCCTTCTGGAGCAGTGAATATTAGCTTGGAACGAGAAATCAAAAAGCCAAGTTTGAATTCCAGTTGAATTCATTGCATTCACTTATGCACAAATACCCCTGGAAAAGGTATTAATCCATCTCTTCTCTCCAGCTCTGGATTGAATAGTAGGACAGATTAGAATCTATAGCCTTAGTTAGCAGCAGTCTACTGCAGAAAGTAATGGCAACTTACTGTGGGAAAATATTTTGCCCAGTCAGTCATGTCTCTTTCAAGACATGATCACCCAAGTGTAACTTTGAGAAACTTTTGTAATGAATGTCAAAAGGTTGTGCTGCAGTAATCAACTCTAAGCAAGGATATTTTGACAAATTTTAATCATAAAATACTTTTTTTTCTTCTTGTCATAATAAAATTTCTAATAAAAATAATCACTTTTTTTTTTTTAACTATGTATAACAATTTTCTCTTATTTAAAGTAAAAAATTACTAATTTTGGGGCCAATTTAAAAAAATTCCGAGGAGTTTCCTCAAAAATTTGAAGTGTAGTATATATATTTAATGCAGAAAAAATTTACAGTAATTTTTAGCAACAGTTTTGTGTTTTTTTTTTTTTGTTACCATAACTCACACCCCAGAAGATGATCTCAGAAAGAGATTGAAAGTATTTGGGTACATTGAGAAATGAATGATAACAACATCTGCCAATGTTACAGCTCATTTCTGACATCTTTCAATGATAATATGCAAAAGATTATCTGTGAGTATGAACAAATTTTATTAAAAATAAGCAGACACAATGTTTGCAATTTATTTAATCTCACATGTCTAAAAGAAAATCTGTTACCTAAATACACACACACACACACACACACACACACACACACACACACTACCGGCCATAATTATTAGGCCACCCCAGTTTTTTAAAAAAATTATGTATTCCATACTATTTTTAGTATTTATTGCCAAGTGGATAATTCTAAATGAAAATAGAATGGCTCTTTTGTTGTTATTACTTTGCAAAATTTTACAAGGCAGCCAGGAAGTCTGCTTTGGCCAGCCAATAAGAAGAAGAGACTGGCACGGGGAAGAGATCCCAAAACTTGGACACTGGAACAGTTCATCTAATGCACATATTGTGCAGTATTAAAAAAGAACCATTCTATTTCCATTTAGAATTACCTACTTGATAATAAATACTAAAAACAGTATAAAATACATAATTTCTTTTAAAAAACTGGGGTGGCCTAATAAATATGGCTGGTAGTGTGTGTGTGTGTGTGTGTGTGTGTATATATACACACACACACACCAAGCCATCCTAATTCCTTTACTGACCTAGATCTTAAAACTCCATGGTACCTAATTCTCATTTTTGATTGAACAATATCGACACACCTAAAGCATTTTCTCCAACTACCACTACCTAATTTTCTAAGTAACCATAAATTCATCATATATTTTCAAAAAACATCATTTTTCATCAATTATTTTAACATATTACCTGAAGAAGAACAGCATTGCTCTAAAACATGAAAATTTTTGTGTAGTGATATAATGCTTTTATAAACCATTGTAATAACGAACTCAGAACACTCTCATCTACCCAACCCTCATTCTCGGTATCCTTACCCGCCTATCAGCCACCCTCTGACATTTCCTATATTTAACCATTCTCGGTACCCTTACCCGCCTATCACCCACCCTCTGACATTTCCTATATTTAACCATCTTTTCTCCACTCTATGTAGCCCCCTGCGCAGTAGTGGCAGTGACATGCCTTGCTCGGGGTGAAACGCTTATAAAAATATATATATATATATATAGTCTCTTTAATTGAGTAGATTTATGCCAACTATGAAGTTTCATAAGGATACCATGATGATGATGTTCTCACTCATCAGGGCTATTTATTATTAGATCCCAGTTTTTTCTTGTTTATATAGATAATGGTGTGATTTCATGGAAAAGGTTTGTATGTGACTGGCTGATTTTTCTTTTTCTTTTTATTTATGATTGGTTGATTTTCTTTTTGCTTATTTTTCCTTTTTATTTGTATTGTGTACTTGGATTTATTTTTATTGCTTTTTTTTTAGTGTCTGCATAAATGCGTGTTTAATTTCTTATATATTGGGTTGGTTTTTTTGTTGTACTGATTTTTTTTATTGGTTTGACCTTTTTTCTTAAGTTTTGGTATATTTTCCCATGTAACTGGTTACTTTTTCTGGGTTATGGTCCGGTGTTTTTGTATATATTTGTGTTTTCAGAATTTATGTGTATTTTTTTTATTCTGTAGATGTGTTATTTTCTGTTTTTGTCATGATTGAGTGTTTGTATATATTTTATTTTTCATATTTATATCATTTGTATGTTTTGTTTTGGTTTTTCATTTTCTGTTTATTATCCTGACTGGGTTTTTGTATATTTGTTTTTCAAGACATAAAAAAATCATGTCTCTCCACAACTATCTATCTTGCATGGCTCTTAGCAGTTTTTCTCCCTTTGCTAAGATTTCTGCTCTCCATTTACAAAAGTTTGTTAAATACACGTGTATGAATATAAATGCATAGGGAGAAGCAGAAAAATTAAATTCAAATGAAAAGCTGGTCTTTTGCACATACCAGAAATAGACTTCATGTAATAAGCGGCACATTTTCCAGACTTGACCAAATCAGTGATGCTTTCCTATAAAAAAAAAGGGAGATAATTAAAATATATATATATAATAATAATAATAATACACATATATATGTATATAACACATAATAACAATACACACACACACACACACACACACACACACACACATAATTCATTAAGTAATGAATTTAGATGTCTACAGTAATATCGTGTTGAATACATCGGTTCCTGTCTGATCACCGAAGTTAAGCAACATCGAGCCTGGTCAGTAAATGGGTGACCATTTGGGAATACCAGGTGCTGTAAATGTAAGGACCAAGAATGGTCCACCGGTCCTCCAGGTTTGGGGGTTGGGTGCAGGGCTAACAACCCTACCCTGTAAGAAACAGTTTGTTACAGAAACAGCAACAAAACGTTGCTGCCTTATGCACCGTCTGGGTGTGATGGATAAATGATGATGATGATGATGATGAATGAATTTGAACACTCTCAGCTACTTGTGTGTGTTTACATTGTATATAATATGCTAAAGTCTGCCGTCCTCTATCGAGCACCCATAGCTCAGAGGTAGAATCGCTGACTGATGTCAATTCGGTCGAAGTTTTAATCCTGGCTAGAAGCAATCGGATGTCTAACCATACGAATGAGCTGTAATACAGCGAAGCAGATCTATATGTGAATGACTATATATATATATATATATATATATATATATAGAGAGAGAGAGAGAGAGAGAGAGAGCGAGAGAGAGCGGTAATGATGGCAAATCTGTAAACAGAGAGCATAATCTAAAAGATCTTTTTAATATAAACTATTAGAGATAGATCTATATAGAGAAATCAATGGTATTATCCAGAGCAATATGATATACATAAAGGAAAACTAAACACATCTTCTAAAGCAGTTATAAATTATAATTTCTTTTGATGAGTAAGTTTTTAGCAACCATCTCTTCAGACAAGAAATAATTTAAATGTATTTGAATTTTTTGTGGTCTGAAGAGATGCTAAAAAGTTACAATTCGAAATAAATTATAGTATATAACTGCTTTAAATGATGTGTTAAGTTTTCCCTTATATATATATATATATATATATATATTGATTATTTAATTAGTTTTTGGCCATAATAAAATTAGACCAGTACACAGTTGTATTAAAAAGTGGTCAATACAGTTATATTGTAGAACTTTTGAATATTTTTCATTTGTAAACGAGTTATTAGGTGACCTAGGTTTCTACCATGTGGTGTCTTCAGGTAATTTGCAAATCGCTTGAAGTCACCACATGGTAGAAACCTAGGTTGCATAATAATTTGTTTATATATATATATATATATATATATATATATATATATATATATATATATATATTATTGTGTTGTGATGATTCTTAGTGTAAAGATTGCTGTTTTTTTCAAAGGTTTACTGGTGGAAAGGCATTTTGGCAAGTAGTCTTTTTGCCGTAAATTGCTCAATATTGAGATAGAGAGTTAATACAATTATTGTGGAGAAGTTTGTCACTAAACTAAGCAGAGTTAAGCCGACTTCAAAGTTTTGGGAAGGCATTATTGTGATGTCTTTACTCCTCAAGTGTCTTTTTCTCCACATTAATTATATATATATATATATATATATATATATATATATATCTCAATACAAAAGGAAGGTAGAAAACACCCACTCCTAAGGTATAAACAATAAAAACGTGCTCAATACAACATTCAACAATGAAAATGTAGAGCAAAATATATTTAACAAAAGGCAAATATACTGACCCATCTTGCTACCTGGGTTTTCAACTGCAAGGTTTCTTCAGGCAAACCATTTGCCCTAAGAAATCTCATGGTTGAAGCCTGGGTAGCAAGGTGGATCAGCATATTTGCCTTTTGTTAAATATATGTATATACACACACATTTTTTCTCATATAGAGCATGACTTCAAATTTCATGCTCAGTTCAATTTTCAGTAATTGAATAGAGACTGATCTTTTAAAAACAACATTTTTATAAAGAACATTAATCTCTATTTATTTTAAATATAAGATGTTTTTTTTCTTAACAAAACAGTAACCCCTTTATAATATATGGACTGTGCCTACATTGTTCCAACCAGATATATTTATTAAATTTTAAATTTTGTAACAATCAGCCTCTATTCAGCACCTGAAGATTATGTTGCACATGAAATTTCAAGTCTCGCTGCTAGCAAGGAAACAAAGGTATATTTGTTAATACGTACTTAGTAGGCATAATAGCACTGTTAATTACATCGAGCACTAATCTATTAACACCTGCACTCACCTGTGATATCTCTCTCTCTCTCTCACACACACACACACACACACACAATAAAAATGTCATTAAAAAAATAATAAAAAATATAATGAAGTAAAGATTTTCAAGTTAACCCCTGCATCTCTGAGAAATTGGTCATTACCATCATGGACTTGATTATTCACTTGTAAACCAAAATATCATGGAAAGATTTTGGTTGTTGTATTTTTGAGCCATTTATTTAATCCCCTTTAGGCTTGCTAAGTCCTTTGAAGCATCAATAGTACTTCAATTAGACATATGTTTTGGGAAGAGACACACATTGACTATCAGGACTGCAATAATTAAATCCTGTTCATTAATTTTGGAAAAGTAATTTTAAACTCTCTGCTCTAATTCCAACCAACACTTATTTTTGTGGAAGCATTTTAGAAAAAAATTTAAATTTAAAGAAAATGATTATTTCATCTTGCAAAATAATCAAGATTCTAAAACTTCATTCAAATTATAATTCACTCAATTCTAAAAATTTAAATTTAAAGAAAATGATCATTTCATTTTGCAAAACAGATTTCATTGAGATTCTAAAACTTCATTCAAATTATAATACATCAAATTATAGAAATTTATTTGCATCAGTAAACCCAACGTAATATTTTAGTTATGTAACATGTCACCTTTCCTCTTTATTTTAAAAATAATCTAAAATATGAATCTGAGAAAAGGATATTTTGGAAGAGGCTCTTATGAGAAATATTCTATTGAAGAAAAATAAAACTTTGTAACTGTTGAATGAAAATATGTTTGGCAAATATGAAACATCAGTATTATTCATGCTTTTCTGCAGCTCATTCATGAATGTATACAACAACACACAATGATCCGTGAAAAACGGAGAATCAGGTCAACCCAACAAGAGATCCAACATTGATTGCATGTGAAGCAGTAATCACCAGGAATTACATCCTCTTCACAATTGGCTGTTGGCAGGGAAAGTTCTACTTAGAGTAGGTGGCAAAATTTGCATATGAACAATACTGAGCAGATATTAGCCAATAGTCAGCGTGGGTCTGAGACTGAGAGAGCTATATAACCCCAGTTTTTTCTTAGTCGGAGAAAGCATTCTCGGTGTGTGAAAAAGCAGACAAAATGAACATACATTAGAAACATGCTTTGTAAAGCTTATATTTATTTGTGACAAAAATTTTGATTTAAATTCTCATTAAATAATTTTCTGCATGTTTTCATTCCATTCCAAAAAATAAATTCAATTTTAGGCTAATCCGACTGCCACCTCAGACTTCTAGAATCCAATGCTTTCCTTAATCATCTTATAGACTGAACTGCAGAAACTATTGATTATTTTTAATAACAATTTTTTTAAAGAAATTTAAAAGGATTAAGCCAGCTCGTATCCATTACATCAAAATGAACATCAAAATTAATTCAATATGAAGGTTAAATAAGGGATGAAAAGACACATCCTTGTCTTATACCACTTTCTATTTTATATATTTACTGAATTTACTGCTCCCAGTTTCATTTCGGAATTATTTTAATATCATTCCCAAATATATCAAGCTTAACTAACAGTTCCAAAAGTGAAATACACATGGTCATCTTATACCAAAACAAGAATATCTCAGTTTTTTCTTATTTGACTAAATTTATTAAATTGTAAAACACATTGGGATACCAAGTGAAATGCACATGGTCCAGATGAGCCAAAAGAAGAATATTTTTGCCCTTCACTTATTTGACTAAATTTATTAAAAAGTAAAACACATTAGGGTAGTAAATGAATTACAAATGGTCCAGATACACCAAATATTTTAACCTTTTACTAATTTGACTAAATTTATTAAAAGGTAAAACATATTGGGATACTAAGTGAAAGACACATGGTCTGGATATAGCAAAACACTCATTTTATTCTAACAGGTCTACCACCAAAAAACAATGAGCAATAATTCATGAAGAAACGAATAACAAATGAAGGCCATTAGAATCATAGGTTTATATTTATTTATGATAAAAAAAATATGACATAGAAGAAAATTGTTTTAACTCTTGAAACAAGCACTGCTGGAGAGCAGAGTTGAGTAAATTAAGATTGTGTAAAATAGCGTTAGCCATAGAACATGTTTTAACTTAGCAATTTCAACAACAAAATGATGAGACCTATCTGGCAATCTAGTACTGTGTTCAGATTTGTCAAGTCAAAGAGGAAAGATCAGAACAATTAACATGAAGTTAATTCTCACTGGATGACATATGGAAGAAATATAAGTAAGTAGAAAATACAAACAGATATTTATAAATACTTACAGACATTGTGTCGACTCCATATTTACATATGAGTTTATTACGTTCACTTTTAATTTTCTGATTTTTTTTGTTCCTTTCTTTAATGACAGACTCCAGATAAACGTAGTTGTTTTTGGGACATTCCTTGACACACATCTGCAATAAAAACAAAACTCTATAAGCAATTGCATTCTAGTTCACTTGTATTAAAAAAAATGCCCACTTCGATTTAATCAAATATCCAAAGTTCGTTTGCTAAGACAAACTTACTAACCACAACTGGTTTAAAATCTTAAATGCACATTATGAAAAAGAAATATTAAAGAAACTATCACCTGGTTCACACTCCACCCACGTCTATTGAACAGGTGAAGAGGCTCATCCCTTGTTCCCTGCTTAGGATGTGGTTTCCGGCTTTCTCTTCTCCATTCTTTTCACTCTTTAATTTATTTATTTATTTATTTTTTCCTCAATTGGAGTAGATAGACTAAACTATCGCCCGGTTCACACTCCACCCACGTCTATTGAACAGGTGAAGAGGCTCATCCCTAGTTCCCTGCTTAGGATGTGGTTTCCGGCTTTCTCTTTTCCAGTCCTTTCGATCTTATGTAGCCCCCTGCGCTTCAGTGGCGTTACCGCCTTGCTCGGGGTGATATGATTAAAAAAACAAAAAACAAAACTTGTATTTTCAATTTTGATCCCAAAGCATTGTTTCCTTTGAGCTTTTCATCTTATAAAAAATACATTTACTTAGTTTATTCACTGCAATTTGACAATTGTGTGTAAATGAGTAGGCAGAGGAACACACACATACAAGGGAGTGACAGCTAGAGTTGTTTTTTCCTGAGTTCTGTTCACATTCCAAGCTTGTCTGCTCTGTTCTCTGTTTGTCTCTCAACCCTGGAAAACCCAATCTTATATATAAGTTCAAACTATGTCTTGCTTCACCCAATTACATCATTCCCGGGCAGGCCTAATCACCAATTGCTGTCTTTGGCCAGTTGCAGTTTGACATAATCACATTATTGTTTATTTCATTGTTCAAATTTTTTCCAGCTTTGACACACTGACACAAATCCCCCAAAACATATTTCTCTGTTCAAAATAATTCAATGTAAACAATATTCACTTTTGACTGAATAATTTAATTAAATTATTTATATCGTTTATATTTTGTGACCTTGAAAACTGGCGTTGTTTTCACAATACACTGTTTATTTTTGGTTTTGCATTCCAGCTTTGAGTGAAATCATTGCCTGTTCTTTTTCGCCTTCGACAGGAATAAATTCTTTTCAAGTTCAACTGTATTCTGTTGGTCCCCAGAATATATAACACCAGCCAACCAACTTAACTGTAACTTAATTCAATTACTGTACCCTTTTTTCTCTCCTTTCCAGAAGTCAAAAAAGACTTCTGAAAAGATGTCTGAACAAAAACAAGCCCGTGGACACTAAGAAAAGTGCATGTTGACTGCCAGAATTTGGAAACTTAGCTATTTTTTCACCAACCACTCCAAAAAATGTGTTTGCTTAATTTGTCAAAAAACAATTGCTGTAAAGAAATTTTCTCCAGACCAAGGCAGCCTTCTGGGCAAAGTGGTCTGAGGTTGAGTACTTATTTATATAGTACATTTATTTATATAGTAAATTTATTATAGCACATTTGATACCATGGTCCTCCCTCAAGGCACTGTTTGGTCCACTCTCTCCAAAAGGTTGCTGACCCCTGTTATAAACCCACCTCTCCAAACCATTTACCTTGAACATTTCAGTCTTGTGACATTAGGCCAGGTGTAAATACTGGTAATATATGATATTAAGGTAAACATTAACCGAACAAATACTTTAATTTCATAAATAAATCCCTTGAGATAATTTGGAAGGAAAATGGTGAGGGTAGTTTTATACACTTCTGAATATGGACATTTCTTAAACTGCTTTATATAGATCTTAAATTTAAAGCAATTTACTGAACTTTTTCGTTTTTCTTTTTATACAAATGTTAAATCCTAATTGAAATTACATTCTAATATGAATTCAGTTGTTACTCACCCATTTCCATTGAATCTAAGTACACATTGCCCAACCTAAAATGCATGGAGAGTACTAAAAATAAGAACTGGATGATATCCCTAGATACTGGCAGTAGAATGAGAACAGTCTACTCCTATAAATTAAATAAAGGGTTCAGTTCAGAATTTCTTGATGGTTATCCAGATAAATATACACCTGGTGAAGGTTGGAAGGCACAATGGCTGAAAGGTTGTAATAAAAACAATAAACATGAGGACAATAGTCTGAATATTAATGTTATATATTCTAGATACCAACAGAATCACTACATCTTAAATAAAAGGTGAAAAAGAATACAGGTGAGGATTTCAGTTGATGTAGGAATGAAGGAAAAAAATAGTGTATTGTGTCAAAGGCAGAATACAATTTATATTAAATTATTTTGGAATTATAAAACAATGATTAGAGGAATTAATTACATTTTAGTAAACCAACAAAATTATGATTTTTGGTGTAAGAAACAATGAAATGATCAGGCATTGTATCAGCGTGTCAAAGTTAGAATAAATTGGAACAATTAAATAAACAAGAATGTGATTATTTCAACTACAACTGGCCAAAGACAACAATTGACAATTATGTTGACCTGGGGATGATGTAATTGGGTGAATCATGACAGGGACTGAACTTATATATAAGACTGAGTTTTCCCAGGTAGACAGAGTAGACAAGCCAGGGTACTTAAAGAGAACACAAGGAAAAGAACTGCAGCCATCATTTCCTCATATGTGCAGGTTTCCTCTGATTACTCCTCTACAAACAACCATCAACTGCAGAAAATAAACTGAATAATATATTTTTTTATACACGTTGTCTGTCATTAAATTTTAAGATGATCATCAACACTGGTTTGCAGGTTATACAGCATATGTCATTTTGGCATACAACATAAATGGTGTAAATAATGATAACACCTCATCCCAGAAATTCAGACAGAAGGTAATCAGGTGATAAAAACGAGAGGATTTAGCTGAATGTAAACAATGATAACTCATCATTAACTTCAGACAGGAAGGTAATCAAGTGATAAAAACAACAAAGATGAGGATATTAAGTCTGAATGAAACAATGATAACTCATCATTCCATAACTTCAGACAGAAGGCAATCAGGTAATAAAAACAACAAAGATGAGGATATTAGTCTGAATGTAAATAATGATAACTCGTCATCCCAGAAATTCAGACAGAAGGAAATCAAGTGATAAAAACAACAAAGATGAGGATATTAGTCTGAATGTAAACAATGATAACTCATCATTCCATAACTTCAGACAGAAGGCAATCAAGTGATAAAAACAACAAAGATGAGGATATTAGTCTAAATGTAAACAATGATAACTCATCATTCCATAACTTCAGACAGAAGGCAATCACGTGATAAAAACAACAAAGATGAGGATATTAGTCTGAATGTAAACAATGATAACTCGTCATCCCAGAAATTCAGACAGAAGGCAATCAAGTGATAAAAACAACAAAGATGAGGATATTAGTCTGAATGTAAACAATGATAACTCATCATTCCATAACTTCAGACAGAAGGCAATCAGGTGATAAAAACAACAAAGATGCGGGTATTAGTCTGAATATAAATAGTGTAAGTAATGATAACTCATCTTAGAAATTCATACAGAATATATTTGTAAAGATTCACTTATTCTCTTGGTATATGCAAATGTTTCCAGTATCTTTGTTAGTAAAGTTTGTAAAATTGTGATTTCTTCTGGCTTGTTACCAATTCCCACAATCTGTTTCCTTAAGTCAAACAATCCACTATCCATTTTCATCTTGGAGATAATGAATTTTTTCTAGTGTCATACTGACTGTTACAAAAAATGCAAGCAAACCTGGGCTTTTTTGATCTTTGCAGGTTTTTACTTACAATTTTTTTTTAATTTAAAAAACAAAGTTTTCTACTGTGTATCCAAAGTATCTCATCCCCCTACCAAAAAAAAAAAAAAAAATAATAAGACTAGTAAGTTTTGTACACATAAGTAAAGACATGTTGAAGAGTTCTAGTTACCTGAGGAGTGGGACATCCAAATTTGGCAACATCATGTCCCATTTTTGAACATGCAAGCAAATCGAAGAATATAAGTTTCGGTCGGTCCCTGTAGGCAAAACAAAAAAATGGCATTAAGAAAATAATGTTAAAATGAACAAAATTAAAAAAAATATTTTAATTAAGATATAAAAAGAATATGAGACATTGAATCATAAATTATTTCTGCTGTTACTGTTGTTATAATTATTAATCATTTTTTTTTTTTTACAATGTAAAGGCCCAAGAGCAATTCGAGGTAGAGGGTTACAGAGAAAAAGATAGTGTTTATGGGTATAAGTGGGGAAGACAATGATTGACCCTAAACTTGAACAAGTTAAGATTGTAGTGATCAGGTAAGTATTCTCTTGGGAGTCGGTTTCACAATGCAGAGATTCATGAGAAGAAGCCACTGAAGTGGAACTTACATCTCATTAATGAAATACAAAGATAAATGGAGGTGATTCACTCCAATGTACATGACATGGTGGGTCTTAACAAAGAAAGTAAAAAATGGTGAAACTAAGGAATGTAGTTTGTTTGAATTAAAATGGTTTACTGCGTTGTGCCATACAATTTTTCCTACTAGAATCTATCTTGCACTTTTATAAGTCAACCATCCATCCAGGCATTGAATATTGTTGCCAAATCTGGTCTAGTACTATATATCTAAATGATTCTTGACAAAATCCAATGAATAATCTACAATGGTCCTGATCTGGCATCTTTGCTCCAATCATTTTCCCACTGCTGTATCATAACTTTCCTGTTCTGATGAGCTTTCATCTTTGGTAGCTCAACTTCATGAATTTAAGTGCAGTCCTAGATTGGCAGCTAGGTCTCATTTCACAATTGAAATAGATGTAACTTAAGTTCTATTCTAATAGATTCTTCTCTCACATGTCTCACTTGTGGAAATCTCTTCCGTTTTTTTGATTTCCTGTCAACTACAATCTCCAAAAATTTAAAGATAGGTTGATCTACGATTCGGTGTACATTCCACATTCGTCTTTTGAACAGGAGTAGAAGTTTATTCCTTGTTTCATATTTAGTATTTGGTTTCTGGTTCCTTCTACAGTCTTTTCATTTACTTTCACTCCCAGTATCTTAGTAGCATTATTGCCTAGACTGGGGTGAATTGATAAAAAAAAATGTAACATCAAACTTCTTGAAACCTTTTCTTTTGTCCTTTCTTCTCAATAACCTCTTGTGTCTTAGTGGCTTAGTGGCTTTATCAACTTACTAGGGGTGAAATTGTAAAAAAATATATGTCTAAAAATGCTGTCAATAATTCTAAAATAACAGAATAACAACTAAATATGACTTGAAAAAAAAAAAAATCAGCCCATTATTTAATTTTTAATCTATTTCATTTAAAACTCTTAAAAAGATTAAATTATAATTTAAAAAATAATTCTGAACATCTTGGATGAACTGTAATAAAAGAATCGTTTAAAACCAGCTCTTCTATGATACATTTTAATCATTACTCTTCTGAAAAGGACAACATAAATTAATAACTCATCAAAAGTATTGGAAGATTATATTATGCAGTCTTCCCAGTAGGATGAACTGAAATCAAATTATACTGAAAACACTGGTTTTCTTTCTATCACCATAGTTAAGCAGTATCGAGCCGGGACAATACTTACATGGGGGAACAATTTTAAAAAATGCATACTGTAAGCAACCTCCTACAGTGCTAAATATTTTCTGGTTTTAAATAACACAGAAAGAGTTGATAAGTATTTAGATGTAGGACCACTTGGAAACACTAGGTACTGTAAGCAACCTCCTACAGTGCTAAATATTTTCTGGCTTTAAATAACACAGAAAGAGTTGATAAGTATTTAGATGGAGGACCACTTGGAAACACTAGTACTGTAAGCAACCTCCTACAGTGCTAAATATTTTCTGGTTTTAAATAACACAGAAAGAGTTGATAAGTATTTAGATGTAGGACCACTTGGAAACACTAGGTACTGTAAGCAACCTCCTACAGTGCTAAATATTTTCTGGTTTTAAATAACACAGAAAGAGTTGATAAGTATTTAGATGAGACCACTTGGAAACACTAGGTACTGTAAGCAACCTCCTACAGTGCTAAATATTTTCTGGTTTTAAATAACACAGAAAGAGTTGATAAGTATTTAGATGTAGGACCACTTGGAAACACTAGGTACTGTAAGCAACCTCCTACAGTGCTAAATATTTTCTGGTTTTAAATAACACAGAAAGAGTTGATAAGTATTTAGATGGAGGACCACTTGTAAACACTAGGTACTGTAAGCAACCTCCTACAGTGCTAAATATTTTCTGGTTTTAAATAACACAGAAAGAGTTGATAAGTATTTAGATGTAGGACCACTTGGAAACACTAGGTACTGTAAGCAACCTCCTACAGTGCTAAATATTTTCTGGTTTAAATAACACAGAAAGAGTTGATAAGTATTTAGATGGAGGACCACTTGTAAACACTAGGTACTGTAGCAACCTCCTACAGTGCTAAATATTTTCTGGCTTTAAATAACACAGAAAGAGTTGATAAGTATTTAGATGGAGGACCACTTGGAAACACTAGGTACTGTAAGCAACCTCCTACAGTGCTAAATATTTTCTGGCTTTAAATAACACAGAAAGAGTTGATAAGTATTTAGATGGAGGACCACTTGTAAACACTAGGTACTGTAAGCAACCTCCTACAGTGCTAAATATTTTCTGGCTTTAAATAACACAGAAAGAGTTGATAAGTATTTAGATGGAGGACCACTTGTAAACACTAGGTACTGTAAGCAACCTCCTACAGTGCTAAATATTTTCTGGCTTTAAATAACACAGAAAGAGTTGATAAGTATTTAGATGGAGGACCACTTGTAAACACTAGGTACTGTAAGCAACCTCCTACAGTGCTAAATATTTTCTGGCTTTAAATAACACAGAAAGAGTTGATAAGTATTTAGATGGAGGACCACTTTATGTAAACACTAGGTACTGTAAGCAACCTCCTACAGTGCTAAATATTTTCTGGCTTTAAATAACACAGAAGAGTTGATAAGTATTTAGATGGAGGACCACTTGTAAACACTAGGTACTGTAAGCAACCTCCTACAGTGCTAAATATTTTCTGGCTTTAAATAATACAGAAAGAGTTGATAGTATTTAGATGGAGGACCACTTGGAAACACTAGGTACTGTAAGCAACCTCCTACAGTGCTAAATATTTTCTGGCTTTAAATAACACAGAAAAGAGTTGATAAGTATTTAGATGGAGGACCACTTGTAAACACTAGGTACTGTAAGCAACCTCCTACAGTGCTAAATATTTTCTGGCTTTAAATAACACAGAAAGAGTTGATAAGTATTTAGATGGAGGACCACTTAACAACCTGAGTACTGTAAAGCAACCTCCTACAGTGCTAAATATTTTCTGGCACAATAACACAGAAAGAGTTGATAAGTATTTAGATGGAGGACCACTTGTAAACACTAGGTACTGTAAGCAACCTCCTACAGTGCTAAATATTTTCTGGCTTTAAATAACACAGAAGAAGTTGATAAGTATTTAGATGGAGGACCACTTGTAAACACTAGGTACTGTAAGCAACCTCCTACAGTGCTAAATATTTTCTGGCTTTAAATAACACAGAAAGAGTTGATAAGTATTTAGATGGAGGACCACTTGTAAACACTAGGTACTGTAAGCAACCTCCTACAGTGCTAAATATGTTCTGGCTTTAAATAACACAGAAAGAGTTGATAAGTATTTAGATGTAGGACCACTTGGAAACACTAGGTACTGTAAGCAACCACCTACAGTGCTAAATATGTTCTGGCTTTAAATAACACAGAAAGAGTTGATAAGTATTTAGATGGAGGACCACTTGTAAATACTAGGTACTGTAAGCAACCACCTACAGTGCTAAATATGTTCTGGCTTTAAATAACAGAAAGAGTTGATAAGTATTGAAATGCAGGAATGCTTGTGAAAACTGGTACTGTATTCATACATGCATTGAATATTGCTGCCACATCTGGTTTAGTGATTCTGCTGTGTATTTAAAGATCCTTGATAAAATCCAAAGAAGAATCTGAAAAGTTATCAATCCTGGCATCTTGTCTTCAGTCACTTTACCAAGCTTTATAAGTCTACCATTTGTCCATGCATTGAATATTGCTGCCACTTTTGGTCTGGTGCTTCTAGATCCTTGATAAAATCCAAAGAGTCTACAATGTTATTGGTTCTGACATGGTATCTTGGCTTTAGTTACTTTCCCACCACCATAACAGAGCTTACCTTGGACTTTCTTGCAGACACATTCATGATAATTTTTCTGATGAACTTTCCTCTTTGACATTTAGACTTTATGAATTTAAGTGTTGGCAGCAAAAACACATCCTTTTACAGTTGACATTGCTAAATGTAATCGTTTGTTCTATGCTAACAGATTCTTGTTTTTCACTTATCAGTTGTAGAGCTCTCTTCATGCTCCTTGTTTTCCAGCCAACTTTGATCTTTAAGAGGCAATTATCTTAAATCTGAAATATGTTTCAGCTTTCAATAACACAAAAAGGGTTGATAAATCCTAAATAATATCAGTTTATCACAGTATGGTGAGAAATGCCTGTTAAAAAAAAAAATGAAGACTTGGATTTACTGTGGAACTGTGGATACAGCATTACGGAATCCCCTCTGTCTGCGGAAATAAGGTTCCGTAATGCTATGGTGACATTCCCCAAGAAATTAAGTAATTTCGGATGTAAGGATCGTTCAGCTAGAGATGATTTAAAAAAGTAACTGAAACCAAAATTATAAAAGCCTCAGAAATGAATCAAACGAAAATCTATGGCAGGAGGAGGAGAAGGGTGTGGAATCTGACTGTCATAGTTTTTTTTGGAAACAGACATCGAATAAGTGAAAGCCCACACTGTCATGTAAAGTAATGTGACAAGGTAATTGCAGGGACTTCCTTCGTACTTCCAAGATGACATTTATTCATTCACAAATAACACACGATAGAAACCCAACTCCCCATAAGCGCACAGGTTGAAACAGAAGTACAACTGTCCCAAGCTCCTTCAAGCATAGCAAAAAATAGTAAAAATGAAATTTGATATCGATGAGTAAAAATTAAGGGGCAAGTGCTGTAGCTCATCTGGTAGACAAGAAATATTATGAATTGCAATGACTTAGTTGCTTTGAGCTCAAATGTTGGTAGCTAATATCTTACATTCGCAATCTCTTTAAATGTTTCTTTGAAGGACTGAAACTTTCACTTTTACCTTGGATATCTGAACACATAATGCCACTTCTGATGTTTGTTAGAGTTACAATTAGATATTGATATATTTGAGAGGAATATATATATATATATATATATATATATATATATATTCTGCACTAGTCGATGACATAGTTATTGCAAAAAAATAAAATAATCATGCATTGTTAAAGAGCAAATGTGTGGCAAGAGCTATAATAAGTGGTAGTAAAGTTTAATAACTGGTAGTAAAGAGAATGAACTGAGCTGACACTGCCTCATTATTGTCTCTCTCTCTCTCTCCAGGAGCATGACAGCAGATTATATATAAGCACACACAGGGTGTTTCAAAAATAGATGACAAAAGTTTAGTACTGTGTTCCCTATATCTAAATAATGAAAAAACTTCCTATGAACATATGTCTGGAAACACTTGGTTTCTGAGTTATAGGCTTTTCAAACATGTGCTAACCAGAGTACCTTTATCCTCCACAGGTGACACCTTACTCACTAAGCAGCAGACCAGATAACCAGTCAGATTGCTTTTTTTGCTACCAACTAGACAGGGCTTCTCCCTTTTCTCATGTGTAAAGTGTTGCTGGACGACTATTAGTGGTGCATATTGACTGGACATGTACTCAAATCAGGAGAGGGCAGATATGCACTTTGTGTATGGTTTGTCAGACAGTAACACTGTACAAGCTGGTTGTCTCTACCAGAAAAGGTTCCCACACTGACAATGTCTCAATATGACATTTATTCATTCACAAATAACACACGATAGAAACCCAACTCCCCATAAGCGCACAGGTTGAAACAGAAGTACAACTGTCCCAAGCTCCTTCAAGCATAGCAAAAATAGTAAAAATGAGCTCATCTGGTAGACGAGAAATATTATGAATTGCAATGACTTAGTTGATTTGACCTGGTACATATGCACTTCATGTACGGTTTGTCAGACAGTAATGATACTCAGCTTTTGTGTGTATACATTTTTCTGTGAAGATTATTACTGGAAGTGATGATGTGCGTTTTGTGTTATAGTTTTGTTCAAGTTTATATTTTTTCTTTAAGAAATTGTAGGATATTATATGAATTAATGCAATGAAAGAATTCTTAAATATTTGGTTGATTTTGTTGAGTGGTCATTTAATGCCAAAATCTAAATATTTGAAATGCAATTGCATGCCTTCAACCACAGATAAAATATATTGTTTGTTATTTTGATATAAAATGTAATTCTACTATAAATATGCATTGCTGCTCCTTTTACAATAAAAATGTATTGCTGGTCAGGTTACTATAAATATGGATTGCTGGTCATTTTGCTATAAATATGTATTGCTGGCCAGTTTACTATAGAGATGTATTGTTGGTCAATTTCATTCTCTGCCATCCATTTGCTCAGGCCTATCAAATAAGTCGCATGCTGCTTTTCTCTGTCTCTCCTTCTTTCTATTTGTCTTGTGAATATTAAATTCTCTAGGCCCTCTTTCCTCATTACTTTTCTTAGGAACCTCATCTGTCTCTTCTTTATGTTAAGTACGAGTTTTCTCCTCGTTTCCATCCTCTCCAACACCTCATTGTTGGTCAAGTGCTCAGTCCATGGTATCCTCCGCATCCTTCTGTAAAAAGACATTTATGCTGCCTCAAGCCTCTCCTTCATCCTTGATAAGATCGTCTAACAGTCACTGCCACACAGAAGGACATAAAACTGTTTTAAGACTACTTATGTTTTATTCTAGTAAATAAAATTATATTTCTTAAAATATAAAGAATGCTGTAATATGTGTCCTTGTACCTAACATTTTATTTATCTCTTTGCTTCACCATATGATGCACTAATATATTGCTTTATTAAAAAATATATCAAATTTTTAAAAATAACACTGATGGAAAGTGCTCAGATGAACTACATCCCTTGGTTTTGCTAGGTCTAACCTTCACGATCTAACCTTCACAGCTAGGACCTGCTATGCCACTTACATAGTAGCAAACACACCACATTCTCCCAGTATTCCATTGGCAAAAAAGTCCACTCAAACAGATTCTTTCTGCAAACTGCTGCTCTGTGGAACAGGCTCCCAAATGGATGTTTTCTTGATCACTACAATCATAATCTTAAGTTGTTTAAGTCAAGCGTTAACTGTTATCTTCCCCTCCTATCCATATAAACCACATATTAACTGTTGTGGACCCAGGATAGGTCCAGAAGAAAAACAAGAACTTGGGTATTAGTGAAGCATATATATATATAGTGAGAGAACAAATACAAAGTATGTTACACATCAGCCAGACTGCCAAGAATTAGACTGGGGTGACTCAACTCAACTCAACCCTGAGAGGCATATTTTTCTGGTATTCATAATAATAGGAAGAGTTCATTATAGTCCAAAAAGGGTAGGTCCCATAACATTAACACTTTACCTCAAGTGGTTCTCAGACTTTGTAAAAGGTTAATCTTAGTGTGGGGGGGAAAAAAAAATGTTCTTTTTTAAATTTTTCTTTAGAGAAATAAAAAGAAGCAAAGATATTGTCTTAAATGGATGCACATGTGCAACCGGTGATGTGTAACATGTTATGGAATGAGCATGTATTTTATGTGATGGTAAACATATTGATTCAGTTTTTCTCTATCGCTGCATCTATCTATATCTATACTAGCAGTATAGTCCGGTGTTGCTCGGGTGTAATGAAAGCTTTAAAACTAATCCATGGTCCTGGAGCTCAGACTCTTTGGACGTTGGCACGAAAGACTAAAAAGCAATAGTTGTTTCTAGTTAGAGCGAAACCGTAGACTGAAAGAAAAATGAACGGATGTAAGTCAAATGTTGATTTCCTGGTATCGATATCAAATAAGTTTTTTTCATCGTAAACTGAATTTTGAAGGCTAAATAAGTCCTCTGAGTAAATAGTATTATGGCTGAGACTAAGAACTACAATTATACCTACTTAGAGCCAAACCCGAAGCAAAAACTAAAATAAAAGGGCTGAAAAAAAAAGTAGAGACATGCAGGCAGATAAACAGACACACACAAACATCTTGCCTTTCATATATATATATATATATATATATATTATCGATTTTCTGCACTATTGTAAGAACTGCAACCTTGAAACTTCTGAATATCGTTTCTTATGTCTTTGTCTATGAGTGTATCAAATTTGATTAAAATCGGACCACTCCTTCTATAACCTGATTTTTTCGATTATCAATTTTTGATATTTATCAGGGGTACCTCGACACAAAACCTGTGTAAATTTTCAAGAAAATCAGTTCAGCTGTTTCAGAGTCTATAGGTAACGGACACACACACAGAGACAAAGTTCCATTTATAAATAAGTTTAGATGTCTGTTACGAGGATGCATTTATATATAAAAATATAATATTAATAATGTCTAAAAAGTTACAGTAAGGGATTCTATTGAGTCCTACTTGTTATTACAAAAAAGTTTTAATTGAAGTAGTTGTTAAATAGAGAAATTAGGAATAGAATTGGATAATTGTAGAATGTTCAAGTAAAATTGAAAGAATTCGAAATGTTCTAGAAATATGCAAATTAGGTGTTAGCCCCTATAGAAATAGGTTTTGGGAAGAGAGTAGTTAGTTGTTAACAGGATTTGCTGACATTATCAACTCCAGACCGATTTGTGGATCTGTGCATCCAGACGAAAGAATCTCTAAGAAAAGTTGCTGACCAACAAAAACCTGAAAGAGAACCTCATGGAACTAAATGGGTAAATAGATATTTTTGACTCTTTCATTGACCATACTGGAAATTATTCTTTATATACACATTTAAGGATGTCCAAAAGGTATAGCACTTAAACTACTTCGCTAACCTAACTGGGTAAAGATACTGACTCTTCCTTCTCCTTTGTAACAATTCATCTGCCAGTAGTAAACTCTACATTTCTGTTTTGAATGCAAAAAATTGTAAATTTTGTATATATATCATTTTGTGTTTATCTTAAAATATTTGTATGTGATTTAACTCTGAATTTTGGTTAATCATTTTTTTTTTGTTACACTTAACACATAACAATGTCTCACTCTATATATTCCTCGTGTTAGGTTTCGCTAATTAAAAGAAGCAAGCTGTATTACATTCATTATTTATTTTTCAAATGCAGTATGTATATATTTCTCTCTATCTCTCTATCAGTCTCAATCTGTATTCTCCTCTCGTTAGGTTTCACTAATCAAAAGGGAACAAGCTGAATCTTATCCATGATGATAAAGACGGGTTTTAATTTCCTCTTTTCCTCCTCAGAGCCAAGATAACACAAAGCGGACATGGTTGTTTCCACTGCTTGCTTTTTATTTATAAATCTTCCCACTGGCTGCTACGAAAATACTGTCAAAGGGGATTAAGTACATCGGTGGGGGGAGAAGCTGATATCAGGAATGGGGACGAAGGGAAATTAAAATAATAATGTCAGTGATTCAAGACAAGAATTAATGCAGTGTACATGAAAATCTAGTGTCATATAAGAAATCAAAGGTGCTTTTCATTTGAAAAAGAACCAGCAATTGATTCCTTATTTTTCAAATGCTGTATATCCATGTATATATCTATCCGTCTTGCACGATATCTATATCTCTCTATATAACGTTCTACAAAGTGCGATGGTTAAATTGTCTCCATTTTGTATTTCATATTTCACGCATGCATGTTAATTATTTTTTGAAGCTTTAATATAAGTGAAACATGTTAGATTGATAAACATTTCTCATTTGTTCTTTATCACATCATAAATTTATTTCTTCTTTCTCTTCATATCACATTCTCCGATGAAGCTTTAATATAAGTGAAACATGTTAGATTGATAAACATTTCTCATTTGTTCTTTATCTCATCATAAATTTATTTCTTCTTTCTCTTCATATCACATTCTCCGATGAAGCTTTAATATAAGTGAAACATGTTAGATTAATAAACATTTCCCATTTGTTCCTTATCTTATCATATATTTCTTTCTTCTTTCTCTTCATATCACATTCTCCGATGAAGCTTTAATAAAAGGGAAACATGTTAGATTGATAAACATTTTCTATATGTTATTTAGCTTAATATTCTGTCAGATTCTGATCCATATTTGATCCCAATTCATACTGAAGGATAGTGCCATTATTTATGATTAAAACAAAAATTCATTGGAAACCCTCCATAAAAGTACTGAACTGTTATGTAATATCATTCCTCCCATAAGGCAGTGAATACTGAACAATCTCCTCACAGATGAAGAAGAGACTTGAAGCAAGAGAAACAAAGAAAAGAGTACTGAACTGTTATGTAATATCAGTCCTCCTATATGGCAGTGAATGCTGGACAATCTCCTCATAGATGAAGAAGAGACTTGAAGCAAGAGAAACAAAGAAAAGAGTACTGAACTGTTATGTAATATCAGTCCTCCTATATGGCAGTGAATGCTGGACAATCTCCTCATAGATGAAGAAGAGACTTGAAGCAAGAGAAACAAAGAAAAGAGTACTGAACTGTTATGTAATATCAGTCCTCCTATATGGCAGTGAATACTGGACAATCTCCTCACAGATGAAGGAGAGACATGGAGTAACAGAAACAAAGAAAATAGTACTGAACTGTCATGTAATATCAGTCCTCCTATATGGCAGTGAATGCTGAACAATCTTCTCACAGATGAAGAAGAGACTTGAAGCAACAGAAATGTAATTCTACAGAAAGATGCTGAGAATACCATGGACTGAGCATGTGAGCAACAATGAAGTTTTAGAGAAAATGTAAACAAAAAGGACACATACTTAACATCATGAAAAGATAGTTAAAATTTCTAGCATACATAATGAGAAAAATAGGCTTGGAATACGCAGGACAGAAAGGAAAATCAACCTTGAAACTTCTGAATATCGTTTCTTATGTGTTTGTCTATGAGTGTATCAAATTTGATTAAAATCGGACCACTCCTTCTATAACCCGATTTTTTCAATTATTGATTTTCGATATTTATTGGGGGCACCTCAACACAAAACCTAGCTAAGAACACTCGCAGACGCTTATAGTACAACTGTGTAAATTTTCAAGAAAATCGGTTCATCCGTTTCGGAGTCTATAGGTAACAGATACACACACACACACACACACACACACACACACACACACACACACACACACACAGTTCCATTTATAAATAAGTTTAGATTTAGATACAGGTGAGTGATGATGCAAAAAATAATGTTTTCATTTTTACTATCAGTCTTTGTACTTTTCCTGGTATCAATTAATAAAAGTATGTCAAGTAGATTACTCACAAATAGTAATCCTCATATCAATATGAGGGCTCATATCAATCCTCACTGAAGCAATTTCATATTAGCACTGGAAAGGCTTTTAGAGATCCAACTGCCTATTTACACTAAATTATATGTAAACTAATACATGTCCATTAGCTGAATAAAAACATGGGTGGAATGATTCATATGGCAAAAAGGCCTAGCTGAAGTCATTAAATAGCATATTCAGATGAGTGGTTCAGCTAACCAACTTTAGATGGGGTATTCCAATACACTGTAGGACAGAAATCTGGGGCCACCCTCTGGATTTAATCATTAGTAAGCTTCATACCTTGTTTGGTTTAATTAACTCTGACTAAGCTAGGATGCTGAAACTATTTAACCCATAAGGGCATGCTCAACTTTTCAGACAGTAGCTAAGTTAAAAAATCTGCCAACCCTGAAATTACCATTAGCCAGCAAGATAGATTAGTCAAATAGAGATTACATTTAGAGGAAACTTTTTAAATTCATTATTATTATTATTGAATATGTGACAAAACCCTTCAAGAAGAGAAAGCACTGTTTCCCCCGGGCCACATTGAGCTAGTAAATTAGTTTTGGGAAAGGGATGCAACCTTCAAATTTTGGGGTGGGTTTTTGAAATCCAGGGTGTGGCTCCAAAGCTTTTGGCCTATTGTGTAAAAAAAAATATATACATACATAAACACACAAACATATATATAAACATGTAAATACACACATATATATAAACATATGAATGCATATGTATATATAAATGTAAACATATACATATATCTAAATCTAAACTTATTTATAAATGGAACTTTGTCTGTGTGTGTGTCTGTTACCCATAGACTCCGAAACAGCTGAACTGATTTTCTTCAAAATTTACACAGTTGTACTATAAGCGTCTGCGAGTGTTCTTAGCCAGGTTTTGTGTCGAGGTATCCCTGATAAATATCGAAAATCGATAATCGAAAAAATCAGTTTATAGAAGGAGTGGTTCGATTTTAATCAAATTTGATACACTCATAGACAAAGACATAAGAAACGATATTCAGAAGTTTCAAGGTTGCAGTTCTTACAATAGTGAAGAAAATTTGATATCTATAGCAGGAAATCAAAATTTGACTTACATCCATTCATTTTTCTTTCAGTCTACGGTTTCGCTTTAACTGGAAACAACTATTGCTTTTTAGTCTTTCATGCCAACGTCCAAAGAGTTTGAGCTCCAGGACCATGGATTAGTTTTAAAGCTTTCATTACACCCGAGCAACGCCAGGCTATACTGCTAGTATAAACATATACATATACAAATGCACAAATAAAAACATATACATAAAAACAGCCATATACAAACACATGCACACATACAAAATATATACCCACATACATACATACATATAAACAAACATGCACACCAATGACCCCCCCCCCACTTCACTATTCTTAATGCATGTTGATATTGAAATAAAAAAACTGGATTGTTTTTTTGTTGTTGTTCTTTTCCCTCTTATATGGTATCCTATTTTTGAATTTTTCATTGTTTTAAATTTTTGCTGCATGCAAGCGCACACACACACACACAAAACCTTGTGCAAATTAATTGAAACAACTGCTTTAGTTTCCTTTCTTTCACCATATGGTCAGTTTTAGACCCACTGGAGTTGCAGTGTGTAATTAATTTTTTCTTTTTCCTCAGATTAGGTCATTTGCAGTAATATGAATCTATTTTGAAAATGTATGATGAAATTTGTTTGGCCTTAAAAAATACTGTATCATTCATGATTGCATCATATTTTTATCATGCCCAGAGACTATTATCTCAAATGTCAATCAGTATTCCTCTGATCATTGTCCGCAATGGACGCTACTCCAAGGAAGCATACAAAAATTGCAATGCTTCACAAACACACTGGCAAGCCTTACAGAGAGATCACGGATATTGTTGGTGTCAGCCTTTCAACTGTCAGTTGTCATCAAAGCAAACTGGATTCATCAGTCCAAAACAAAGCAAAATGCAGTTGGAAGAGAAAAACAATGTTAAGAGACGACATATATGTGATTAGAGAAAGTGTGAATGATCCTAAAAAGACATTATTTGTTTTGTTTCAGTTAATTTACACAAAGCTATATATATATATATATATATATACACACACTACTGGCCATAATTATTAGGCCACTCCAGTTTTTTAAAAGAAATTATGTATTTCATACTATTTTTAGTATTTATTGCCAAGTGGATAATTCTAAATGAAAATAGAATGGTTCTTTTGATATTACTACTTTGCAAAACTTTACAAGGCAGGGAAGCAAAGATGAACTTGTCTGAATTACCATAAATTTTCTTCATTCTTTCATTGATGAAACTGCAATATAGGTAACTATTAAATATTTATAAATTCATTTGATGCACATGTTATTGTGCAGTATTAACAAAAGAACCATTCTATTTTCATTTATAATTATTCACTTGGCAATAAATATTAAAAAATAGTATGAAATATATAACTTTTTTAAAACACTGGGGTGGCCTAATAATTATGGCTGGTAGTATATATATACTAAACAGATTTAAAAACATTTACTAGATATACTTAATACTGTTTAAGTATATATATACTATATATACTTAAACAGATTTAAAAACATTTACTAGATGTTGAGCAATAGCTGATTCCATATTTGTGGAGAGAAGGTAACACATGTTACCTATTTTGCTAAGTCATATTTTATAAGGCACATGCTGATTAATTCTTGTTTCCAAATGTAAAGTTGTACGCAACACATAACCAGCAGTCTACTGGTAATTAAATTCATATACGAAATTACTTAATTTGACGTAGGGCAAATCATCCTTACGAAACGAAGAAAATACAGACCTAGTTTGAAAAATACAACGCAGAGGAAGAGACAGAAAACAACCAGAAACTGACTTGTTGATCTGTTTAATCAAACTTTGGCACTTATCCCCAGTCCAAGTAGAGAATATAGCCTGTGCCAAGTCGTATAAGAAAGAGTGGTTCAAAATTATAGATAGGTCTGGTTCCAATAATCATTTAAAAAATTTGGAATCAGTCTCTATATCGCTACGGAAACTTTCTCTCTGCCAGCAGAAGGGTTTTGTAAAGTCTCTGAATTTGTTAGAGGATATTTTATTTTAACTGTCCCTTGCTAATTATTTACACGTGAATTCCCCTCCCCTCATTATAAGTATGTATATATTTATATGTATATTTATTTTATCGTGTTTCCCTCTTTTTGCTCTTCATTTTCATTGCTCCTGTTCATTTCGTTTAATTTTATTTTCCAACAATTTTCTCCTGATGAGATGTTGGATGAAAGGGCCTTAGAGACAGTTAATAAATTCCTTGTTTTTAAAATAGTGTATATATATATATATATATATATATATATATATATATATATATATATAGATAGATAGATAGTGTATCGTGGCAGCAGATAATTTTCTGAACATATACTGTTAAATATAAGAGACAATGAATGTCTATTATGTTTAATCATGAGCCGTTCTAAACATCGTATTTTGGCTTTAATTTCAGGTGAAAATAAAAACAAAAATTCTCCAACATTTGGATAATTTTTATTAAGTTGGTTTTAAGCTTTTGGCTCACATGATATTAAAGCTAAAATACAATGTTTAGAACATCTCCTGATAAAACATAATAGGCATTCATTGTTTCTTATATTTAACAGTATATGTTTAGAAAATATATATATATATATACACACACATATATATTGGCACATCTGCATAAATTGCTTGCACATTAATTTATTATTCATTTTCAATTTTATATTTAAATTAGTCTTTTCTTGTGTGGGTAACTGAATAGGAAGTTTTGCTTGAGTTACTTTCAAGGAAGTAAATAGTTACCAAGAATATTTACAAATGTAAAAAACAGAAGTTTTGAATAGAGATCCCAGCATACCCAACTCCATTCAGCCTCAGAGACTTAACAGTACCCACTTTCTCTACAAGAATCAGCTGCTACAGCATACAGGAACAACTATTTTCAGCTATACCAGGGTGACAGCTCTTGTCACAACAATTTGTTGTTCCTCACAGTAAATGTAAATGAATCCTCGAAGGAGTAAAGTTCCTGTTTGCTGAGAAAATGAGGCGCTACATATGTTGTATATCAATAAACAACAAACACGCATATATATAAAAATATAAGTTATATTTTTATTAATGACGATGAACAGTGTAGCCTAGGGAACAGAGAGTGAGAGAGCGCGCTTCTAAGGGTTGACGGGAGTGTCGTCCTATCTGCTGTGTCTCTCTCTCTCTACTGCTACTCTGCTCTGGTGAATCCGTGCGCCGAGGTCTTTTTATAATCTCCAGAACCGGGACTTTTTCTTCCGGTTTTGCCTCGCCCACGTAATTCTCAGAGACACCTGTTCTGTTTGCCTCTGTAGCCATTTCCGCTACTGCCGGAAATAAGGTCAAACAAACATCCGTTCCTTTCAACGACCGGAAACGCCCCCGCTTGCATCAGCCTTCCTCGGGTGGGGCCAGATTGTTATATTACACAGAAACTCTAACAACTTTGGCTCTCATGATTACTAGTGGCTCTTTAATAATGTATTATATAAGTGTAAGGTCTCTATTTAATAATGTATTATATAAGTGTAAGGTCTCTATTTAATAATGTATTATATAAGTGTAAGGTCTCTATTTAATAATGTATTATATAAGTGTAAGGTCTCTATTCCTGTCCTGTTCTCCAGGTCAACTGCTGATAATTGTGGAAAGAGATTATCATGTTTGATAAAAATGGTGAAGCACTGAACATCTTGAAAGCCTTTGATAGGGTCTGGTACTCAGGTCTTCTTCTGAAAAGTTAGTGTCTCTGGACAATTTTTTGAACTGATTCTGTCGTTACTATCAAATCATGAAATGAAACTTATCCTGAATAGCCAATCATCTAGATCTTTTTGTACTCCAACCCTAGTCCCATTGTTTTAAATTTTCATTAACAACCTTCCTGGTGATATCATCTTTCAATTTTATATCTATGCTGATGATACAACAATTTACTCCTGCCTCAATAGTAAGGGCCAACAAGGTCAAAATGGCAACCGATATCCAAAACAACCTCAAGCCCATCATTAACTCAGGTAAAAGATGGCTTGTTAGTTTTAATGCTTAAAAACTAAACTGCTCTCTATTAATCATCTCAGAAACCCCTTGCTGTCTTCCAACAGCATGGTTGATGCTAACCTCCAAGAAAGTGACTTGTTGCACTTTCTCAAGCTCACGTTCTCAGTTGACATGAAGTGGAAAGACTATATGGATCTATTGTTAGTTCAGCTGTGAAGAAAGTCAGTTCACTGTGTTGGATGTGATAATTTTTCTCTCCAGAATCTATCTTACATATCTATAAGTCTACCATTTATACATGATTAGAATATTGCTGCCACATAGAGTCCAGTGTCCCTGCTATTTACCTTGAACCTCTTGAAGAGATTCAAAGAAGAATCAGCAATATTATTGGTCGTGACTTGGTAGCTCAGCCTCAGTCAGTTTTCCACCACCGTAAGGTTGCCTCTCTATGTCTTTTTTATAAATACTTACACGGTAGTTGTTCAGATGAGCTCTTTGCTATGGTACCTAGACTTTATGAATTTAAATGCAGTACTAGTTTGGCGAAAAAAGACTCATCAATTTACAGTTCAGCTGGTTAGATGTAGCCATAAATTCAATGCTTCTAATCTTGCACTTGTCGCTTGTGGAATTCCCTTCCAGTTCCATGATTTCCAGCCAACTTTAATCTCCAAAAATTTAAATGCAATGTCAATCAATATCTGTAATATATTACCTTGAATGGCGCAAGTAATTGACAGGTACATCTGGCCGTAGATAAGGTCAACGAAAAGTGACAACCGGTTTGAAAGGTGATGGCCTGACAATGATATTTTTAGCAGATACATCCAGTCGTAGATAAAAGTCAACAAAGACAAGGGTGGTTGATAGATATATCCAGCTGTAGATGATGTTAACAAAGCAACAACCCGATAAAGCAAAAATGTGTGTAAGTTTTAAGACTATATAAAGTTTAGAATTTCAGGCTGAAGTGACAGAGACTGTTTAATGACTCCCGACAGCTCCTTATACGTGCGACCTTTTTTCCGGCTGCACTCCTGCTCCACACAAGCATCACCAACAAAGAATATAAATATAAGATTATATATATATATATATATATATACTAGCAGTATAGCCCGGTGTTGCTCAGGTGTAATGAAAGCTTTAAAACTAATCCATGGTCCTGGAGCTCAGACTCTTTGGACGTTGGCACGAAAGACTAAAAAGCAATAGTTGTTTCAGTTAAAGCGAAACCATAGACTGAAAGAAAAATGAATGGATGTAAGTCAAATTTTGATTTCCTGGTATCGATATCAAATAAGTTTTTTTCGTCGTAAACTGAATTTTGAAGGCTAAATAAGTTCTCTGAGTAAATGGTATCATGGCTGAGACTAAGAACTACAATTATACCTACTTAGAGCCAAATCTGAAGCAAAAACTAAAATAAAAGGGCTGAAAAGAATGCAGACCTACAGTCAGATAAACAGACACACACACAAACATCATGCCTTTTATATATATATATATATATATATATATAGATATTATTGATTTTCTGCACTATTGTAAGAACTGCAACCTTGAAATTTCTGAATATCATTTCTTATGTCTTTGTCTATGAATGTATCAAATTTGATTAAAATCGGACCACTCCGTATATAACACGATTTTTTCGATTATCGATATTTATTGGGGGTATCTCGACACAAAACCTAGCTAAGAACACTCGCAGATGCTTATAGTACATTATAGTACAACTGTGTAAATTTTCAAGAAAATCAGTTCAGCCGTTTCAGAGTCTATAGGTAACGGACACACACACACACAAAGTTCCATTTATAAATAAGTTTAGATTTAGATTTAGATGTTTATATATATATATATATATAGTGATGATCATCCACGTATACTGTCTTAATATGTATAGGAAAGAATATTAATAAAAAGTTTTGAATTTAAAAATGTACTTTTTTTGAACAGTATTTGTTTATTTTTATTATATTTTATATTTCAGACCGCCCTCGGTCCTTCATCAGAAACAACTGATTTTTAAATTTGAATTAGAAACGTATTTCACGATAGCGTTCGAATATTTTTTTGTTTACATCACGTGGTGTGTTTGTTCACAACATGCGGCACGTCCGTAGAGAAAGTCTGTTTGATCAGTTGTTTCTGATGAAGGACCGAGGGCGGTCTGAAATATAAAATATAATAAAAATAAACAAATACTGTTCAAAAAAAGTACATTTTTAAATTCAAAACTTTTTATTAATATTCTTTCCTGTGTGTGTGTGTGTGTGTGTTCCTCGTTGTTTTTCAGTATAATATACAACATATCTACTATTCTTCTTACTACTACTTTTTTCTGTTTCTGCTCACCATTAATCTTTCTGTTCTTAATTATTCCACCCCTTATGTTTTGGTGCCATTACTGCATTGGATGGGGTGATACTAATTTAACGAAAAAAAAAAAAAAAAAAAATGGCTGACAATGTTTCATCTAATAAAAAAGATGAAAGTAATAATAATGCTTGACAAAGGTTTATCTAAAAAACAAAACAAAAAAAACAAAAAAAACATAGAGAGTGCGATGGGAAAATTGTCGCCATTTAATATTTTTTTATTTTATGCATGTGCACAGTATAGTAGGGTTAGCTGGGCACTGTCTGTGTTAAAAAAAAAAAGCACCATGACACAATATTTTGTGCAACTCAAAAAATTTGGGGAAGTGCTAATCAAGTTTTTTTTTTTTTTTTAATTTTTTTATAACCATTTCACTTCAAGCAAGGCAGAACTGTCACTTGTATGCAGGGGTTTACAGTGGGATTAAAAATAAACAGGGTACAGGGGATGCCTAAGAAAGAATAAGAAGTGGATGAGATTTTGGGAGGTAAAAGATGGCATTTAAATTTTTGGAGATTGTAGCTATCAGGGGAGCAAGTAAATGGAGAGAAGTTTCACAGGTGGGAAACTCCTAGAACAGAAGTGGCAGTTACATTTTACTATTTTGATGATAAAAGGGGAGACCTAGATGTCAATCTAGTAGCACAAGTAAATTAATGTGTAGAATCCTTAGATAGCAACAGCCAGTAATCAGTTGAAGTTGAAACTGAGAGCTCAAAGTTACCCAGCAAATTGGTAGATGGTTTATATGACACTCTGGGAGATTCCACTCTGCCATGTAGGCAAGTCTCTTCTGTAGATTCTGATTGTCTGATGATTCCAGTGTGGATATTGTGCTCAATAAATATCAGCACAATATTCACTCGATGAGTGAGAGGAGAGAGGGACATGTATTGAGTTACAACCCTGTTTATTTTTGTCTGCCAACTGGACGCTAGTTGGAAACATCCTTGAAGGTGAGTCTCATACTTTTAATTGTCCACGTGACACCAGAGAAAGAAGCTCGTCAAAGCAAAAGTTATGAAAATATTTGTAGAAAAGACAGAGGAAAGCTACATCCTGTCAGTGAGAAAGTGACTGAAATTAAACTGCTAAATCAGGATCGATTACATTGCAGATCCTTCTTTGGATTTTGTCTAGAACCCTGAGATGAATAGCAGGAGAACTTCACCAGATATGGCAATAGTATTCAACAGTTTAAATGGATGAATAGTAGATTTATAAATGTACAAGATGGGTTGTGACAAGAAAAACTTCCTGGCCCAACTCAGTGACCCAAACTTCTTAGTGGTAGATGTAGCTATTGGTTGAATGTAGTCACACCACTTGAGATCAGTTGAGAGAGTGAGGCCAGGAAGGCGCAGTGTGTTGCTTTTAGGGTGACTAGTGTCATCCATACTGATAGGTAGGAAAGTTTTTCTATAGTAGTGGTAACTTGAAAAACATTTTCCATATGTTTGTTTTCACTCTGAAACAGAATGTGTGTGTGTGTGGGGGGGGGGGATTCGTTTGGTATTGCCCATAGGTTAAAATGTTTGGGGTTTGGTCTTGTGCCCCTCTTTTATTAATGCTCTCTCAAATTATTAATTCCCTTTCCCATGTGTGGAAAATGAAAGAAAAGAATAGAAAAAGCCCAAATGTTGGAGTGCATTGTGATGCAGTGGATATCGGTTCAGAACGAGAAATTTGAGAGCCAATTTCAAATTCCAGTTGAATTCGCTGCATTCACTTATGTGCAAATACTCCTGAGATTGGGTTCTATAGCCTTGGTTGGCAACCAGTTTTCTGCAGAAAGTAATGACAACCTACTGCAGAAAAATATTCTGCCTAGTAAGTCATTTGTCTATATTTCTGAGATGAGCTAATATTTACACTATTTACATTATTTCGACCATTGTCCTCATCTTCATTACCATTACCATTTTTAATGTTTCAGCCGTTGTATGCTCCGGCCTTCTTCAGGTGTTAAGAATTTCAAATCGAACTCTTTATTATGATCACTGGGGTATACCACTTGGGCAAAGCTGCTTCTGGTAGTCATTAGTCATCTCCCTTTAACCTGACTCTCTAAGTTACTTGTTCACCACTGCTGTAGCCTGGTATTGAACTCGCAACTCTTTGACTCAGGTCACTGGAATTAACCAATGCATACATCCACTGGGCCATGTATCCTTGAAGAGAGTCAGGTTAAAGAGATATAACCCATGACTACCAGCAGCGGCTTCGTACAAGGAATGAGAATGATATAACCAAGTGATCATAATAAAAGGTTTGTTTAAAAAAAATGAATAATAATAATAATAACATCTGCCAATGTTACAGCTCATCTCTGACATCTTTCAATTATAATATGTGAAAGATTATCCATAACTATGAACAGATTTTATTAAAAATAAGCAGACACAATGTTTGCAATTTATTTAATCCGACATATATATGTATGTATATGCACACACATACAAAATATAGTTACACATATGAATGATACATATGCAAATATGCATGTTGGGCTGTTTATCATTGAGATTTTATTTAAAATGGCAGGGTTTGTAAATTAGTAAAAGCTAACATGGTCAACTTACGAGTATTCTCCATAACCACAGATATTTCCACGTGTATCAGTTGGATAGACAAGTCTTCGAGGATCTCCATGTACAAATCCTGCAGAGATAAAAGCAAGAAGTCAGTAATTAACAGAGAGAGAAAAAAAATTAAGGTTAGTAATAATCCTAATTATCAAAGGTATTTTTAATTTTTATTTTTTAATCAATTCACCCCAAGCAAGACAAAAATGCTACTAAAACATAAGGGGCAACTGGAAATGAAAGAGAATGAAAAGACTTTAGAAGAAACTAAGAACCCAATCCTAAACAAGAAACAAGGGATAAACCTCTACTCCTGTCCAAAAGACCAGGGAGGAGTATGAACCAGGCAATAAGTGAATCTATCTATGACTATTGAGGAAAAATAAATAGTAAATAAAATTTCAGAGATCAGACAGACACGCGAGAAATATACAGTTGAAGTAGACTTTAGAAGGAACTAGAAACCAAATCCGAAACAGGAAACAATGGCTAAACCTCTATTCCAATTCAAAAAACCATGATGGGGTATAAACCAGATGATCATAATACATGAGATGTTGAAAAGTCATCAGCTCAACTAAAAAAGCTATTAAGAAATTCCAACATTTGATCATTTGGCTTGATTGGAAGAACTGAGAATTAATTTTGGTACACAAGCATATTATAATTTTATTATGACACTGATTACTTATTTTTACAGATGCAATCTCCTTGTTATTTAGTGATGTCCTTCTACCAAGCAAAAGACAGTCACCGAAGTTAATCAACATTCAGGCCGGACAATATCTAGATGGATGACTGGGAATACTAGGTGCTATAAGCTTGGATATGCAGCTGGTGTCATGGATAATGACTCTGAATTGAAAATTGGAGAGCAGTGTTCTGATTGAAAAATAAAAAGATGGAAGTAAATATTAGTCAAGAATAAATAACAATGATTGATAAAGTATCATCTAACAAAAATGAAAAAAGTAAATACCAGTCTGAAAATTAATAACAATGGCTGACAATGCTTCCACAAATAAAAAAATGAATATGAAAGTACACTACCGGCCATAATTATTAGGCCATGCCAGTTTTTTTTAAAAAAAGTGATGTATTCCATACTATTTTTAGTATTTATTGCCAAGTGGATAATTCTAAATGAAAATAGAATTGTTCTTTTGATATTATTATTTTGCAAAATGTTACAAGGCAAATAGTGACAATTTACCCATCGCACCCTTTAGATTTGCTGTGTGCATATATATATATCCAGACTTTCTTTCTCTTTCTAGATATACACTACCATCCATAATTATATTAGCCCACATCAGTTAAAAAAGAAAATTATGTATTTCATACTGTTTTTAGTATTTATTGCCAAGTGGATAATTCTAAATGAAAATAGAATGGTTCTTTTGTTATTATTACTTTGCAAAATTTTACAAAGCAAATAGCGACAATTTACCCATCGCACCCTTTAGATATATATATATATATATATATATATATATATATATATATATATAGTACCGGCCATGATTATTAGGGCACTCCAGTTTTTAAAAAAAAAGTGATGTATTTCATACTATTTTTAGTATTTATTGCCAAGTGGATAATTCTAAATGAAAATAGAATGGTTCTTTTGTTATTATTACTTTGCAAAATTTTACAAGGCAGCCAGGAAGCCTTTGCTCTGGCTAGTTAATAACAAGAGACTAGCATGGGGAAAAGATCACAAAAACTGAACACCAGAACAGTTCATTTGATGCACATATTATTGTGCAGTATAAAAAAAGAACCATTTTATTTTTATTTAAAATTATCCACTTGGCAAAAAATACAAAAGTATGAAATACATTTCTTTTAAAAAACTGGTGTGGCCTAATAATGATGTAAATTATACTACTCAAAAATTAATAATAATGGCTGACAATGTTTCGTCTAATAAAAAAGATGAAAGTAATAATAATGCTTGGCAAAGGTTTATCTAAAAAAAATTAAAGGTGAAACTAAGAACTAGTTAATAACAATAATGACATAGAATATTTTTGTTATAATCATAGGTAATATTAAACATTATTTTTTTATGAAATGTTTGGGACTGACTGGTTTTTATAAGTTCAATAATACAAAGTTGTATTCAACAGTGGATCCAAATTGTTACAGTCTATATATCTTTTGCTTAATAATCAGCTGGTTATTGTTATATTCCCAAAAATAACTGCAATAAGTAACTGCCTCTGTATTTCAAAAATACCAAATAACATTTATATTAGACTGATAACAATTTTCATCTAAGTCATGAACATAACAGGTCTTGGAACATTTGTACAAAATGAGCCACGACATCCGTATGGTTTGTAATTGTGTTAAAAATGTTGCTGCCATAAGATTATAGTCTTTGTAGTCAGAGCCAATAAAAATCAATAACAGAAATCAATAATAGTTCAGTGTAGTAATGTCACAATAACCAGGAAAAGATAAGTAGGGCAGATATACACAGTTTCAAATAAGGTAAGACTTGTAATTATTTTCCAAGCTTAACTTTTGTTACCAGACTACACATATGGGGCACCTTGTGGGGAACAGTCACAAGTATCCAGTAGAAATGATTTGCCAGAATTATATATTAACGATTGCTCCACACTGAGCCTATACAATAGAACCAAATGGGCATTTGTGGGTTTTGTTTCCTCTTATGGCCACTTTCACAGAGTTGAATCATTCTTATTTCCTCTGTTCCAAATTTTAAAAAACAGCACCATTCAGATTTTTTTTTTGAAAAAAAAAAAAAAAAAAAAAAAAAAACTCAAATTTTTTCTTATACAAATTAAGACGCAAATGTTTAGGGAAGGAATGTTTTCATAATTTGGTAGAAACTAGGATCAATCATCATCATTCCCCTTCATCCTGTAATTCATATCATGCTCCTTATTCAGCAGTACTATCTTGTTGACTGTAAGTCTCTACCTTAAGTGGCTCTCTTGTATAGGTAATTCAAATATTTAAGGAAAAAAAAAAAGAGAAACAACTGAACATGCAGTTGAAATGATAAAATTCTTCTGCATGCAGTGTGTTTTCTAAACTATCACATTTTAGACTAAAAATGCAGTATTGTTGCCATATTTGACTGGAGCAGCTCAATTTTTACTTTACAGCCTTGATAGAGTTCATACTTGTTGATGCAGCCTTGTGGAGTATAAATTATTTTCCACTCTGTAACCTCTTTCTCACAGATGCAATGCAATGTCACTTGTTTAACATTAATGGCAAGTGTTCAGACTAGCACTAACCTTTACTGTGAGGACTCACTTCACTGAATCATCCTTATTTCCTCCATGTTTGTAATGTAAAAAAAAAAAAAAGTTCCACTCAGCTTCTTCTTTTTTTTTTTTTTAATAATTTCCACTTTATTTGTTTCACAAAGTGACAATTCTTGAAAAAAAAAGAAACAAAAAACACTCCAATATGGCTGCTTTCAGAAATACTTCAGTCTTGATTTTTTTGAGTCAAGGGGGTCACTGATCATCTTTATTCCAATTCCTTCCAGCTTATGTTGACATCACATTAAAAAAACTGGTTGCCAGATGATCACTGAAATTAAGCAATGTCAAGCTCCGTCAGTACCTAGATGGGTGACTGCTTGGGAATACCAGATGCTATAAGAGTTGATAAAACAGAGAAAATGAATCAATCAATAAACCTTCTGAATGACTTTTACCACAATTATAAAACTGTAATGTTATTTGTGCTTGAGAGAAAGATTAGAAAAAAATTTCAGATTCCTAATAAAAAAAAAAAAAAAAAAAAAAAAAAAATTAAATTTTTTTAAAGAAAACTAGAATTCTTAAGGATTAGATTTTGCATTTAAATAATTTAAACCTCTTTTTGGGACATTTTCATGGTCACAAAAGGATCCAGTACACCCAAAACATAAGAATAGAGGACAAGATCATGATTTTCTGATGGCAAAGTTTAACCTTTGGCCCTATAAAAATAAAAGACAAAACAATATATTAAAAGGATTTTTTTTCTGTTGCAACCACAATTACAGTATACACTTTTGACTCCCTTGGCAATGTTTATTTACAAGATTATAAAAATATGTGAACAATGTTCAAAGCAATATTTATTATTTGCCGTTTTGAAATTTTTTATCATTTATGAATAAAAAATAATTGTTTTGATATTTATTTCTTTATAAATTGGTCAATGATAAATATCACATTGTAGTTGGTTCACATATTTTTATAATGTTGCAAATATAAGATTATTCTTGTAAACAAACAATATAATATATAAATAGTGTCTATTTTTGTTGTAAATTTTCAAGAATAAAGAAAATTTATAAATCCACTATCATATGTTAAAGTATGCAAATGTAGGCTTTAAGAAAGCTTTATTCAACTGTGAATACAAAAAGGACACTATATACAAAATTTCTAACAGAAATTGCTCCCTCAAAGAGGAGAGCAACAAAACAAGGGGAAATGACTTGATTATTCATAATAGTATTTTATTAAAATTCTAATCATGTGTTTTTAAAACAATAAATATTGCCAAGGGAATAATTGTTTTTATAGGATTTTGTTGTTGCTCACATCTACAGTCAATGGTATCCTCACCATCCGTGTGTAGAACCACGTTTTTATTGTTTCTGTTGTGTGGGAGTTACCCACTTAATAATGGACTCTTCTTTGCCTATATTAACTGAGAATTAATTACTCTCGAGGACGTGTGCAGGAGTGAGAGAGACTCTCGTGAGGACTCTTATGTGGGGTGAGCCAGGGTGACAGAGACTCTGGTTCCCAGTACGACTTCAGTTTAGCACAAGCTATTATCACTTTCCTCTTTATGTCTCTTTGTATTTGTTTGTATTTCTCCTTGACGTAATATATGTTCCTGAACCTACCACCTTGTGACTTATTATTTTATGGTCCCATACCGGGTCCATGGTGCGTTGTGGTACAGTGGATATCGGCTCGGAATGAGAAATCGGGAAATCAAGTTCGAATTCCAGTTGAATTCCTTGCATTCACTTACGTGCAAATACCCTTGGGAAAGGTATTAATCCGTCTCTTCCTTCCAGTTATGGGTCAAATAGCAGGACAGATTGGGTTCTATAGCCTTGGTCGGCAACCAGTCTACCGCAGAAAGCAATGGCAACCTACTGCCCAGTCAGTCATGTCTCGAAAGAGACATGATCACCCAAGCCTGTATCATGTATGGCACTTAACTGACTGACTGACCGGGTCCATATCAACTGGCGACGAAGATTCAAACAATTCACGCAGGGAAATGAAACCTTTTTCTTTGACCAGTCACCATATCAACTGGCGACGAAAGATTCGAACAATTCACGCAGACAAGAAAAATACATTTTTTCAAGTCAGTCGCCATATCAACGAGCGACAAAGATATAGGAATTCATGCAAGAAAAGAAAACCTTTTTTCTTTGACCACTATCGCCACATATCAACTAGCAAATACAGAAATTGCAAACATCAACGGTTGAACGTGGATTTCAAGTACCAAGGTATAGTCCCCACCTCACAAATAATTGGTTGAAAAAACGTGAAGCATCAAGAAAGGAAAAATATTTACTCCATCTAAAATAACCTGCAACTAATAAAGGAAAAAAGAGAAGGAAAAAATTCAAAGTTGAAAAAAAAAAAATTCTCTACAAGCCCGGAATGGCGTCACAGAAAAATCTGTAAGTAGATCTGTTTTGAGCCTATCTCTTTCTTTTGGATGTATGAAAAAAAAAAAAAAAAAAAACTGTAGTTAGTGTTTTTTTCTCTTGTGTTTACAAAAAAAATTGGTCGTGTTGAGTTTGAAAAAAAAAAATGAAGACTTACAAAAAGTGATGATTCAACTAATGAAAACACAGTTGGATCAACAACAAAAAAAGCAACAAGCAATTACAACAATAACAATTATTTATGGAGATACATAAACAACAGATGGATTTGCAAGAACAATTCTTTAAAAGGACCAAGGACTGACAAAATGAAATTGAAGAGTTACTTTTTAAATCATTAAAAGACAAACATAGAACGATACTGCTTTTTCTCAAAGTGCTATCTGGAGCACTATGGAAATTTTTGAGTATGTACCGGAAGACCAAAAAACATCTAACGCTTATTATAGGCAGTACGAGGATTTATTTAATGTCGACTGTAATAATTGGCCAAATTCTAAGAAAGTGGGGTTATTACTAAGGAAGTTAGGGACAGCAGAGCACAGCAAGTTTGTTGATTTTATTCTCCCCAGTAAAACGACAAACTGGAATTCTCAGAAACAGTCAAGCTACTGTCAGAATTATTTGAGCTGAACACATCACTTTTTCATAAAAGATAGAAATGCCTTAATTTATTCAAAGATCAGCAGGACTATTTAACATTTGCTGCTATGGTAAATAAATACATTAACGATTTCCAACTAACAGAATTATCTGCTGATGACTTTAAATGCCTAATTTTTGCTCAAGGTCTGGTCTCAGCCAGAGACGTGAAAGTTAGACATAGAGTTCTAACAAAACTAGAAAATGAGCCAGGATTAACCCTCCAAAGATTAGCAGAAGACTGCCAGAAGGTTGTATTAGTAAAAAGTGACTTGAGGAATATCAAGGAGTCGGGAGTTGCTCATATAAAAAAATTATGAACAGATCAAAATGCCACTCTCCGGAAAGGAAAAAAGAAAATATTGTGACAAACATACTAAAAGACCAAAAATTTTACCGCCAGGTCCATGCTACATTTGCGGAAAATTACGCTGGTTGAGGTTTTGCCTGTCCAGAAAGAAAAAAATTTGCCAGAATAAAATAAACATTTTAGGAGAAGTATTTGTTACAGTAACTTTAAATAGAACAACTAAAAAATTGAAAGTATATGCGATGAAAAATACTGAAAATTTGTTCGGTACAGATTGGATTGAAAAGTTCAATTTGTGGGCCTGTCCAATGAGTATGTTCTGATGAAAAATAGAAACTACAACGTCCAAAATTGAAGAACTGAAACTGGAACTAAAGGAAAAATTCCTGGAAGTGTTTTCAGGCGACTTAGGGAAATGCACTAAAATAAAAGCCAAATTCAAAAAGGCAATCACACTTCCTAGAAAACGTTACTCTTGTGGCAAAAAAGTACTTTTTAAAGCATACAAAAATAACATGATGTTTTGGGAAATAGGCACTATAAAACAAAGAGTGGGAGACCTGGTGTACATGATACAAGGTTCCAAGAATATACATAAATGATTCACCACCATCAAGGCATCTTTTGCTATCCCAATGCACCTTTGGATTTCTGTGTTACACTTTCCATTCTCTGTAAATATTTTTCCAACATTATCTCATTGAATTTGCATACCCACTCAGCTAAAGATTCCCATGTAAATGATGTAAGCCATGATAACACTTTAATCCAGAAATTCAGGGGAAAATTCTTTAAAGTCTGATTTGTAGTTTGATGTTGGTTGTGGTGCAATGGTTATCAGCTTGGAATGAGAAATTGAAGAGCTGAGTTAAATTCGTTGCATTCACTTATGTGCAAAAACCCTTGAGAAAGGTATTAATCCATCTCTTCTTCCTCCAGCTATTGGTTGAATAGCAGGACAGATTGGATTTTTATAGTCATGGTTGGCAATCAGTCTACTGTAGAAATAAATGGCAACCTACTGCAGGAAAATTTTCTGTCTAGTCAGTTATGAGTTGAAAGAGACATGATCGCCCAAGCGTGTTTCACATATCACACTTAACTGACTGATATATATCAAATTTCAAAAAATTAAAAACAAAAATCTTTCAACTCATATTATAGAGGGTGTGGCAGAAATAGCTCCCCCATAATTACAAGACATTAGTTAAATGAGAACACCACTGCCAATAAGGTCTTACCACTATGTGGGATGTATTTCTGCCACACCCTGTATAACTTTAAAAATTCTGATATACATCAGACTACATATCAGATTTTAAAGAATGTTTTAAAAATTTTTCAGTACCCCTTCATATTGTGTGTGTGTGTGTGTGTGTGTGTGTGTCTATACTACTGAGATGAGGTAGTATTTACCTTATTTACATTGTTCAGACTATTGTCCTCATCTTTATTGCCATGTTTACAATGTTTCAGCGATTATATGCTCCGGCTTTCGTCAGGTGTTTGGAACTTTGAACTGAACTCTTTATCATGATCACTGAGCGATATCATTCTCATTCCATGTGCAATGCCACTTCCAGGAACTCTTTAACTTTACTCTTTAAGTTATTTGTTCACCACTGCTGTAACCTGGTACTGAACTCACAACTCTTTTGGTCATGTCACTGGAACTAACCAGTAGATATAGGTATTGGTTAGTTCCAATAACTTGACCCAAAGAGTTAGGAAACATTGTAAACATGCCAATAAAGATGGAGACAAGACAATAGTCTGAAAAATGTAAATAGTGTGTGTGTGTGTGTGTGTGTGTGTGTGTGTGTGATGATCCCTCATTTGGTCTTCAAATCACCTAATTCCTGCAGCTGGATCGATAAATTGGTCACTTCGATCTACACTATATCTTATCCCACATTGTGATTTGATTTGATCATAAAACAGTTGAATAACCTTTAGGAATTGCTGCAAATCAATCATTTAGCTTGAGCAAGTCCCAAGAAGGAAAAAAAATATCTTCATAAATTTTATATTTTTGATTTTTAGTACAGGACTTGGTTGTTTTAACAATCAAATTTTATCTACTCTCATGCAGACATCTATCATCTTAACCAACGTCTTAAGTTGAAATATAACACATTGGCTGGTTCTCTTAAGTTTGGCACAGGGTTTGGGTCGGAGTTCTTCTTAGGCAGGAAGTCATGTATATCAGATGGCATGGTCTCTTGTCTCAACTGCAATTCTAACCAGATTCTCTTTAACTTCCTGATTAACTCTCATTTACACTTGTTTGGCTGCTTTGGGCCCTTGTTTATAGAGATTTTCACCCAAAACCGGTGTAGAGAATGACTGGTCTGGAGAAATCGGTGATTCCCCTAATTTTAATAAAGGTTTCTTTGTTGTCTAGCTTTTGAAGATTAATTATCTTTAAAAATTTTGGTTCCTACTTAGAGATTTGCCAGATGACTTTTTTGATTTCTTGTCAGGGTCATTAATCTCTTAATCCACAAAAAAAATCATTATAATGTGATCCTGTTTTACAGTGAAATTTTATTTGTTGCTCACTCGGCTAATTGTTGAGAAACTTTTATCATTTCAGATTTTGCTTATATAAGATTGTCTATCCAGTCCTGTTTTGATAACTTGTATTTGAAGACAGGGTCATTAATCAGCTGTCCAAATTCACCACATGGCCTCTTTTGCATTTTGTCTCTCTCCGTGGGAAATTTCTTTAGGTTTTAGAGATTCCACCTTTTTCTATGAAACACACACACACTCAGGTTATCAGTGCAACTTTCTTTCTATCTTTTTAACACTCCAGTGCCAAACAGTGTTTTATATATATATATATTGTATTTTTGTTATTACAATGGTAAACGAAAGCATTATATCACTATACAAAAATTTTCATATTTTAAGAACAATACTGTTCTTTAGATGATATGTTAAAATAAATAGTGAAAATTATTTTTTTTTATTTTTTATTTTTTTAATCATATCACCCCGAGCAAGGCGGTAACAACACTGATGTGCAGGGGGTTACGTAAGAGTGAAAAGATTGGAAAAGAGAAAGCCGGAAACCACGTCCTAAACAGGAAACAAGGGATGAGCCTCTTCACCTGTTCAATAGACGTGGGTGGATTTATTTTGAAAATATAAGAAGAATTCATGGTTATCTAAAAAATTAGGGAGTGGTAGTTGGAGAATATGCTTTTAGGTGTATCAATATTGTTCAATCAAAATATGGGAATTAGGTAACTATAGAATTGAAGATCTGGGTTGCAAATCTATGGTTCCACTATGTATCTTATCCAGACAAAATTAAAAAATGACATGTCTAGACACCAGGCCATTCTGCTTCCATTTAAGATCAAGATCTTCAATTCCACAGTTACCTAATTCTAATTTTTTATTGAACACCTAAAAGTATATTCTCTAATTATCACTTCCTAATTTTCTAAATAAACATGAATTCATTTTATATTTTCAAAATTAATAATTTTCACCATTTATTTTAAAAAATCACCTGAAGAAAAATAGTATTGTTCTTAAAACATGAAAATTATTGTGTAGTAATATTATGCTTTTATAAACCATTGTAATAACAAAATTACAATATTAAGCTCTACTCTGTATCAAGCACTCTTTAGAAAAGTAAATGCTTCAACAGTGGGTTTTAATCTACGTGTTCTTTCACTTTCTTATAATATATATATATCTCGGTTGAGTTTCAATCCCAGCCAGAAGCAAGTGGATGTGTTTAGCCACACTGATGAGCTGACACAGCGAAACAGGCTTGTATGTGGATGACTAATATATATATATATATATATATATATATATAGGTTGTTACACATGAAATGATGCACTTTTAGTTGGTTGTTGATCAAGTCATCTAACAAACCTCCTTAGTATATAAAAAATATTGACTTATTCCTGATTCTTTTTCTTTCCAGATAATTTTTCTTTCAATATATTGTTACTCAAATGGCCAGTGAAAATAATTGCAATGAAACAATGTCGAGTAATCTTACTGTACAAGTACAAACTGGGAAAAAAAGAAGCATTTTTGAATGCGAAGAGAAATGGATATTCTTTGACAACAGTAAAAGAGTAGGCCAGTGATAAGATGTAAAAATTTTACATAATTATATATATATGTATATATATATATATATCAGCATGCAGTGTGAGTATAGAAGAATCCAAAGGAGTATCCTGTACATACAGTGGTAGGATAACTCTCTAAGAGAGCTCTAAACATATATGCATATAAAAACATATAGAGCAAATACAAAAAAAATTAAGACAGACACGTTATTTCATGGTGAATCGGAAGTATAGGCCTATTTCAGGCGAACCATCGTCAGCTTCTGTCTTTATTCAACAAAGGATTTATTTGTGTAAAATCTTTTGTTAAATAAAGACGGAAGCTGACGACGGTTCGCCTGAAATAGGCCTATACTTCCAATTCACCATGAAATAACATGTCTGTCTTAATTTTTCTTATATATATATATATATACAATGTTACGGAAAGTCCCAAAGATTAATGAAATGGTTTTAACAACTGACAAATTTAATTCATTTGTTTAAACATTATTTTTAATCATATTTGAGTAGATATTCTGTTTTTAATCAAACAGTATATTTATATATTTATTTCTACTGCCCTGATTATTTACAATAAATTTTGTTATGAAGATGTGTATCATATATTCGAACCTGTGACCCCTATTATTATCATCCAAGGGCAAATGATCAAGCTAAGTGGCTTCCCTTATGTTGGAAGCTGTGGTTGAAGCCAATGGCGATTTTGTTGGAGAAATTTACTCTTTAGTATTTAAATATATTTTTGTGTAATTTTGGTAAATATATACGTTGAAATGAGATGCCAGTGTTATTTTCATTTTTACATAATTTAGATGATAATTCATCCATTGTGCCCTGTATTCATAGAAAAGACACAAGGACTATGTTATAGTGGTGAGAAAGTTACTGAAGCTAAGATGCAAGATTAAGACTGATAAAATTGCGGATTCTTTGGATTTTATTAAAAAATCTCTAAAGACACAGCAGAAGCACTAGAATAGACATGGCAGGAATATTCAAAACATTGATAAATGGTAAACATAAACGTGGAAAATAGATTCTTAATTATTTTATCTATTCATCCCCACGACCCACTGTGGCATGTGAAGGGTGGCAGGTCTTCTAATAGGAAAGGCCTTAATCGTTACACTTATATTAAAGAAAGATCACTGAAAAAAATGTTGGATCAAGACTAACAAAAGTTTAATTGATATGAATCATCATCATAATTGATGGCAAGTAAACCAAGTTCTTATCCTTTTAATCTATTTTCTGTTGAGAGCAGCTCACAGTTGATGCCCAAGGAAATTTGAATGAGGTCATCCTGTGTTAATCTGAACAACATTAAATATAGTCTCTTTTTTCTCAACTCGGTGGAGCCATGGACATATGTTTTCCTTTCCCACCTCTAAAATGTGTACAACACAGAAAAAGGTCAAAGCCTGTATTCAACCCTACCCATTGGTGAATAAATAAACTTTGTGTCTAATCAGTGTCCTTATTGCTTCATCTATTAAAAGATTAATAGCTCTGTAGAGAAAAAGAGAGAAAGAGAGAATAAAACTGAAGAACGTAAGGATCACATCTGAATTTCGGTACACTGCTCTGGAAACTTACTTAAAACTCATAAAGAATTAACATATCACTCAATAAATCCTGGGCCTAACTAATAAAACAACAACTTTTAGGCAAAATTTGACTTTATTCATCAACATAGTCTCCTTCTAGGGTGATACACTGATTCCAATGCTTCTCTAACAATTTGATGCCTTTTTTATAGAACAATTTGTCTTTGGCCTCAAAATATGCCTAATTTTTCAATATCACTTCTTCATTGGAGCCAAATCTCTTTCCCTGGAGCATTCCTGAGATCTGCAAACAGCCAGTAGTTGCTGGTGGGCTGGATCTGGAGAATAGGGTGGATGTGAAAGCAATTCTAAGTGCAATTCATGTAGTTTTACAATGGTTGTGATTGACTTGTGACATGGTGCACTGTCTTGGTGAAAGATCAGTTTTTTCTTTTTCATTTGTGGCTATTTTTTGGCGATTTCTTCTTTCAAACACCAATAATGCTATATGATATTCGTTGTTGACGGTTCTTCCTTTCTCAAGGTAATCAATGAACAAAATACCTTGCACATCGCAAAATATGGAGGCCAAAACCTTGCTTGCTGATGTTTGTGTCTTTGGTTGCTTTGGAGGGCTTTCACCTGCTGCTCTCCACTCAGTTGACTACTGATTTGACTCTGGAGTAAAGTAGTGGATCCATGTTTCATCTATTATAACATTTTTAAACAGTTGCAAACAATGCTCTGAATGGTTGATGCATTGTTATTTTGATTGACTGTGAGCAAACATGGCACCCACTTTGAACACAGCTTTTTCATTGACAAATGTTTATGCAAAATGGTGAATACACTGCTTTCTGATATGTTCGACTCCACTGCTATATCATGCAACTTCAATTTACAACCAGCCAAAACAAGTTTGTGGATTTCTTTTGTGTTTTCCAAGACAACTGCTGATTTTGGGTGACCTGAGCATTCAGCATTATTTGTATCTGTACGGCTGTGTTTAAAGTCAGCATATCACCTCTTAACCATTGTTTCTGAAGGAGCAGAGTCCAAATAGAACTTATCAAAACATTGTTTTGCTTGAACAGTACTTTTTCTCATCAGAAAGCAATGCTTTATCAATATATGGAATTCAGATTTTTCCATTGTTTTGAAAATTTACAACATTAGCTTCACTAAAATAACTCTAATTTGTAAACTAATAATCCAATTGGGCCCAAATTTTGTCACTTGCCATTTGAAGGTTAGTACTTCATAAAGAGCATATGAATTTTTTACTAGTGGTGCCATCTATATGTCAGGCTTGGGACTTATTGAGTGATGTGCTATGTCAATTCAAAATCAAAAGTAATAGGCTCTTGATTAAGAAATACCCACACAGCAATTATTATTATAATGATCTGATTTCAGCATATTTCTATTTGTTACAGTAACATAGCAATAGTAGCACCTTAGAGTGCAATTTCTGCTAGGACAATACCTTTAAAATGCAATAATTAATAAAAAAAAATATCCTTTCAAAAATTACTGTTTTCTACAAGCAGTAGTTTATGTATAATATCTTTTTTTACCGCGAGATTGTAAAAAATACTGGGTTGGGAAACTGGTGCGGGATATCCTTCTCTCAATGAGGGTGAATGGGCCTCTCTTAAGCCGTGGTAGGCAACCCATCTAGTGATGGTGTCACGATAAAAACACCCTTGGTAGCTCTAGCAAAGCATCAAGTATTCAGCTACTGACAAGATTTTGAATCTCGGCTGAGGCTGCAGAATGATGATGATGATGTTGTTGTTATGTGCTATCTGTCCTTCTATATGGCAGCGAATACTGGATGATTTCCTCAAAGCAACAAAAATATGGTTCTACAGAAGGATGCCGAGGATACCATAGACCAAACATATGATGAACTACAAAGTTTTTGAAGAGGATGGAAATGAAAAAGAAACTAATAATGATGATGATGATTAAAATGCAATAAAGTAAAGAATAAAAGAAATCTCCAGTCCAATCAGGAAAAGTCTTAAGTAAAAATTAAACAGGAGAAAAAAGAAATTTGTCAAAGTAAAATAATTCATGGTCTATGAACTGCTAATTATAGAGTTCTTTCTCTTGACCTATCTGCACTGTCAGACATTGAGGCATGCCAATCTATTAATTGATATGGCTTGTCCAGCGGATTGTAACATAGCAACCAAGGAATTTGAAAAACTGTCAAAATATAAAGACCTGGAAATTGAAATAGAAAAAATGTGGAAATTGAAAACAAGAGTTGTGCCAGTGATAGTAGGTACACTTTTGGAATGATCAAAAATGGAACAAAACAACACATTGAAAGAATCCCTGGAAACCCCAGCTTAAGAGATATTAATAAAATTGTATTATTAAGTACAGCCCACACACTAAAGAGAACTTTGTCTATGTAATGCTAGGGATGATGGGGAAGATAGAAAAAACCTGAAATGGAGCCATAACAACCCGCCATGACCTGCCTTAGGTCTTCCCGCAGACTTGTTTGGTAGTGCGACCATAGCAGAAATCGAAATATGATGAAAAATGACATAATAATAAAGTTTAGTCATAATTTTGGGAGAAAATGATTTATAAATTTTTATATACCTACACAATTTTAGGAAAAGTAATGGCAAAGAGGAAAAGATTTTTCGTAATACGTTTTGTCCTTTAGGATCACGTCGAATGAAAGGGATGCTTACACTGATGTAGCTACACAGATACATGAAGAGAAGAGGATACTGAAATTTTACTATTTGTCTGTATTTCTGACATGAGATAGTATTTATACCATTTACATTATTCGGACTATGGCCCAGTGGATATAGATGTTGAGTTGATTAGTTCCAGTGACTTGACCCAAAGAGTTGTGAGTTCAATACCAGGCTTAATTTAATTTCTAAATATATATTTTGGTACATAGTCTAGTCTAACCAATTTAATTTAGTTTTCTTTCTGTTTTTGTCACTTTTGTTATCAAATGTCCCAAACTGTGATAAAACAAAATCTGTCAAGAAAGGTGAAATGTTGTAAAAACCGAGACTAATACAAAAGTGTATGGTCAGGCACTTGTACCCAAAGATGACAGCCCTTGGTATGACCTTAAACTGCATCTGGCAGCAAGGCCTCTGATTGGGAGGTTGTGAGGAGCATGGGACCACCTCTTAATTGCTGTTGTTCCCAGGTCCACCCTGATCCAGAGTGGTAGCACCTGTTAGGGTCCCAGCTATGGGTAAATAGTTAACCCCCCAAACTGGGGTCAAATACTATGAAAGTATTTACCAACAAAACTTTCTTGAATGAAAAATATTACCAACAAAACTTTCTTGAATGAAAAACCTTACCAACAAAACCTTTTTTGAATGAAAAATCTTACCAACAAAACTTTTTTTGAATGAAAAATCTTACCAACAAAAGCTTTTTTGAAAAAAAATATAAACAAACAAAAACAATAAAACAAATAAACTAAATGAAACAAATAAAAATGATTTTCAGCATTAAATAACCTAATGAAGATTGATATGCTGGTTAAATGAACCAACCAACCAAAGATGACTGTCTTCCAGAGTGGCTAGATAATCCCTGTTACAGACGCTTAATCAGGCACATTTGCGTTTGTTCAACACTCACACAGCCCACTTGTGGTTTATACAGTAACTATGTTGAGGAGTGTATAGAAAATGCTTTAATTGCTAGATTATCCACAGATTTTCAAATTCCAGGTCCCTTCTATAGTCTTTTCATTCTCTTTTAGTCAGCATAATCCCTTGTTTCATAGGGACATTCTTGTTTCAGAGGGACATTATTGCCTTGCTTAGAGTGAATTGATTAATAAAAAAGAAAAAAAAAAAAGAAGATATCTTAGCTTAAATAGATTTGTGCTAATGTCCTTAAATGAAAAAAATGCCGATAAAAATGTATTTTTACAAAATTTATAATTCAGTAGTTACATATTTATTTAAATTTTCCTGTTTCCTTTATCAGGCATTTTTCTAAATCTATAAATGAAACAAAAAATTTCTCATTTATTTTTTTATAATGTGGTAAATAATAAATATTGCATTGTTGTTGGTTCATGTGTATTTTTTATAAACTTGTCAATACAAAATTATTCTTGTAAATAAACAATCTCATAAAATGAATAGTGTTTAATTCTTTTGTTTTCAATTCATTAGAAAAAAGAGAATGTATGAATCCAAAAATGGCTAATGGTATATACAGTAATAGTGGTATCAAGGGAAAAATAAAATGTCTTTTTGACACACAATTTTTTTCTGCAGATATATGTATGTTAAACTTTGTTTAGGCTTGAATATGTAAGGAATTTTTCTACATTTATCAAGGGTTTTATTATTCACGACTGCTTTCCTGTTCCAGAGTCCCAGTGACGTTTTTGGTTCCAAAATTGTGACAAATGTATTTGTATTATTCATTTTCTTTTTTTGTTTTTAGTATTTATTTTATTTTTATCATTTATTTTCTGTTTCAAAACAATCCTTCAACACTAAGCAGTATTTTTGATTCTCATTTGGGAATCACTGTAGTCAGTCAGTTAAGTGCCATACGTGAAACACGCTTGGGCGATCATGTCTTGAAAGAGACATGACTGACTGGGCAGAAGATTATCCTGCAGTAGGTTGTCATTGCTTTCTGCGGTAGACTGGTTGCCAACCAAGGCTATAGAACCCAATCTGTCCTGTTATTTAACCCATAACTAGAAGGAAGAGATGGATTAATACCTTTCCCAAGGGTATTTGCATGTAAGTGAATGCAATGAATTCAACTGGAATTCAAACTCGGCTCCTTGATTTCTTGTTCTGAGCCGATATCCACTGCACCACAACACACATCCTATCACTGTAGTAAGTAACAAAAAAAAATCTTTTATCTTGTATCCCTGTAACCCAGTGATTCCCAAAACTTTTTTCTAAATGAAAATTTTCTCAAGCCTCACCAAATTCTATGTGATAAAAAGTACGTTAAAAAGTAAAAAAAAAATGATGACTAATACTGTGTTAAATATAATATATAACATATAATATGATTAGAGTACAAAAATTTATTGAAAGGTATTGTCATGGTTTTGATAAATAATCTCCTTTATAATAGGCCCAGTTTGAGATAAATAAAATCAATATATATCAATATACGAGAGAGAGAGCTGTGGATTTGAAGTCAGAAAGTTATCGTTGATAACTCTCTCCTCGAATTTGCAGACCCTAATTACTATATTCTTAGTACTTGATATAATGCAAAAAATACCACTTTTTATACCGAGACTCATGCATGCAATTACAAGTAATCTATAATAATATGTTCAATACTGAAATCATTTATTTTTGGCACATGAATTTTTTAAAACTGTTTCTTTGTCTTACAATCATTCAACCTCACCTGCTATTCTCTTCTGTTGCACATATGAGACATGTCACACTGTTTGGGAACCACTGTCGTAACCTATTAGGATTATATGAGCATGGGTAACAGCAGTGATGTATCTGGGGCAAGATAATGTGATGGAGCCAAACCCTATCCAGGCTGGTTTGAATTCAATTTTCTTTCTCCTAGACTAGCTGCTAACCAAGGCTATAAAGACAAGTCTGTATTGCTACTTATCCAAAGCTGGAGGTGGGGGAAGAATATTCATACCTTTCCCATTGGTTTTTGCAAATAAGTGAATGTAACGAACTCAACTGGAATTTGAACTCAGCTCTCTGATTTCTCATTTTGAGCCACTATTTTTTATAAAGGCATCAAATCTTTTAAGCTTTATTAGGGCATGATCCTCATTCAGTCAGTCAGTTAAGTGCCATACGCGATACACGCTTGGGCGATCATGTCTCGAAAGAGACATGACTGACTGGGCAGAAGATTATCCCGCAGTAGGTTGCCATTGCTTTCTGCGGTAGACTGGTTGCCGACCAAGGCTATAGAACCCAATCTGTCCTGTTATTTAACCCATAACTGGAGGGAAGTGACGGATTAATACCTTTCCCAAGGGTATTTGCGCGTAAGTGAATGCAATGAATTCAGCTGGAATTCGAACTCGGCTCCCCGATTTCTCGTTCCGAGCCGATATCCACTGCACCACAACGCACATCCTCATTAGCATGCTTTATTAGGGAGCACAGGTAAAGTTCTTCCTAATCTGCAGAAACTATTTCTAAACCTAGAGTATGTATTTCAGTAGACCCACATTTCAACCATTAACTATAGTGATGGTTGACAGAAGTGATATCTTACTATCCCATTATAAAGAATCACCTTTGACCAAATGCAAATAAAAAAATCCAATCTTTATCCAACTCACAGCATGTAAAGGTCAGAAAGTCAAAAGACTGTTTTATTGTGGAGTCAGAATAATTGATTCAGCTGGCATTTGATTTAATAAGTAGACGACTAGAAGATTGGTCTTTTTAAAAAATCTGAATTCAAGAAAAATTTAAAACGAAAAGTTTTCACTAATTTAAATTTTTTTTTGATAACCATGGACCTTTGTGCCCACAAAAAGACAGTGTTAAAAGGATGTTTTTTTTTCCGTGACACTGCTATTATTTTAACTATGCTTTTTGATAATGTTTATTTTAAAATGTGATAATTACAATTGTAATAAAAGATAATCGTAATAAATTGAAATAAATGATAATTGTAATAAAATTGTAATTAGAATTTTAATAAAAGAATAAATCGTAGACATGTTGAAAGTGAATTTATACGTTTTTTGTTCTCGAGAATTGACAACATAAACATGAAACACTATTTATTTTCTAGTTTATTTATTTACAAGTACAATTTTATATTTACATTTTAAAAATACAATTAAGAAACTAATGCAATGCAATAGGCAATGCAATATTTATCATCTTTCAATTTATGAAGAAATAAATATGAAAACATTTTTTTATTCATAAATTTATAGCCATTATTAAAATATGTGACCCAACTATAAAGAAATCATTATTTACGATTTTATAAAGTCCAAATCAATTTGCAATTAGCTTATATTTTGCCAACTATTCCAATAAATATGTTGTATACCAACCTGTATACAGAAATGGGATGTTCCTATTCTCTTATATACATGGACACTATTGGAGGAGGGTAGAGTAGAGTGATCATACTTGATCCAAACTCTCTCTTGGTTGACTATGTTTTCAGGCGGAGAGGAACCCGGACAAACCTCCGCTGGAGGGTGGAGTTTCATATGGGGTAAATTGACAAGAGCCCAACCCTGCCTTAAGCAGAGTTTTAGAGAGCCCACTTTAATTGACCTTGTGTCGCATCAGCTCTAGTGGGGAAGTGATAAATACTGAGTAGAGTGATTATACTGACTAGCAGTTTCTAGCACTTCATACAGCATGCGAGTCTTGTATTTGTGATATACTATTATTCCCAACCTCCGTTTTGGAGATTACTCATGCAGTAACCTTTTAGGGTTACAACATAAACAATCTAATAAATAAATAGTATTTATTATTTTTGTTGTTAATTCTCAATAACAAAAAAATGTATAAATTCACTTTTGTGAATTCATCATATATTTAGATTTTATTTCAATTCTAATCATTACTTTTTAAAACAAACATTACAAAAAATGAAGGTACATTTTTGACATTCTGTTTTATTGCAGGTAGAAAGGTCCATATTTGCCTTTTTTTTATCTAATATATGTTGCCAGATCTAACATACATGTTAGCTATATAAGTTCTAAGCCTCTAATTTCTAAACAAAAATCTTAAATTTATTCATTTAGTTTGTGAGGGAAATTCTGAAACAGATATCCATTGACCAGTGAGGCTGTCCAGAAAAACTCAAGTGTACAAACAAAAAGAAAAGAAAAAGAACATTTGTAAAACTTTCAAGATGAATAAAAGAAGTCATTTTCTCATGAGCACAAATCAATCTGCTGATCTGGTAACAAAAACATCTTTATTTTTGGCTTTATACTAATTAAATCAGAGAGACGGCTCTTCTAAGTTCATCTTTATTCTACACTGATTTACTTTGACTAACATCTTCATCTTGCTTGTCAGGAGATGCTGAATATTGCATATTGCTAGTCAGAAGGCATGCTGAAAAGTGCATTATATTTGTCATAAGTGGTGCTGAAAAGTGAATCTTGCTTGGGGTGGGGGTGAAAAGTGAATCTTGCTTGTCAGGGCAGGTACTGAAAAGAGCATGTCAGAAAAGTGTTGAAAAGTTCTTGACCCAATCATGTCTAAAATTCTAACCAACATAAAAAAAAAAAAAACCCTTCTTGGTTAAGCAGTACAGTGGTTGCACACAAGAGAGTAGACGTGCGTGGGCTCTGAACATAGCAAATGATTTTCAGTGCAATTATGAAAATGTATTAATTATTATTTGTACTTAACAGGAAGATTAAGACACAATTTTCAAATTTGTATGGAAAAAAAAATTTTAGGTCTAAAAACATTGGTTTGCAGTAAAGAGCCAAAATTTCCTGAAAAAATTTAGATTTTGTATTTAACCCATTTAGACTTCTTTGGAGGCTTACGGCCTATCACGTTGAATACACAGGTTCTTGCTCGATCACCAAAGTTAAGCAACGTTGAGCCTGGTCAATACTTAGATGGGTGACCGCTTGGGAATACCAGGTGCTGTAAGCGTTTAGTGACGGATGTGCATTGTGGTGCAGTGGATATCGGCTTGGAAAGAGAAATCAGTGAGCCGAGTTCAAATTCCAGTTGAATAACCTGCATTCACTTAAGCACTGGTACCCTTGTGAAAGGTAGTAATCTGTCCTTTCCCTCCAGTTATGGGTTCAATAACAAGGGTTGGACTTGGGGACCCTGCCCTTAAAAACAAATCCCAATGAATCTTGATACTTGAAAAGAAAAAAGTATTACTAGACACAAAACTTATATAAAAACAAAAATAAATTGTTGAAAGAGAAAGGTATTACCAGCAATAAATAAATAAAATTTAGCTGGCAATAAATGACCCACCTAGATTGATATACCATAAAAACAAAACAACCAACCAACCAACTTCTTTGGAGTAGGGGGATTTCCAGTGCCAATAATGAATTCAGCAGCCAAAAAAACAGGGATAGAGGTGTGGATCATGATTTTCTGATGAATACAATGATGTAAAAAAATTAAAAATTGCTGGTCACTTTTGGCAGTGGTTAATTAGATGAATGCATAAAGAAACTGAGCAGATTTTAAATATTTTCCCCAGAGTAACTTTCTTATATTTTGCACATTGAAACTATTTTAATATTCGGGAATTTAAACTAAAACCAAGACAAAATTCTTTCTCTCCTCATTTTTTTTTTAATCTTTTCTTCTTCTTTAACCACATCACACCACACCAGCCCAGCCTAATAACCTTAAACAACTCCTTCCAGTACATACCAAGCAACAGGTTGATACTTCAATGACTATTTTCTGTTGTCATTTGTTTTCTGGAAAATAATTTCCTTCCTTCCCTCGCCTTCTCCTCGCAGATTACATTTACAGCTAAAAAACGTTAACTTAACAAAAAACAGCCAGTTTAAAGAGATTCAATTATATAAACAATGTAAGGTATGTTAATGACTTTTCAAGTTAATTTTTAAAGGGTTTAACATATTACTAAATTGATCCCACATTTTTACTCATATAAAAAAAGAAAAAAAAAACATCAAGACTATTTTCTTTCTCTCAATTAAATAGACACAAAGAAAAATCAGAAAACATGTTGGATCATAAGTAATTTCCTTTTTTGGGAACGAATTGTAATAATGAATGCATCACCCTTACTAATCATACGTAATAGTTAAATGGAGTACACGAACATAGGATAGATAGATAGATAGATAGATAGATATGGTTGAGTCATAAGTAATTTCCTTTTTTGGGAACCAATCATAATGATGAATGCATCACTCTTACTAATCATATGTAGCAGTTAAATGGAGTACACGAACATAGGATAGATAGATAGATAGATAGATAGATAGATATGGTTGAGTCATAAGTAATTTCCTTTTTTGGGAACCAATCATAATGATGAATGCATCACTCTTACTAATCATATGTAGCAGTTAAATGGAGTACACGAACATAGGATAGATAGATAGATAGATAGATAGATAGATATGGTTGAGTCATAAGTAATTTCCTTTTTTGGGAACCAATCATAATGATGAATGCATCACTCTTACTAATCATATGTAGTAGTTAAGTAACTATGGCCCAGTGGATATAAATGTTGGTTAGTTCCAGTGACTTGACCCAAAGAGTTGTGAGTTCAATACCAGGCTACAGCAGTGGTGAACAAATAACTTAGAAGAGTTAAGTTAAAGGAAGATATCATGTTTACGAGAAGTGGCTTTGCACAAGGAATGAGAATGATATACCCCAGTGATCCTAATAAAGGGTTCAGTTCAAAATTCCTAGTGCCTGATGAAGGCCAAAGCATACAACAGCCAAAATATCATAAACATGGCAGCAAAGATGAGGACAATAGTCCGAATAATGTAAATAGTGTAAATACTACCTTATTTCAGAAGTATAGACAAACTTCATCAGCCTTCTGCAATTATTTATTATATTAAGTCATAAGTAATTTCTTTTAGGGGACTAATTGTAAAGATGAATGTATATTATCTTATCTATGAACAATATGTAGCAGTTAATAAATCTGAAGTATACTAACGCACAATAATGTTTAACGCAAATGAAAGGGGATTGGCAAGGATGAATCACTACAGCAGACTCCAAAGGCTTCTTGGAACAAAAGCTCATGTTATGGGATTGTCAGTGTGTTGATCAATTAAAGAGTTCTTAAAATGCAGTGAAACACTAAATGCACATTTATTTGCCCAGCAGTTACAACATGTCCAGGTTTTAGGGTAAACTAACATACCTTAGATTTTCCTAACAGTAGTAGAATTAAAGAATAAATTTCTTAACCCTACAAATGAGTGGAGTTGGGGACTGAAAGGAAATTTATGTCACTATGTTATAGAAGTTCCAGCAAGGGTATAATGCTATGGAGACATCTAAAAAATATGTCGTGGAGTCATAAATGACTAACTAGTACAAAAGTGGATTGCAAAGTGACATATTTAATAGCATTTATAAAATAATCCAAATAATGTATTTATAATCAATTTTAAAAATCTGAAATCACAAAGTGACAAAATTTGATCTGTCTTCAGCTGCTATTCATAGTTGCGAGTCATAAGTATTAGGTTGTTCCAAAAGTTCATAAACACTTGAAAAAAATTGAAATTTTACTCGCAAAAACAACAAAAATTATTGCTCAAAATAAAAACCATCATTTTTCAAGACTTTCTGCCATCGATCTGCAAGCTTTCGGATCTGGTCAGTTTTTCACAGATAAACTTATGGGACAACCTAATAATTGGTAACCAAATGTATTGATGAAAGTATCATCCTAACTACTCATACGTAGCAGTTAAAAATGCATTTGAAGTACGCAAACAAAAGGCAGGGCATTGACGAGGTTGAATAGCCACAACAGACTCCAAAAGCCGAGCTCATTAGACAAATAAAAATGAATTATTATTATAAAAGTGAATTGCAAAGTGACATATTCAATAGCATTTATAAGATAATCAAAATAATGTATTTACAATCAATTTAAAAAATTTGAAATCAAAAAGTGACAAAATTTCATCTACCTTCTGCTGTTATTTATTAGACCAAGTTGTAAGTAATTTCTGTTTTTGGTAGCCAAATGCATCGATGAATCGTATCATCCTAACTGTTAATCATACGTAGCAGTTAAGGATGCAATTAAAGTATTCTAACATATGACAACATTAAACACAAATGGTAGTGGATTGACATGGATGAATCACAACAGACCCTAAAAATTGAGTTCATAGGAAAAAAGGTCATGTTGTGGGGTCATCAGTGTTATTCAATTAATTGCTCTTAAAACACAATGAAACACTAAACGCACATTTATATGCCTAGCAATTACAATGTGTCCATAATAGCTTAGTCAAAAAAAGTTTGGTCATCAATAGGAAAAATGTTGTTCACCATGAAGACTATACAGCAAGAACAACATAAGAAAAATCTTTGGAACTCGGTTGGTCTGTTCTACCAAACCCATGATATTAACCCAATCTTGCACCAACTGATTATTACCATTTTCAATCGCCGACAAATGATTTGATAGGGAAAACCTTCTCTAATGAAAGACAAATTCCAGAGTTCATAAAAATCTGGAGAATTTTACCCAACATTTATACAACATTTCATCTGCCTTCTGTTGCTATTTATTAGACCAAAACATAAGTAATTTCCTTTTTTAGTAACCAATTGTATTGACAAGTATATCATCTTAACTACTAATCATACATAGTAGTTAAGAATAAATTTGGAGTTTGGAGTATACGAACATTTGTAATTTCACACATATTAGAAATAACACCTTTGAAGAATACTGTCAGACCTTTTTCTTTTCTGCCTCAAATGATTATTATATATATATATATATATATATATATATATATATATATATATATATATATAGTTCATAAAGGAAAACTCAACACATCATATCAGTTATAAACTATAGCTCATTTCAATGAGTTTAATTAGCTTTTTCTCTACTGGCGTTAGTACACGTGCGTTTGGTTTAGGATCAGCTTTGAAATATTCTTAAAAGTAAGTTATAATTTTGCTTTGATTTTATTTTGTTTTATTTTTGTGGCTAATTTTAAAATATTTTCATGGTTATTTGAACGAGTATTCTTTACCTTTTTTCAAAGAAATTTCTTTGACTGGACTTTAACTAAGTTAAAACTTAGTTAACTCACCACCGTTACCATTTTTTTTCTATTCTTCTTCTTCAATTGGAGTAGATAGTCTAAACTATCACCCAGTTCACACTCCACCCACATCTATTGAACAGGTGTAGAGGCTCATCCCTTGCTCTGTTTAGGATGCGGTTTCCGGCTTTCTCTCCTCTAATCTTTTCACTCTTACGTAGCCCCCAGCACATCAGTGGCGTTATCGTCTTTTAAAAAAAAAAAAAATATCATCAGACCTTACAATATCTCCTCCATCTGGTACAAAATTTCTGCCGGAATGAATCTTTTCTTAAAATAATGGCATTGTATCTGTTTGATTTTTTGGAACTGGACTATTTCTTTCTTCCCTCTTTCCTTCCTTCCTTCCTTCTTTCTCTCTCATCTTTCCCCTTATATTTATTGTCATTTATTTGTTTGTTTGTAATTTTATGTTTATTATTTTTATTGTTATCCCTCACTTAATTTTAAGAAAAGATTAATTCCGGCAGAAATTTTGTACAAGGATATATTGTAAGGTCTGATGATATGAGCTAATTAAACCCTTTGAAATGAGCTATAGTTTATAACTGATATGACGGGTTGAGTTTTCCTTTATAAACCTCATATCACTCTGGTTAACACCCATTGTGCTCTCTATATGGATTTACCAATTAATATTTTATATTAAGGTAATCTTGTTGAATTATCCTCACCGTTTATGGACTGACACCTATACCTATATATATATATTATTTTTACAATATCACATGATCCCAGCATCACGATTCCTCTAATTACATCAAAACAAGGTCGACTATGTTCTCTGGTGATCCGTGTTCAAACTCAAATGTCAGCAGTGACACTTTATTTATATATGAGATTAACAAAGAACTATGTTAAACGCTAAAGAAAGTGGAGGGACAAAGTTGTGGGATTTTTAGGTGTTATTTATTTAAAGTTTTAAGATTAAGGAATTTGTTAAATGTATTTTTTGCATCAAAACCTGTGGAATTTTACACAAAAGTATTGAAGAGATGCCTGATAAGTGGCAAGAAGTCATTGCAAATAATGGTGAATATATAATTAAATAAAATGTAATTGTACTTTATTTTTTTAAGAATACATTTAGAGGTTCTTGATAAAAATCAAAAGAATCTGTAATTTTATTGGTTCAGACCTGGCATCTTGTCTTCAGTTACTTTCCCACTACTGTAACATAGCAATTGGGGGGACAAGGAGTATGTTGTGGGATTGTTAGGTTTTATTCATTTAGAGTTCTTAAAATGTGATGAAAAACTAAATGCACTTTTTTTACATCCAGAAGTTGAAACATATCCATAAAGATTTACTTGAAAAGTGCCCTACACTTATCTTTAAGAAAAGTGTTTTTTTTTCTCCTCCATGACAAGTAAGACTACATACAATATTAATAAAACAGGAAAAATTTTGTAGCTATATAATTGTGTAAATTTTCTGTAATGAAAGCCAGATTAAAGAATTTGTTAAAAGTATTTTTTGCATTAAAACCTGTAGAATTTTACAGTATTTTAAGTATTGAAAAAATTATTAAAAGGCAACAAGTCATTGCAAATAATGGTGAATACATGCAAGAATAAAATGTTACTTATACTTTATTTTTTTGTAGAATAAACAAAAACAGAAATTATTCATGACTCAACCTGATAAATACTAACATTTCATCTTAGAAATCTTTAATCAGAAGAACAGAAAGAAGAAAGTTACTATGATTTTTTTATTCTCCCAACAACGCAATGGATACCACCATCTTGGTACACATTTAGCTATAAAAATCTGGTTATCACTTCAATTAGCAACAACAGTCAATCCTCTTTCATTTGCCAATCATAGCAACAACAACAAAAATGAGAGATTAGTAGCCTCCCAGAGATATGGCACGTGCTTGCGACAAGCCATTTTTGGATGGTGATGGAGTAGAGAAACCAAATTTATGATCTTTCTTTGATGATTATGGGTCAAAAGCACAAGGATGGACAGATGGTAAAACTACTTATATAGATTTTTTTATGTAAAAATACTTGAGGGATTGTCCAAGGTAGACACATCTTGTTTGGTGGCCAGCATAAATAGGAAAAAGAAAATGGGAAGAGTTTGCAAGAGAGGGAGAGGGAGTGTGTGTGTGTGTGTGTGTGTGTGTGTGTGTGTGTGTGTGTGTGTGCGTGCGCAAAAAAAGAGAAAAAGAGAAAGAGAGAGACAGACAGAAAGTGTTAGAACACAAAAGAGACAGTATGAGAACTTCAAGACAAGACCATAACAAATTTTTGAAACATGGAAGAAAGGAAAAAAGTATTTAAGTAGACTTACCAAGGAAACAGACAGCTACCATTCCGATGATGCAAAGGACAAACAAGATGCAGCAAATGACATCAGTGCAAGATCTGAAAGAGAAAATTATTAATGCAGGAATTTATGTTTGTCAGATCACAATCAGCCAAATTAAATAAGGTAAAATTTAACATGAAATTGCAATATAGTCATAATTTAGAATAATATTTTCTTTTAAGCTAAATTACATATACCATTTAAAAAAGATTTAAGCATTTGATTTTACAAGTGCATTATCTTCTGAATGATTAATCTAATTTTTTCTACAATTAACTCTATTGTTGCAAGTCAGAAAACATACTACCTTTTAAATCATTAAACGTAAACGTATCCAAAGAAAGCTAACATGACCATCACGGTGAAAAAAAAAAAAGTACTAGAGTTTTTTTTTTTTTTTTGCAACATGGTGATGCATGTTGAAATCCTCACAGTATTTAGTATCGTTGAAGTTATTGCCAAAATTTGTTATTGAGATTTACCAAGTCTATGTTTTGCTCAATTTTGCAAACCAATTGATGAAATTTAAATAAGCATTTGCAAAATACTTTGACAAAAACCCTACTTTGTGGCTTAATAATTTCTTTAATTCAATTTTATAGAATGCCATGGTAAACAAGTTTTTTAAGAAAATTTATTTTTTCCTTTTTTAACAGCAATTTCTTACTCTTGAGCATGCAAATTACAACTGGCAATGTGGGATTATTCCTTTCTGGACCCAAATTCCAACTTTTTGAGGCATTTGACCTTGTGATTTGTATATAGGTTTCATACATATAAAAACTTAAAGAAAATATAAACAAAAAACAATATTGCATTTTTATTAAATAAGTATTTTTTATTTTAATAGTTAAATTTTTTAAAAATAGTGGGGGTATTTTGTACATTAAATACTAAAAATTTTAATTTTTCCTAAAAAATTAATGAAAATTTATTATAGTGAGCAATGCACCCTAATAAAACCAACTGTACTTTGTACCCAATTACCTGTTTGCCTATCTACTCAAAATTTGGTTTTGATCTATCAATGTATGGCTATTTTAGTGGGTGTGACAGACAGATTGACAGACTAACAGTAGTCAAAATTTTACATGTAGATAGATAAATCTAAATAAAGATAACACAAAACAAAAATCATGAAAAGCAATATATTAGCAGCCTGATCTCCCTTACTTACTTGAAAGATATTTTCTTATTCAGAGATAAATTTGCATGATTAATAAATGTATAGTAGAATTGTATTTGATATTATAAAATAGATACAAAAGAAATATCTCAATGAAGTCTCCTTTACTTCATGAACATAAAAAGATTCATTTTCACTGTTCTTGTTGATCTAATTTTAGCCAGTATCTTTTTAAAAAGTGTATATATTATACAATAAATGTCATATTTAGTGGATGCATGTGCTTGAGTAAATATCTAGTTTTCTTTTTTTGTTGTGGCCTGTTAGGGCCAGGAAGAGAGACACGACAACAAGAAGGTAAGTTGAACCAGTGTATTAGAATAAAAGAACATATATACAAAATAAGGGTGTTAGTACTCAGCAGATAGACGTGTATGTCTGAACTGTCAAGTTACACTGCGTCTCGACTGCCTCACGACTGCCTCTAGACTGTCTCTCCAGAAGTCACTCAGGTTAGTATTTATTGATAGAGGACGAGTCCATTCCTACAGATAGGGTACCATATATGTTCATCAGATATTGATAACCAGATCTCATATTTGTTTATCAGCCTTGGCAACCAAAAGTTTTAACAAAGAAAAGCCCCTTTTTCCAGGAATGAAACCTGCCATTCTGCTTACAGTGAGGAAAACTAACTATAAGCTATATGTACCTTAGGCAGCTCAACTATGAGAAGCCTCGCATTAAAGCAAGATATATTGTACTAAGCCTGTTTGCACTGCTCTCCCAAATTTGGTTTTGGTCAGCCAACGTATGGCTATTTTAGAGTATATGATGAAGGAAAAACTTGAAGCAACTGAAATATGGTTCTACAAAAGGATGCTGAGAATATCATGGATTGGGCATGTGAACAATGAGGAGGTCTTGGAAATGATGCAAACAAAAAGGAAATTAATACTGAGCATCAGGAAGAGACAGCTGAAGTTCCTGGGACACGCAATGAGGAAGGAGGGCTTGGAGAATCTGAACTAACAGGCCAGATAGATGGAAAAAGAGACAGAGGAAAGCAACGGATAACATATTTGAAGGACCTAATCAGGTAGATGACGGAACAAGGATTGCATGGTGTAACAGGAGAAGGCATGCTCAGAGCCATCAGAGATAGGGAAAAGTGGAAGGCCATGATCGCCTACGTCCTGAAGGGACAAGGCACATAGAAGAAGAAGATAGACAGATGGACAGACTAACAGAAGTCACAGAATTTTACATATAGATAGATAAATCTAAATAAAGCTAACACAAGACAAAAGTAATAAAAAGCAATATATTCTTTAATAAAGGCACATTTCCTGTCAAGATAACTATAGTTTGAAAACTATATCTACTAAATTTATTTTCATTTTTTATCATTTTTTTTTACAATGATGTTTACCTGCACAAGGCTCAAGAGCCACTTTTCTCATTTGCATGTAACCATCAATTTGCATAATAGTGTTGTTTGAATTTCTGAAATAAAACATTATTGTAATTAATTTTGGATTAGTTTTTTCCTTGCCTCTCATTTTGTTTACACTTTGTAATTTTGAGATGTTTTTTTCTTTGATCTTTCATTAAGAACTAATAATGACAATTCTATGTCTAGGAAATCTGGATAATGAAAAACTTATTAAGTCTTATTGGTATGGTAGGTATAGATATGGTATAAAGAAAAAAAATTGATAAAGAATGTAACTGTATGACTAAATTTGAATGATGTCTATTGATCTGTAATGTGAATGCCAAATTCATATCTCATAAAAAGATGATTATTTTCCAATCCATGCTATTTAATGAAGTTATTGAATGGAATAAAAGACAAAAAAATGTGAAAAGCATAACACTAGAGAAAATAAGATGTGAGAAATGAACAAGAAAAAGTAAAACGAGAAGAGAGGAAGTAAAAAAGAAAAAAAAAAGAAAGTAAAAAAGAAAGAAAAAAAAGAAAAGAGAAGAAAGTAAAAAAAGAAAAAGAAAAAATAGAAGTAAAAAAGAGAGAAAAAGAAAAAGAGAAGAAAGAAAAAAGAGAGAAAGTAAAAAAAGCAAGAAATAAAGGTACAGAGTGAAAGAGAAGAGGGAAAGAAATAGAATAAAATAAAAAGGAAAGAAAAAAGAAAAAAGAAAAAGAGAAAGTAAAAAAGAAAAGAGAAAGAAAAATGTAAAAAAGAAAACAGAGAAACTGAAAAAAATGAGAGAAAAAAAAGAAAAGGTAAAAATGAGAAGTGAGAAAAGAGAAAGTAAAAACAAAAGTGAGAAAGTAAAAAAAGAAGAGAGAAAGTAAAAAGAAACATGAAAAAGTAAAGAAAAGAGGAAAAAAGAAAGAAAAGAGAATAGAGAAAGAAAAAGAAGCAAGAAAGTAAAGAGAAAGGAAAATACAAATGAGAGAAAAGGAAAGAAAAATGAGAGGAAGCGAAGTGAGAAAAAGACATGAAAGATAAAAGGAAAGAAAATGAATAAGAAAAAGAAAAATAAGTAAAGGAAAGAAGAAAATAATTTTAGAAAATGATTTTTGAAAAAATTATTAGGGTTTATTACAAAAACATTTTTATTTATATACATGTCAAATTATATATTTCACTTGGGACACAAACTTTCAGTAGAACATCACAGAAAGCTGATGTCTATTTTTAAGTGAGTTAGCAAATTGTAATTGGATTTGGAAAGATCTCACCTGTTTTCATGTTTACCACTAAGCTATTTATTATTTTGAAAATACCAACTTCCAAAGATTGAAACGGTAATTAAACTAGTATCACTGATGTCCTCTTGCTGAGATGGCAAATAGCAGACACATGCTAAACTGACCAATTCCCAAAACTTAAGTGGTCCCGGGTATGATGGTAAACTGCACCCGGCAGCAAGACCTCTGATTGGGAGGTTGTGAGGAGCATGGAACCACCTGTTAATTGCTGTTGTTCCCAAGTCAACCCTGACCCGGAGTGGTAGCACCTGTTAGGGTCCCAGCTATGGGTAAATAGTTGACCCCCAAATCGGTGTTAAAATGCTATGAAAGTATTTATCAACAAAACTTTTGTGAATGAAAAATGTTACCAACAAAACATTTTTGAATGAAAAATGTTACCAACATATTCAAAAACTGACCCTTAAATGACCAAAATGGTTGATGTGTTGTTAAACTTAAACCAAACCAAACCAAAACTCAAAGTGAAACTATTTTGTTAGAAAAAAGAAGAGTACATGATATCTGACCTGTATTTTCATTTTTTATCATTTTTTTTTTTTTTTACAATGATGTTTACCTGCACAAGGCTCAAGAGCCACGTTTCTCATTTGCATGTAACCATCAATTTGCATAATAGTGTTGTTTGAATTTCTGGAATAAAACATTGTTTTAATTAATTTTGGATTAGTTTTTTCCTCGCCTCTCATTTTGTTTACACTTTGTAATTTTGAGATGTTTTTTTCTTTGATCTTTCATTAAGAACTAATAATGACAATTCTATGTCTAGGAAATCTGGATAATGAAAAACTTATTAAGTCTTATTGGTATGGTAGGTATAGATATGGTATAAAGAAAAAAAATTGCAGTAAATGCTGGAGAATCTCATCATAGATGAAGAGACCTGAGATAACAGAAATGTGGTTCTACAGAAGGATGCTGAGAATACTAAGGACTGGACATGTGAACAATGATAACATTTTAGAGAAAATGGAAACAAAAAGGATACTTATACTTAACATCAGGAAGAGACAGTTGAAATTTAAAGGGTATATAATGAGGAAGGAGGGCTTGGAAAATTTAATACTCACAGTAACAGAAGTAAAGGAAAGAATACTGAACTATTATATAATATCAATCTATATATATATAAAATGGATATGTCTGTGGGTGTGAGTGTGTCTCCATTCTAACAAATCCAACTCCTCCAAAATCTTTGGTCCGATTTCAACCAAAATTGGGTCACTTGTCGATCATGACATGAACCTTTGATGTATACAAAAAAGTTTTTGAATTAATTGACAGTGTACGGCAGAAATAACTGAGACACTTAGAATTTACAAACTCTTCTCGAGAAGCTTTATGGGAATTCAACCCAAATCAGGTAACTTGTAGATCAAAGTCCGAACCTTTGATGTACACAAAAAGTTTTTGAATCAATGTAGAGTGTTCGTCAAAAATCAATGACAAACATAATTTCAGGTGGTCTTTTGCACACTTTTATACATTTCTCTTCACTCAAACACAACCAAAATCGAGTCACTGGTAGATCAAGATCTGATGCCTTGATACACAAACAAAATTTCAATTGACATACATGGTATGGCAAAAATTATTGGAAAATGTTTTTTTTTTGTGATTGTTTATTTTTCTGAAATGTTTATTTGTATTTCAACAAAAATCGGATCTTCTTTGTAACTTCTATCTTATTATATACCATAACAATTTCATGTTTACTATAAGATGACATTCCCTCCGACACTGCAGGGACAAGCATCTACTTCTTATATGTCACAACGTCATCGCATCACATTACACGTTCCTGTAATGCCCACCCCAGTTCTTTCAATTGTACATACATCATTCTTGTTTATTGGCAAAATTGACCAAGTATGAATTCTGTTTTACAAATACAATAAAAACCAATACTTACTTTACATTTTTTTTAACTTATGAACCATGGCAACCTTATACTGGAGCTTTTTAAATAAGCACTTGACCTTACCATTTCAACATAACCACTAAAAACCTCCAAGCAATGTCAGGCTATATAGCTAGTCCTCCTATATGACAGGGAATGTTGGACAATCTCCTCACAGATGAAAGATACTTGAAGCAAGAGAAACAAAGAAAAGAGTACTGAACTGTTATGTAATATCAGTCCTCCTATATGGCATTGAATGCTGGACAATCTCCTCACAGATGAAGAAGAGACTTGAAGCAAGAGAAACAAAGAAAAATAGAAATTTGGTTCTACAGAAGAGGATACCATGAGCTGAACATGTGAGCAACAATGAAGTTTTCCAGAAAATAGAAATAAAAAAGAAACTTATACTTAACATCAGAAAGAGAGAGTTAAAAATTTAGGGTACATGAGGAAAGTAGACTTGAAAAATCTGATACTCACAGGACTTCCAAGTGAAGAGGAAATAAAACATAATATACCTTAGTGAGCTTGAGTAAATGGATAGATGATGAAACAATGTTTAGGAGAGGTAACAAAAAGATAAAATTTATTAAGAGCTACAAAGGACAAGAAATTGTGGAGAGCCATGATCACCCACACCACAAGTGGACATGGCATATTGAAGAACACTTATATCTTTTGGTAAAGAGGAATAAAAAAGTTTACCTTGTAGTAAAGTTAAGCTAAACAGGAACTAAACAAGTCATCAGAAAAAGAAAAAAATATCTACAAAACTGACGCTGATATAAAATAAACATAAAAAACAAATGTGAGATAAGCAAATAATCACCTCATGAAAACTAATGGAGGTGGAACGCATTGGAATTTGAAGTGGGGTTACTGTACCAAAAAATACATAGATTTTAAAGGATTTTATGGTGTAGGTGTCAAAGCTAACCTCGCAGCCGAGATTGGGTAAGAAATGGCTAGTAAATTTTAATGCTTCTAAAACAAAGCTACTCTCAATTAACCATCATCGGCAATCTCACCTACCTCCCATTAGCATGGACCAGGCTTGCCTCCCAGAGAGTAAAACACTACGCCTCCTTGGTCTCACACTTTCAGCGGACCTCAAATGGAATGACTATATCGAATCCATTACTAAATCCGCTGCTATGAAAGTCGGTTCTCTGTATAGGGTCCGGAAGTTTTTTCCGTCTAAATCTATCCTGCACATTTATAAATCTACCATCCGCCCATGCATTGAATACTGCTGCCATATCTGGTCGGGTGCCCCTGCTGTTCTCCTCGGGCTTTTCAATAAGGTTCAGAGGAGGGTCTGTAATTTGATAGATACCGACTTGGCAGACCGCCTGCAGTCTCTCTCCCACCGGCGAGACGTGGCTTCCCTGTGTCTCTTCTATAAATACTTCCACAGCTTCTGCTCCGATGAACTTAGATCACTAGTGCCCCCTAAATACGAATTTGAACGAGATACTAGATTAGCAACTAGATCCCACCCTTTTACAGTGAAACCGATAAAATGCAGCCGTAACTTCTACTCCAACAGTTTCTTTCCTCGCACTTCCCGACTGTGGAATTCTCTTCCAAATGATTGCTACAATCTCCAGGGGTTTAAATGTAAGGTCAATAGACACCTCCTAACACACTAACCTGCTCCCATTCTATCAAACACTCTTCCCTCATCCTCGCTATCCTTACTCATCTGTCACCTTCCTCCTGACATTCCCTATGTCTAACCACTCCTTCTCTTTACCTTCCCCTATGTAGCCCCATGCACAATAGTGGCAGTGGAATGCCTTGCTTGGGGTGAGATGATTAAAAAAAAAAGAAAAAAAGAAGAAAGGCTCACCACTAAAAAGCATTAAAGATGTTTATATATATATATTTTGATTGTTTGATTATTTAGTTTTTGGTCATAAAAAAATTAGACCAGGACATATTTGTATTAAAAAGTGTTCAATACAATTATATTGTAGAACTTTTGAATATTCTTCATTTGTAAACGAGTTATTATGTGACCTAGGTTTCTACCACGTGGTGTCTTCAGGTGATTTTTTTTTAAGAACGCTCATGTATTGGTGATTTTTTTGAATGCTCACATAACGGGAAATTTTTGAAAGTACCATTTTTAAAATTACAAGAAATTATAACGTTTTCATCCATGGTTGTATGAACTTAATGGGTATTTTATGGTATGGTTACACTTAGTCATAATTTCTGTTTTTTTGTTCAATAATTCATTTTTGTTTGGGAATAGCATAATCGCTAAATTTTTCTTCTGGGACAGCTTTCATATTTTGTTACCGTTGTAAGGCTTTGCTGTTTTCACTATACTCCACGTTATGTTTGGGTCTTTTACATATTTTAATTTCAATTTCCACACGTGGCTAGCCAATTTTGTACAATTTCTTAAGTTTTCTATTTTAAATGTAGACCTGTGATTGAACCAAATTTGTTGTTTCTATTTGAACCACATTCCTTTTTGTTTGTATTTTCTGAAAAACTTCATTGTTGATTTATATTTATATAAAGATATTGTCTAAATTTCCAAGTCATTATCATTCCAAGAATTGTTCAGCTGTACTACCAAAATTATTTGTGCTACATTTGTTCTTTGTTATCACAACATTAGTGATGACTCATTTAGTTGTCTTTTTTTTACTTTCTGACAGTGATGTCCACTCTGCACATTGTCCAAGATCCATTCAAGATTAAAGGTTACAGGGTAAGAGACAGGATGTACAAACTATATAGAGAAGATAATGGCTAACCATGGGCTTGAACTGATTAAAATTTAGTGATTGGGGAAGCATTCTTTTGGGAGTCAGTTTAACAAAGTAGTGGTTTGTGAGAAGCTGTTCCTCATATGAAAATTACATGTCATCAATGGAATACAAAGGGAATGATGGTAGTTTGCTACAATGTACATGAAATTGCAAGCCTTATTCATGAAGGTGAGAACTGGTAGAACTAAGTGTATTTCATCTGAACAATTTCCTTGGAAATAGCAATAGAGCGGTGAGAAGCTTGAGATGTTTTGTCTAAGATAGACTGCTTGAAGCTGTCTCTTTGAGTAAAATAAAAAATTGAAATTCCTGGGACATGCAATGAGGAAGGAGGGCTTGGAGAACCTGATACTGACAGGACAGATTGAAGAAAAAAGAGACAGAGGAAGGTAGTGGATAACATATTTGAAGGGCCCGATCAGGTGGATGACAGAACGAGGGTTGCGAGGTGTAACAGGAGAAAACATACTAAGAGCCACCAGGGAAAGCCATGATTGCCTATGTCCTGAAGGGACAGGGCACATAGAAGAAAAAGAAAATAAAAGAATTGGTGAACCAAAATTGTGTGTATGTATGTGTATACACATATATACATACATATATGTACATATACATGTACACACACATGCATATATATATGTATGCATGTATGTGTATGTAACTTTCTGTTATCTGAATGCCAAGGAGAAGCCTAAAACGATTTATCAAACTTTGATCAGGGAGTAGTTAACATTTTGCAAAAACAAGGTTAGTCTACATGTGGTATTTCCTTGTAAAGATCTAATTTCCAACTGACTATCAAAAATATTATTAGTATCAAAGAAGCCGAGGATCTTCAAAACAGTTTCTCAGCATGAAAGACCCCGGTGGTTCATTTGCATGTAATAGGAAGAAAAACACATTTGCCTTTTCTTGAAGTCGGTCGAGCTGTGGCTACAATATAAACATTCGATGTGAAGAAGAAAAGAAATGATTTAGGATGAAACTGGCTTTGGCTTGCATATTTGATGAAAACGACAGATGACTATAGTTAAAAAAAAAAAACTTTCTTAAGGAATGGATGGAAATATTTAGTTTATTGAAGACTAGCAGTATAGCCCAGCATTGCTCAGGTGTAATGAAAGCTTTAAAGCTAATCCATGGTCCTGGGGCTCAGACTCTTTGGACGTTGGCATGAAAGACTAAAAAGCAATAGTTGTTTCCAGTTAAAGCGAAACTGTAGACTGAAAGAAAAATGAATGGAGGTAAATCAAATTTTGATTTCCTGGTATCGATATCAAACAAGTTTTTTTGTCGTAAACTGAATTTTGAAGGCCAGATAAGTCCTCTGAGTAAATGGTATCATGGCTGAGACTAAGAACTACAATTATACCTACTTAGAGCCAAACCAGAAGAAAAAATCTAAAATAAAAGGGCTGAAAAAATACAGATATACAGGCAGATAAACAGACGCACACACACAAACATCTTGCCTTTTATATATATATTATCGATTTTCTGCACTACTGTAAGAACTATAACCTTGAAACCTCTGAATATCGTTTCTTATGTCTTTGTCTATGAACGTATCAAATTTGATTAAAATCGGACCACTCCTTCTATAACCCAATTTTTTCAATTATTGATATTTATCGGGGGTACGTCGACACAAAACCGAGCTAAGAACTCTCGCAGATGATTATAGTACAACTGTGTAAATTTTCAAAAAATTGGTTCAGCTGTTTCGGAGTCTATAGGTAACGGACACACACACACACAAAGTTTCATTTATAAATAAGTTTAGATAAACACAGAAAAATTCCCAAAAATAAAACAAAATGGAGGTTATTTAATTGTTAATAAGTTACTTCAAAAAATTAGGTTTACACAAATTTAATAAAATATCAGTTGCCTATAATATGCAAAATTAAAATAAAAATATTAATTATAGAATTAGAATAAAAATCTGGTATTAATTATAGGAATTAAAATAAAAATTAAGGACACATGTCCTAGTGGATTAAGGCACTGGCTAGTTCCAGTGACTTGACCCAAAGAATTGTGAGTTCAATACATGGCTAGAGCAGTGGTGAACAAATAACTTACAGAGCAGAGTTAAAGGAAAATAACTACATGGCATCCGGAAGTAGCATTGCACATGGAATGAGAATTATATACCCCAGTGATTAAAATAAAGGATTCGGTTAAAAATTCCTATCACCTGAAGAAGGCTGGTACATGCAACGACTGAAACATTGTAAACGTGGCAATAAAGATGAGGATAATAGGCCAAACAATGTAAATAATGTAAATACTACCTTATCTCAGAGGTATAGACAAAAATGTGGTATTAATTAAGGAAATTAAAATATAAATGTGGTATTAATTAAGGAAATTAAAATAAAAAGGTGGTATTAATTATAGAAATTAGAATAAAAATCTGGTATTAATTATAGAAATTAGAATAAAAATCTGGTATTAATTATAGAAATTAGAATAAAAATCTGGTATTAATTATAGAAATTAAATTAAAAATCTGGTATTGTAGAAATTAAATTAAAAATCTGGTATTAATTATAGAAATTAAATTAAAAATCAGATAATCATAAAAATAAAAACTGATATTAATTATCTCATACACTCTTAAAAAGGAGGGTCTACAGAACTTACATAATAATAATGGCTGATTATTTGTTTCTGAGCACACCCATCTGCTAAGGTGGATAGATAATCCCTTTTTTAGATTCCTGCTCAGGTACATTTGTGTTTGTTCAGAACTCAAAGTCGACCTGTAGTTTATCCTGCAACTATACTGACAAATCTTGGTCACAGTTTCTGGAAAAGAGCAAAATAATCTAGTGTAATCAACAGTTTAAACAAGGCGAGTATGCTCAAATTATCAGTCATGGACTTGTTTAGATTGTTGATCATGCTAGCAAATGCACTCTCTCCCATAAACTGTAACTAAGGTCCACTCAGCATAGTTGAAGCATAAGCCACAGGTGGACTCTGTGGGTGTTGAACAAACATAAATGTACCTGGGTAGGCATCTACAACAGGAATTGGCTAGCTGCCTGAGTAGACAGGTATCCTCAGATACAAGGGGCTAACCATCCATCCACAAAGAAACTAATGTTAATTCTTTCTTGCTCATAACATGGAAGCAACAAGATTCCCTCAATCTGAGTATACAATGGACTGAACACGTGAACAAACAATGAGGTTTTGAAGGGGATGGACACAAAAAATAAACTGATATTTAACATCAGAAAAAGACAGCTGAAGTTTCTGGGACATGTAGTGAGGAAGGAGGGCTTAGAGAATCTGCTGCTCACATAGCAGATAGAGGGAAGAAGAAACAAGAGAAAGCAATGTGAAGGGGGTGAGCAGGATAACAGAAAGGGTGTTAAGAGCCACAAGAAATAGGAAGATGTGGAAGGCCATCATTGCCTTTGTTCTGAAGGGAGATGTCACATGGAAGAAGATATTAGGATTCCTTCTGCCAAAAGAAGAAGCAAGAAATGGCTACTGGTTATTTGTCAAAACAAGATGGCAACGTAACAGCAAAAGACTTAACAACATAACAGTTTTTATTGAGTTAACACACGTTTCTAATTAGTCTAAGTCTTTCAAACCCCAAAACACAATGATTCCACACTGACAGGTGGTAAGGTTATGTGCAATACACTGTAATTAAAATTGGTGCTTAGCTTGTCAAAATTCCTTTACAAACCATTCCTGATATGACATCCTCTGTCCCTTTTGGAAAAAAATTACAAAAAAGAATGCATGTACAACTATTTTTCATCATTCTCTCAGACTAGGTGGTCTTTACAATCTAATGACAAGAAAAGAAAAAAATGTGGCTTCTGTTCTTTTGAAATGACTGGCACCATTTGTTTAAAAGAATGTTGCCTCAAGATAAAAGAGAAATAAGCAAAAACTATCAAATTGAAAATGATTACAAAACATACAACTTCTACAAAGGTTCATCTGTGAAAATCTGGAGTAGATTTACTGAATGTAACGTCAATCAGCAAAGTGACAAAGTTTATATCTGTACTAATCCTATAGATCTCTTTCTTATATATATGTATGTATGTATTTTCAGATGAAGAGAACCAAAGTTTAGAATCCAAAGTTTTCCAACATTTACTTTTTTAAAAAAGTGCTCAATACAACATAGATACTAGAGCAAAATATAATTAAATTTGTTTTCTGCTTAAAATTAATTTAATTTACATCTAAGTTGCAATGTAAATTAATTTTAAAGAAGAAACAAATTTTCATATATATATATATATATATATATATATATATATATACACACACACACACACAGAGAAAACAATAGCAAACCAGCAAGAATGGAGAGAGTAATCCCAAAAATTTATCTAATTAATATAAAATATCAAATAGATAAAAATAGAGCTCAATGGATATTATCCAGAACAATATGAAATATAGAGAAGAAAACTCAACACATGATTAAACGGTTATATTTCAGCACAAAAATGCTGAAATAAATTCTGGATTTATGACCATTTAATCATGTGTTGAGGTGTTTTTTGTTTCTTTTTCTTTCTCTCTCTCTCTCTCTCTCACACACACATATTATTATTGTTTCACCCCAATCAAGGTAAAAACACCACTGGTGAACAGGGAGTTACAGTGAGAAAAAAAAAGAGAGAAAAGCTACAACAACAGAGTGTCAGAAAAAGGATAAGAGAAAGCTGGAAATCACGGAGATAGAAAATAGCAATTGACATTGCATTTAAATTTTTGGAGATAGTAGCTATCAGGGAAGCAAGTAAGAGAAAAAGGGTTCTCCAGGCGAGAAGTGTGAGAAAATAAACTCTTAAAGTGACGGTTACATTTTATTATTTTGATGGTAAAAGAGTGGGATCTAGTTGCCAGTCTAGTAGCATGAGTAAATTCATGTAATCAGGACACCAGAGAAAGAAGCTCTTCTGAGTAAAACTGTGAAAATATTTATAGAAGAGACAGAGGGAAGCCACATCCAGTCGATGAGAAAGTGACTGAAAGTGAACTGCCAAATGGGGATTGATTCCGATGCAGATCCTCCTTTGGATTTTGTCGAGAACCTTGAGATGAATAGCAAGAGCACTTGCCCAGTATATGGCAACAGTATTCAATGCACAGTCAAATGGTAGATTTATAAACATGCTAGATGGATTCCAATGAGAAGATCTTCCTGACCCAACACAGTGCCCCAACATTCTTAGTGGTAAATGTAGCTATTGAGTCAATGTAGTCGTTCCACTTGAGGTTGGTTGAGACAGTGAGGCCAAGGAGGTGCAGTGTGTTGCTTTCTGGGAGACTAGCATCATCTATACTGATAGGAAAGTTTCTCTATAGTAGTTTAGGAAGAGCAGCTTCATTTTAGAAGCATTAAAGTTTATGAGCCATTTCTTACCCCAAACTATCATAGATTGAAGGTCTTTTCCAAGAGTTGCAGTGAGGTTTAGTTTGTCAGCCTTGGCAGATTTCTTATTGAGATAGGAGTAAATAGTGGTATCATTTGTATAGATACCTACTTGGGAATTGATTACATCAGGAAAATCATTAATGAAGATCAGGAAAAGTGTAGAACCTATGATAGAGCCTTGAGGGATACCTACATTCGTATGAAAGGATCTGGAAGCATGCCTATTCCAAACAACCATAATTTCATTAATTGATTGGATTAAATCAAATGTACCATAGCTCTGTAGCTTGTGCAGAAGGCCAGCATTCCAAACCCTGTCAAATGCTTTCAAGATATCCAGGGCAATAGCTTGGGCTTCACTGTTTTTATCAAGAGCCTGGTATATATATTTGATGATGGATGTTAGCAAATCAGTGGTAGACTTGGCAAAATAGATGCCATACTGCTTGTCAGAGAGAAGGTTGTGGGATGTGAGATGATGAACTATTTCAGCATTGACGATAACCTTGAACACTTTGCCAAAAAGTGGTAAGAGATTGATAGGGTGATAATTAAAGGGGTTAGAGGACTGCCCAGGCTTTTTAAAAACAGGAACTACAGAGGAAGACTTCCAACAAGCAGGAAAGCAAGAAACAGCAAGGCAATATTTGTAGAGTTTGGCGAGGACAGGAGAAAGTTCAGGGGTACATTTCTTAAAGACAATGACTGAAATGTCATCACCTCCACTTGCCTTATGGGAGTCGAACTTAGAAATAATCTTAGAGACCAGAAAGGGGTTGAGTCAGTTGAGTCTCAGTTCTCAGTGGGAAGTTGGGTATAGGTAGTCTAAATGAGTGAAGTGTGGAGTTAAAATAGAATTTGCGAGCAAAGCCCACATCCTTGTCAACTGTGGATGTGAGGACCTCAAATTGGTTGAATAGAGGAGGGATCGAGGGTTTGCTGTTGTTTAGCACACTTTTGCAGAGCCGCCAGTAGTCTCTGGAACCAAACTTGCAAGATTCTATATGTTATTTTATACTATCAGCAAACAACAGCTTAGCATCATTCAGATATATGTCACATGTATTAAAGCAATAGATAATTTTTAAATATATATGTGAGGAATATTTTGAACAATAAAGTGTGTAATAGAGTATGTGTGTGTTTATGTAGAAATGCTTGTCTAAGTGTACGAATATTATGTATTATATACTTTATAATCCAAAATATTATCCTCACCATCTTTATGGGTCTGCCATTCTCTTCTATATATTTTTTTTTCCATTTGTAAACGAGTTATTACGTGACCTAGGTTTTACCATGAGCAAATGTCTTCACGAGATTTTCAATAACATGGTAGAAACCTAGGTCGCATAATAACTCATTTACAAGTGGAAAATATTAAAAAGTTCTACAATATAATTGTATTGAACACTTTTTAATACAAATGTGCACTGGTCTAATCTTATTATGACCAGAAACTACATAATTAAACTATATATATATATATATATATATATATATATATATATATATATATATAGAGAAAGAGAGAGAGAGAGAGAGAGAGAGATAACTATAGATATAGATCATTTTTTATTTATTATTACAAGAGATTTTAATTGCTTATTTGAGTAGATGTCCCGTTTATTTATTAAACAGTATATTTATTAATTTTCGGCTCTTGGTCTGCATATTCAAGAAATCTTCAAAAAAAAATATGCGCTTTAAAGGCACTATTTAACTTTGCTTGCTCATCAATGCACTCCATAGTCTAGAGGTCCAAAGCATGTCAGATCTAATGATGGTTTTCTATAGAGAAATACAGGTATGATCCCTGCCAGAGAGCACATATTATCTTTTTTATTTTTTTAATCATTTTACTTCAAGCAAGAACCACGACTAATTTGTTGAGGGTTACAGTGAGAGAAAAGACAAGATTTTTTTTTTTTTTAATCATTTCACCCCAAGCAAGGCAGAAACGCCACTGATGTGCAGGGGGTTACATAAATGTAAAAAGATTAATTAGAAAAGAGTGAGGAGTACAAGCTAGTTAGAAAGGAACAATAGAAAGCTGAGAAAGCAGGTGCAATGACAGATACATAGGTGGAGAGAAAGTGAAGGTTATACAGGGAGGGGAGAGAGCTAGAGTCCAGTGGTTAGTAGATGAGTATTGACTTTGCATTTAAATTTCTGGAGGTTGTAGCCGTCAGGAAAGCAAGAATACGAGAGTGAGTTCCACAGGCAGGAAGTGCGAGAGAGGAAGCTGCAGGAGTAGAATTGTCATCTGCATTTGGCTAACCTGACTGTGAATGGGTGGGACCCAGTTGCCAGTCTGATTGCACGGGTAAACACCTGTTGAGGAGGCATCAGTGACTTAAGCTCATCCGAGCAGAAGGCATGAAAGTAATTATAGAAGAGACAGAGGGAGGCCACATTTCGATGATGGGAAAGTGGCTGCAGTCGAGTCGCCAGATCAGTACCTGTCACATTACAGACTCTCCTTTGGAGCTTGTCAAGAACACTGAGGAGAACGGCAGGGGCACCTGACCATAAATGGCAGCAGTACTCCATGCACGGACGGATACAGTGGGTATTGAAGCATGGCTAAAAGATGAACAAGATTCAAGAAGAAGGAAGACAGTAATTGACGCTGCATTAAAACAATAAATTGAATCAAGTAAATAAGGGAATTTCATAGGTGGGAAGTGTGAGAAAAGGAACTGTTGGAGTAGAAGTGACAGTTACATTTAACTATTTCAATGGTAAAAGGACAGGGCACCAGCATACTTTTCTCTGAGATTTCATGAATATTCAGGACAGTAGATGAAAATAAATATACTGATCACCTATGCTTTGATGGGAGATAGCACATAAAAAAAAACCCGAAGACTAATCTGATTTATTTAGGTACACTTGGGTACCAAATATATGAACCCCAATGCCCAGATGTTAATATTTGGATTTGCTTATTAGGGTCACACACTATTAACATTTACCTATACACTCACCTCAATAGATGGTTAGAAAATGTTTGTTTTGAAATGCTGTAAAGAGAAACTATTGTATAGCAAATGGTCTTTGCATGAAATATTCAGTTCATTTCAACTATAAACTATATAAACATAATATTCAACATAGTATAAATTCCCACAAACAACCAATGGAAAACAAAGAACTAGGACAGAGTAATTTATTAAAGTTATTTTAAAAAGTAAGTGGGTACAAAAAAAAAGATTTGAAACTGACAACTTTATCCATTTTAAGGAAACAGCTGTTAAACACATCTATCTTCTTTTCTTATTTTCACTTTCTGACAGAAAGCAAGTAGTATTTTTGATATGTTTTTATCCCCCCCACTCACCCCTGCAAGATCAAAATGGAATAGGAGTAGATAAGTGTTGTATCCTTTAAAGAGGTTACAAACAGACAAGGTGGCACTCAAGTGAAAAAACAGCAACACGTGCATAAATGAAAGAAGAGAGGTTTATTGTAAAGAGAATACACTATAGCAAGACAGGTATTTGGTTGCTGAAGCAAGGGTATTTACTACCTTCCCACCAAGGCAAGTGTGACACAAGGTCGATTTATGTGAGAATTCCACGCCCTTAAGCTCAGCCAAAAATATCCCAGCTCATGTAGTGCTCTTGTTTTTACAACCCAAACGAGGCTCTACTCTTCGGCAGAGTCTCATTTGGGTCGCTGTCCAATCGGATGCAGACAGGTGAATAAGAGTGATTGCTCAGGACCGATCGCTCAATCCATATGCAAGCCTCGTTGCTGAAGCAAGTCACATGTATCTCTTGTGCCCACTATATATGGCTACTAATATAGTCAGTCGACATAGGCGATAGAGAGTGAGGGACATTCCATTATAACGATAGGTTTGCCTATTGTCCTGTTCACACTCCTCTACTCTTCGGCAGAGTCTCATTTGGGTCGCTCACCAATTGGACGCAGACAGGTGAATAAGAGTGATTGCTCAGGACCGATCGCTCAATCCATATGCAAGCCTCGTTGCTGAAGCAAGTCACATGTATCTCTTGTGCCCACTATATATGGCTACTAATATAGTCAGTCGACATAGGCGATAGAGAGTGAGGGACATTCCATTATAACGATAGGTTTGCCTATTGTCCTGTTCACACTCCTCGCTGGTTTTTCAAACAGGAGTAGAATTTTATCCCTTGTTTCCTGTTTTGGATTGGGTTTCCAAGTTCTTTGTAAAGCCTGTTTATTTGATTGTTTTCTTAATCACAAGAATCTTAACCTCTTGAAATCTAGAGTGAGCCATTATCTTTCCTGCACAGCTCCATGAACTTCATTTCTTGCACTTTTTTACACTCTGTTGTGAATATGGGGTTAGATCCAATAAATACACAACACAGAGTAATATGGTAGAAAACACAATATATTAAAGAGGAATACATACAAAGAGGTTAGTAGAATGTCATACAATACAGTTAGTCAAATGCAAGAGAAATGTAGATAATACGATACGTGAGACTTGGCAATGTTACCCTCATGACTAGATCACTGGGATACACTAACACTATAGTCCACTAATGACTACTACCATATATAGTCTTAAAAAGAGTCCATATTAGTGTAAACAGAGAAGATGCCCCAACACACTCATACAACATTATACAGTAACTTACTAGCTTAAGTGGCTCTTAAGCCTTGTATTAGGTGAACAAAAAAGAAAAGAAAAGAAAGAAATAAGTCCATTATTTATAAGATGTTAACAGGAAATGTTAAACACTTTTATCTTTCTTTTTTTCACTGAAACCAAGTAGCATTTCTGATTAGTCTTTTGTCTTTCCACCCAATCAAAACAGAATTTCTTAGCATACTGGCAGTAACGTGTTTGGGACGGTTTGCAACTTTCTTTAAAATATTCTCAATTAAGTCATTTTTTCTCTTGCTCAATTTTAAACTTCCCATGCTGAATTGAACGTTTGGTTTGGTTTTTTAAATTGATAAAAATTTTTCTGGTTGTCGTACTTAAGTTATAACTTAGCAGTTTCACCACACCTCCGTTTTTTGTTTTTTTTTTCTAATTGGAGTAGATAGACTGAACTATCGCCCAGTTCACACTCCACCTACGTCTATTGAACAGGTGAAGAGGCTCATCCCTTGTTCCCTGTTTAGGATGTGGTTTCCGGCTTTCTCTTTTCCAGTCCTTTCGATCTTATGTAGCCCCCTGCGCTTCAGTGGCGTTACCGCCTTGCTCGGGGTGATATGATTAATAAAAAAAAAAAATTAGTATATTATTTATGAGATGATGGTAGGGTTTAATAGCAGTGCACAACAACGAAAGAAGGGACAAATACAATTGTTATATGTTAATAATAAAAATGAAAAATTCTTAAATTCTGGAATAAATTAAACAACCCCCAAAAAGATATCACAACCATTTTTTTCTTTCTTAAATTCCTATTTCATTTGCAAATTGGTTTGAATTATTTAACAGTTTTCTTTCTTACACAAAATTAAATACAAGTAAAATTCTTAAAGACAAAATTTCAAAAAATTGAAATTCTTTAAATTCAAGAATGACAGCTAGCCAATAGTAAGCTAATTCAAAGGCAAGGAATGTTGTCTACTGGGTGTTACCACTTGACAAGTCTGAGTTTTTGGTTGGCTCTATACAAGGGCTGAAAGGATTCTTACGAAATTATTTTGCTTTTAAAATAGGACTGCAGATGCCATTTGGTATGATAGATAGAATCAAATTTATGTAAAATAAAACCTGAGTTTCAATATTCAGAGCAAAGCATTTTAAATAAGGTCAAAGGGAGGTAAATTTCTTTCTGTGTATTTGTGAAGGAGAATGATAGTTCTTTTTTCCTTTTAAGCAGTTTTTTTTTTATAGATAATTAAAGACAATTAATTTTGAAAGTTTTTTCTCAATTATTTGGTTGGTTTTGTTATTAGCTAAAATTATTTGTGAAATGAATACAGTTGCTTTTAAATAATTAACTATCAAAAAGTGTTTAAATATGCAATTAATTATTCATAAACTATTTCCAGATTGAACTAGTTGGCCAGATCCTTGCATTTCTTTATAAAAGAATCTTATAACACCAACTGGCCGTAGAGGAGTATATGCTATTGAATCAACTCAAGAAAAAACAATTTTCATATTGAAACAATGTATTTACATTATTTGCATTGTTGTCCTCATCTTTGTTGCTATATTCACAATGTTTCAGCTGTTGTATGCTCTGACCTTAATTGGAATTTTAAACTGAACCCTTTATTTTGTTGATGGGGTAGACTGTTCTAGTTCCATGAGTCATGCCACTTCCAGATGTCTCAATATCAGTTATCTCCCTTTAACACAACTCTTTAAGTATTTTGTACAACACTGCTGTAGCCAGGTATTGAACTCACAACTCTTTGGGTCAAGTCAATGGATCCAACCAACACTTATTCCCAGTGTCTAATGTAGTGATAATAAATAAAGGCAATGAATAAAATAGCATGTGAGCCTTGATTGGCAAGAGGGGGACAACTCTTAATTTGAAGCCATCTATCGTTCCCAAAGAGTCATAAGAATGGGCATGAAGGTTATTACCCCACTTCCCCTGCATATAGGTTTTCCACTTACAAAAATAAGTCATTAGCTATAAAAGTGGGACACTTCTTGTCTTTTTCTCTCTTATCTCTCTTTTTCTCCCAGCATGCTTCAGTGACAACACCACTGGCATATCATTCCCCTTACATGCACACACCCACTTTTAAATTTTAAATATCTGCTTTAATTTAGTATTTAATTTCTGAGAGAAGTGTTGTATTTTCTGACTTACAAGATGCACTTTTTTCTCTAAAAAATACCATGAGAAATACGTGTTCATCTTGCAAGACATATTTATCAGATACCTTGATGTTTACCACCATAACATGGATGGTCGTAAGGATCATTTACTGTACATGACTGGCAGTAGTGATGACTTTGCAGATGATTGTTTAGAGATTTAACATGAATCCAGCAGTGATGAGATTTTGGGGATTTGAGGATGAATAAAATTTCTTTGATTGTTTTATATTTTTACATGCATATTTTAAAATATTTTAATTCATTTTATGAAAATAAAACCACCCTTGGACAATGAAAGATGTATAGTATATTTACTAACCATCAACTAGTATGTCATTGCCATACAAACAAAATCGGATGAGTGATTAATGTAAATAATACGTGGCGCTAGTATGTGAGCGAAGCAGAATGACATTTTTCTTTGAAATTTCTTTCCGATATTAGGGTGTGTCTTCCAAACTGCAGCATCTTGTAAGTCGAAAAATATGGTAATTGCTATAATTTTGTGCATTATTTTGGTTGATATAGATGTTATTATAGACAGAACGTTTCGAACAGGAACACTCTAGTAATCATCACAAGGCCATTGATTGGCTGATATGGGATATCTGTTATTTATTGTGATATTTTTCCCTGTGACATCAGTTAACCCTCTAGGGCCATTCGTATCATATTTGATACAGTATGAAAACAAGCCTTGAAAGAAATATTTTCCTGAAAAATTTTTTAAGTGAAATATTTTATAAATTTCAAAGGAAAGCAGTACTGACTGCTCAGTCAATGAATACCAAATGTTTCCTTATAGGGAAATACCAAATGTTTTCTTATAGGGAAATACTGTATCAAATATGATACGAATGGCCCTAGAGGGTTAATATTTGTTCTTGCATTGCTTTCAGATACAAGGATTGAACTTATAACAACTTTGCACCTCTATCCACTTTGCCATGATCCCGAAGGACATAAGTGGTGTTTGTCTGGTATTATTTTTTTAATCAATATTCACCCCAAGCGTGACGATAATACCACTTAGATGCAAGATGTGAAAGTGAAAGAAAAACCTTCAGGAGGAACTGGAAAAACACTAATAGCATAAATTTCAGAGTTTAAGTAGAGACATTATAAGTATAGATTTGAAGTAGAATTTAGAAGAAAACAGTAATCTAATCCTAAATAGGAAACAAGGGATAAACCTCTACTCCTGTTCAAAAGACAACAGAGGAGTATGAATTGAACAATAGGCAAACCTATCTACTCCCATTGGGAGAGGCAAAATAATAGTTGGTTGGTTGGTTGGTCATTTTTGTTTTTGTGGCAAATCAACCTCAGTGGGTCATTTATTGCCAACTAAATTTTATTTATTTATTGCTGGTAATACCTTTTACTTTCAACAATTTATTGTTGTTTTTAGATAAGTTTTGTGTTTAGTAATACTTTTTTCTTTTCGAGTATCAAGATTCATTGGGATTTGTTTTTAAGGGCAGGGTCCCCAAATCCTACCCTTGTTATTTAACCCATAACTGGAGGGAAGGGACGGATTAATACATTTCCCAAGGGTACCAGTGCTTAAGTGAATGCAGGGTATTCAACTGGAATTCAAACTCGGCTCCCCGATTTCTCTTTCTGAGCCGATATCCACTGCACCACAACGCATATCCATCACTATACGCTTACAGCACCTGGTATTCCGAAGCGGTCACCCATCTAAGTACTGACCAGGCTCAACGTTGCTTAACTTCGGTGATCGAGCAAGAACCGGTGTATTCAATGTGATAGGCCATAAGCCTCAAAATAATAGTAATTGCTGAATAAAATTTCAGACTTCAGGTGGAGAGCTCAGAAGAAAAGTTGAAGGAAACAGAAACTCGAGCCTAAACTGGAAATACAGGATAAAACTCTACTCTTGTTCAAGAGACCAGACAGGTGTGTGACCCTCTTTACTCCTATTTATTTTTGTTTTTGAGCCTTTTATATTTAATGTCAGATGGATTTTGATATTTGGTTATGGCGGTGCCTTCATACTGCTTTTTATAATTTAGTATTTCACTTTTGGAATGAGTAACTGTCATAATTTTTGCATTATTTTGAACTATTTTCTTCTAGGTTGATATTGATGTATTTATAGATAAGTTTTGTGTCTATAATAACATCTACAACAAGGTGAGAAGAATAGGTGAAATAATATGTAGTGGCCTTGTGAACAAGGTGAGAAGAATAGGTGAAATAATATGCAGTGGCCTTGTGAACAAGGTGAGAAGAATAGGTGAAATAATATGCAGTGGCCTTGTGAACAAGGTGAGAAGAATAGGTGAAATAATATGCAGTGGCCTTGTGAACAAGGTGAGAAGAATAGGTGAAATAATATGCAGTGGCCTTGTGAACAAGGTGAGAAGAATAGGTGAAATAATATGTAGTGGCCTTGTGAACAAGGTGAGAAGAATAGGTGAAATAATATGCAGTGATCTTATGAAGCATCTTCATTATTATTTTTAATTTGTGACCTGCATTTCTTTCATCTTATTTCTCTTGGTTCTTTATACATAGTAGTAGTGTAGTTAAGTTGTGTGAATTTATTAGATTAAGAATTATAATTAATTTTCAAATTGTCTTTTCTTCCTTTTTATTTCTCTTGTTTCTTTAAGATGGACTAGTGCTAAATTGTTTGAAAAATACCAGTTGATTGTTGGTTGGTTGTTTTGTTTTTATGGCATATCAACCTTAGCAGGTCATTTATTGCCAAATAAATTTTTTACTTATTAATTGCTGGTAATACCTTTTTCTTTCAACAATTTATTGTTATTTTTATGTAAGATTATGTAAAATTTTGCATCTAGTAATACTTTTTTCTTTTCGAGTATCAAGATTTATTGGGATTTGTTTTTTTTTTTTTAAGGGCAGGGTCCCCAAGTCCTACCCTGTTATTTAACCCATAACTGGAGGGAAGGAGTGGATTAATGCCTTTCCCAAGGGTACCAGTGCTTAAGTGAATGCAGGGTATTCAATGTGATATGGCCGTAAGCCTAATACCAGTTGAAGAATTGTCATCAATTTTCATCTTGGATTTCTTTCATAATATTTATCCTGCTTCTTTGCACTGAATGATGGTAATCAACCTCAGGCACTATAGAAGGAGTGGGAACCATTGTAACTACCTATATATATATATATATATATATATATATACATATACACACACACTGCCTGCCATAATTAATAGGCAACCCCAGTGTTTTAAAAAAAATGATGAGTGATAATAACTGTGATAATAAAAAAAAATCAAATGAGAGAAAACAGTGTCCATTGGCTTTAAAAACAGATATGAAAATCTCCATTTTAAGGTTTATTTTATCTTTTTTTACAAATCTTATTCAACTCTTTGTCTTTGAATGTAGAGAGATCAAGTTTGTTGCATTCCGTCATCATTTAAAACACAGAAAGGTTATTTGGACAGAACATAAACAAGTGAATTGTCTTTACTGCCATAATGCCATTTACATGGAGATTGTGATAGAACTATTAAGTCTAAAACGTTCCACCAACTTAATAGCCTGAAAAGGCCAAGTTTAAATCCTAATGTAAGGCTACAGACAAACTCGGATGTACACAAAAACATATATATATATATATGTGACATGCTGGAAAATTACATCAAGCTCAATAAGGAGGTTAACCATTTGAAAAAAAGAATTACACACATCATTTTTAACGGCAAATCATTCTTTTTCTCATGCTCATTATTCTCCTACTCATGTAAAAAATAGATTTTGTCACGTACATATTTTACATGTGGGTGTTTGACTGAAATTGGGATGGAAATTTTATTGAATACTGCTGCCATATCTGGTCGGGTGCTCCTGCTATCCACCTAGGTGTCCTTGACAAAATCTAACGGAGAATCTGAAATGTGATTGATCCCGACTTGGCAGCGCAGATACAGTCACTTTCTCACCAGTGCAATGTGGCTTCCCTGTGTCTTTTCTACAAATACTTTCACGGATTCTACTTAGATGAACTTAGCTTACTGGTACCCCTTATATATGAATTTACTTGAGCCACGAGATTAGCAACTAGGTTCCACCGTCTTTCTGTGAAACCAATAAATTGTAAACACAAATACAACTTCATCAGTTTCTTTTCTCACACTTCCTGCCTGTGGAATTCCTTTCCATTTACTTGCTTTCTCGACAGCTACAATCTTCAAGAATTTAAATGTAAAGTCAATAGTCATCTTCTATCTCACTAACTTGCATCCTCTCTATCATTCTCCTTTCTTCATCCACTCCACTCTTATCAATATTCTCATCCTTCTCTTACCCACTTCCTGACACCCACCACAACCAGTCACTTTTTCTCATAACTTTCCTCCTAAAAAACATACAGCCCCCAAGTCCCTTTTCTTCTTTTATGCGCTTTTTTCCCTGCTTCCAGAAGATAAGTGATCATGGCACTCCATAACTTCCTCTCTCATGTTGCTCTAAACAACATTTGACAATTTACCACCCTTCTTCGTCTTTGGGAAATGTAAATTTCATGCTTTTTTTAGCAATAGCAGCAAACCACACGTATAAGAACAGAATATGAAGTGAGTAAATACACAAAAATAAAAAGAAGCATAAGACAAGAATGTGCCTTTTCACTGGATTTATTCAACAACTAGCAGTATAGCCTGGCGTTGCTCAGGTGTAATGAAAGCTTGAAAACTAATCCATGGTCCTGGAGCACAGACTCTTTGGACATTGGCACGAAAGACTAAAAAGAAATAGTTGTTTCCAGTTAAAGCGAAACCGTAGACTGAAAGAAAAATGAATGGATGTAAGTCAAATTTTGATTTCCTGCTATCAATATCAAATAAGTTTTTTTTCGTCGTAAACTGAATTTTGAAGGCTAAATAAGTTCCCTGAGTAAATGGTATCATGGCGGATACTAAGAACTACAATTATACCTACTTAGAGCCAAACCCGAAGCAAAAACTAAAATAAAAGGGATGAAAAAAATACAGACACACAGACGTCTTGCCTTTTATATATATATAATCGATTTTCTGCACTATTATAAGAACTGCAACCTTGAAACTTCTGAATATCATTTCTTATGTCTTTTTCTATGAGTGTATGAAATTTGATTAAAATCGGACCAGTCCTTCTATAACCAGATTTTTTTCGATTTTCGATATTTATCGGCAGTACCTCGACACAAAATCTCGCTAAGAACACTCGCAGACGCTTATAGTACAACTGTGTAAATTTTCAAGAAAATCGGTTCAGCCATTTCGGAGTCTATAGGTAATGGATACACACACACACAAACAAAGTTCCATTTATAAATAAGTTTAGATTACAGTGAGACTATCCCAAGAGAACTAGGAATCCTACCAGGATTTATTATTTATGGGCAAAATATTAACAACAGAAGATATACATTGATTGATTCATTTCCTACGGATTATCAACCCATTGCAGGTTATTTAAAGCCAGAGGATATTTTTAGATTGTAAGAATTTTTTTTTTTTTTTGGAGTTGCTGCTTTAGTGATAAAAGTCTTGCTAATTAACCTGAGGGAAAAGATGTGGGTTCATATCTTTCCCAATGGTATTTGTGCATAAGTGAAAATAACAAACCCAACTAGAATTGGATCTAAGCTCTCTAATTACCAATTCAGAGCCTTTATCCATTACTGTACTCACAATACAGTACCTGGTATTCCCAAGTGGTCCTCCATCTAGATGTTGACCAGGCTTGACGTTGCTTAACTTCAGTTAATGTATGAGAACTGGTTTTTTAACATGATGTGGCTGTAAACCTAAAAGAAATAAAACTCTATGGCAAATGTTCAGCCAAGTTACATTCCTTTATCTCCACCGGTTCAGACCTTCACAGTACCCACCTTGCTATGTAGACAATCAATTTCAATTCTTCATACAAGAACAAGTGTTTCAACTTAATGTGGCCATATGTGTTGTATTGCTGAGGTGGCACAACAATACGCCTAAGATGTGTGCTAAATATCTACAGCACAATATCTGTGATAAGAGATATTAATACAAATAAGATAAACACCAGAAGACAGAAAACAAATGACAGAAGAGTTTATTTATCCTACTCTCCCGATAAAGCAAGTTGTGACACAAGATCGGTTTTTAATGTGTGGAACCTGAGCACTCACACTCAGGCCACTGGTCAAATATTACTCAGCTCCTTCTTACGCGGTAACTGGGTACAAAGCTAATCTTAGCCGATCAAAGCTTGTCTGGGTTACTATCCACCCGTAGATAGAGAGTCCAACAAAGTAACAAATCACTGAAGATAAGAGTGGAGAGGTTAAGTTGTTAGAGATGCAGAGCGCAGAGTCCGATAGTAATCGTCAATGAGACTCCGAAAACTAATGCTGACTACTATTGGTCTTTATTTTTATAGCTACCTTGGTCCACAGAGAATTCTATTTTTGAGAGTGTCAGAGAGGTGCTAGCTGCTCTACAACAATATAGATGATACAATACCAGTGGCAGATATACAGAGAAAACTGGAGTAACTCATAGACAAGGTATTAGAGTATTAGAAGAAAGCAGGAAGAAAGGACAAAGCATCAATTATAAGAAAGAAGACAGTTATCAACAAGAGTGAAGCCCAGACAAAATGGAGATATCAAAATCAAACAAGTAAAAAACTTTAAATGAGATATTGCAACCACTTCATTGAAAACATGCAGTTGTTTTTTTATGCCTATTTTTATACGTCAGCTTCAAGAGTGGGTGAAGTGCTATGTCTGTGCATTACACTTAATTTGCTGTCTGAGCTGTTATTTTGTTTGAAGATCAAAAAAAAAGTAATTTTCCCAACTAATGGTCAGAGAGAAAGATTAGTATAGAATTGCAGGCCAAATGCAGGATTGGTGGCAGATGGGAATTGTTCGGTTCCTTCCTCATTCCCTCCCCATTCTACAAGAGCAGATCAAGAAGTCCGTCACCCGAAACATAGTTGTTAACTGAATTTTGATCTGAAATTGCCACAGTATAGTGTTCAGTTTGTGGGAAAATGAGAATTTTTTAGATGAGAATTATTATATGCTTTATTGTCGCGACCAGCATCCTCATCTTGGTTATTGTGTGAATGAGACGCATTACCCTAAGGATTAAATCATTGATTAAAACATATATGGATCCATGAGTTCAATCTCAGGGTCTGGTAGTGTTGGAAAGCAATATACTCCAGCCCAGGGGAAAAAAAAAAACAGAAGAACAATACAAAGGGTAAATAAAACTGATAAGCATTGACTATCAGGGATTTTGAAATGAGAACAATTTAAACCCAAAAATAAATGAGGCACCATTTATTTTAAAAAAAGACCAGTATTCTTTTGAAACATAAATATTTTTTGGGGTAGTAATATAATGCTTTTATAAACCATTGTATGAACAAAATTACTATGTATATAAATACATATCAGCATGCAGTATGGGTATAGAAGAATCCAAAGGAGTATCCTGTACATACAGTTGTAGGATAACTCTCTAAGAGTGCTCTAAATATATATGTATATAAATACATATAGAGCAAATATAAGAAAAATTAAGGCAGACATGTTATTTCATGGTAAATCGGAAGTATAGACCTATTTCAGGCAAACCATCATCAGCTTCCGTCTTTATTTTACAAAGGATTTTACACGTGTAAAATTTATTTTAGAAGGGATTTAAAATCCTTTGTAAAATAAAGATGGATGCTGATGATGGTTCACCTGAAAGAGGTGTATACGTCCGATTTACCATGAAATAACGTGTCTGCTTTAATTTTTCTTTATATATATATATATATATATACTATTTTTCGTATTGGATTCCCTACACCTCTTCAAGATTTGGTTATTATGGGAGCTAATAATGTTATACATGCTATTGGTACACAAGTAACTAATTTTGATGGTTTTCCTATTGAATATCAAATTAGGAGGTTATCTCCATGAAAGTGTTTATTTATCTATTTTTGGGGTAGTGATATAATGCTTTTATAAACCATTGTATGAACAAAATTACTATATATATAAATACATATCAGCATGCAGTATGGGTATAGAAGAATCCAAGGAAGATTATATATATATATATATATATATATATATATATACACACAGTTTATCGAGGCAGAAGATAATTTTCTAAACATATAGTTAAATATAACAGTATATGTTCTAAACATCGTATTTTGGCTTTAATTTCAGGTGAAAATAAAGACAAAAATTATTATTTGGATAATTTTTTATTCTGCTGGTTCTATGCTTTCGACTCACATGAGTCATGTTCAGAGAGGTTACAGGGACGTTAACATAAAGACATCTACCATCAAAGATGATTTTATCTTGACATAAAACATTGCTATGCAACATTAACAATCACCAAATAGCAGACAGTTTGTAAATTTGTAATGCCGTTCTATGGCATCACACCACATGAGAGACCGACTATTCTGCTATTTGGTGACTTATCTGGTGCCGCCTATATATGAATTTACTCGAGCAACAAGATTAGTAACTAGGTCCCACACTTTTACTGTGAAACCAATAAAATGTAAACACAATTTCTACTCCAGCAGCATCTTTTCTTACACTTCCTTCCTGTAGAATTCCCTTCCATTTACTTGCTTCCTCGACAGCTACAATCTCCAAGAATTTAAATGCAAAGTCAATAGTCATCTCCTATCTCACTAACCTGCATCCTCTCTCATGCTCCTTTCTTCGTCTACTCCACTCTCATCAGTATTCTCATCTTCTCTTACCCACTTCCTGACACCCCATATAACCTGTCACTCTGTTTCATAACTTTCCTCCTATGTAACCCCCTGTAAAACAGTGGCAGTAAAATGCCTTGCTTGGGGTGATATGATTATAAAAAAAATATTTTCTATACTGTTATAATGTGTATATAAAGTGGGGGATCAATTCTACATTAAAATCAATATATAAGCTTTATGGCCACAGTCAAATTTCTCTTACCCACTTCATGACAAACCCTATAACCTGTCACTCTTTCTTATAACTTTCCTCCTATGTATCCCCCTGCAAAACAGTGGCAGTAAAATGCATTGCTTGGAGCGATATGATAATAAAAAAAAATTATACAATTATAATGTGTGTAAAATGGGGGATCGATTCAAAATTAAAATCAATATATAAACTGATCCCTCACTTTATGGCCAGTCACATTTCTCTTACCCACTTCATGACACCCCATATAACCTGTCACTCTTTCTCATAACTTTCCTCCTATGTAACCCCCTGCAAAACAGTGGCAGTAAAATGCCTAGCTTGGGGCGATATGATTATTTAAAAAAATATCTATTTTATTATTAACATCACTTCTGACATCAGATGATGAGGGGTGTTGCCAAAGGCTGGAAGAATTTGGGACAAAAGACAGAAAATGGAAGGTAGTACAATTTTAATGAACTTTCAGTAATGTATCATCATTCAACCCAGTTCACCTGATACTGTAGATTATTAGATGGGCATTAAGTCAAAGACAAAGTATGGCATTATTTAACAAAACATACATTTTATATATCAATACTGTACTCTCCAAGAATATTTCTATTTACGGTGAGAATCAAAATCAAAAAGAAAAATATATTGAAAGCTTCAGTTAGTCAGTTAATTATACACACTTGGGAGATCATGCAATCCTGTCTCAAAAAAGACATGATTGACTAGGCAGAAGATTTTCCTGCAGTAGGTTGCCATTACTTTCTGTGGTAGACTGGTTGCCAAACAAGGCTATAGAACCTGATCTGTTTTGTTACTTAATTCATAGCTGGAGGGAAGAGACAGATTAATACATTTCTCAAGGGTATTTGCGCATAAGTCAATGCAACGAATTCAGATGGAATTTCAACTAAGCTCTCTGATTTTTCATTTCAAGATGATATCTACTGTATCACAACACACATTAAAAGCTTCACCCATTTAAAAAAAACAAAGGGGTAAAGGAGTAATTAAACTCAAGAGAGCTAGATTGTCAGTCTATATCTTTCTTTGTTTTCAATCCCTTCTTTTCATTTTTCTCTAACTTTCTTACTTACTCTTTGCTTACCTGCTTACAAGGTAGGTATCATTCTCTCTCAATTGCATCTCTGCTTTTGGGTAGAGTGCAGATTAGTTGTGTCTTTGAGGACAGATGGGCAACTGAGAAAAATAAAAGTGCATGGTCCCAGAGAACAGTAGCCTGAGGCTGAATCACCCTATTGCATTAGAGGGGTGGATCAGTGGTTGCCACCTAAACCAACACAACCGATGACTGCGGAGGCTGGGCAATTTCTGTCCCTTGCCTAATGTATGTGCTCAGGTTCCCCACATCAAACTTGACCTTGTGTCACAACTTGCTAGTGTGGGAGCGCCAGTGTAAATAGACTTACCCTTTACTTTTCCTAACATTTTCCTTCCCCCTTCTCTTTCTTGTTATTTTCAATTAAGTCATACAGGCTGCGGTACCGAGATACTTCCCAAATAATGGTAAGACATTATCGAGATAAAGACACCATTGCCACTAATGACCAGTAGATGAAGGGCCATCAAGTTGGCCACCAAAGGCAGAAATTGTTTCAAATTGGTAGAGAGACAAAGAGATAAGTAAAAAGTATAAAGACACAGAGCGACAAAAATGAATATAGATATATAGATATAAAATAGACCAGAATGTCTTAACCTTGTTCTTTTCCCTTTTCATTTTTTGAAGATAATAGTGTTGATTGCCCTTACGAAAAAGGTCATCATTATTAAAAAGTCTTCTCTGTCACTTTTATTGAAATACTTTTGAAAACTGTGTTGCTACCTAAATATACAGTAACATATGAGTGAATGTGGGCCTTAATAAATAGATAGATTACAGGGCAGGGTACATCTCCCCAAGCAAGGCAATGATGCCACTAAGTAACAAGGGGTTACTAGGAGTGAAAGAAACTGAAAGAATGCTAGTAAGGGTGTCGTATGCTGTTGAAAGTCTTACATTTTTTTTTTAATTACCAGAAGAAAAAGCTTAACCAGCATCAGTGTAAGACTGATTAAAGATATAAAAAGGCCTGTTAACAACAAAAAAGCATCTTCTGCAGCCCAAATAACTAGGATCAAAGTATAGCATCTGTTCCAGTAGCAGACAGCCAGCCCACACCTGGTTTGAGCCCTCTCCAGTAGGTCTTTAGCTCCAGCCATCAGTATTGATATGTTTTCAGGACAATCCTCACCAGTGACTATGAAACTGTTCTTCTCAAGACAGCGACTACAAAACTGTCCTTTTTAAGACAACAATCTCCTCATCCACTACATGAATATGCAGAGATATTTTTTGCTTAGTGTTCTGCAATCTTATTTTTGTTGATGTATTTTCTTCAGCCAAAATAAACTTCACAGCGTATTTTTTACTCAAGTCTTTATTTCGTTTGCTGTTGTCTTTCATCATTCAATATCTGTTTATAGGCCAATATAGCACCAGCGACAAGGCAAAAAGACAACAAAAGAACAGGATTTCAGGAACACAGAAAATGATAATTGATTGTTGTAAAATAGGACCAAGGAATTTTAACCTAACTATGGCTAAGAAACCACAATATCTCACCTGCTCAATTGCAGCCGTCATTTGAAATTTAGGTAAAATGCATGCTTGCTTCTAGCATTTTTAAAGCTAATTTTCTATGCATAGTCAAAACCCTGAATAAAAGATGAGCTGCACAGACGAGCAGGAAAGAATTTACTGAGCTTGACATTTGCTGAATTAGGCTTATTGCAATTTTGGGAAAGACACTGAATACTTACCTTATGCAAATAAGGTGGGGATCATAATCATCACTCAGTTGCGTCTCTGTCCTCAAAGACAAAGTGCGGCTAAGGTTTTTCTCTGTCCAAGGACAGAGAAGCATCTGAGAAAAATCACACTGAGTAGATGCCCAATCGCAGGGAACAGTGTCCCAAGCCTGTGCCACCCCATTGCATCAGAGGTTTGGACCAGGTGTTCATCACCGAGGCCAGTGCAACTGGTGGTTGCAGGGACAGGGGAATTTTTGTTCCTTCACTTGTCCATATGTGTTCGAGCTCCACATGTTATAAAAGACCTAGTGTCACATCTCGCTCCAGTGGGGGAGTAGGGTAAATATATTTACCTTATGCAGGTTTTCTGCTGGGTAGGCATGGTCAATTAAGACAAGCTTGGATATGCTAAGATCAGTTTCCAACATGCTAAGACAAGCTTTGTACCAAATAAGCAAGGTCTGGGTAATATATGACAATTAATCTGAGCATCTGTGCTTAAGTTCCCCAAGTTAAAAACCAATAAATTGTGTAACAATTTGCTCCATTGGGGGACTAGGGTAAATATCGGTGTTGCATTTAAACTTTTGAAAATTGTAGGTGACAAGGAAGCAAGAAACCGAAAAAGAGTTCCACAAACAAGAAAAGAAATTATTAGAAGAGAACTTAAAGTTACATCTATTTCAACAGTTAAACTACAAGAGCTAGTTGCCAATCTAGTCAGTCAGTAATTTAATTGCTATACGTGATACATGCTTCAGCGATCACATCTCTTTTGAGACATGGCTGACTAGGCAGAAGATTTTCCTGCAGTAAGTTGCCATTACTTTCTGCAGTAGATCAGTTACCAACCAAAGCTACAGAACCTACTCTGTCCAATCCATCTCTTCTCTCTTCATAGCTGGATGAAGAAGAGATGGATTGTTACCTTTCCTATGGGTATTTGCATATCAGTCAGTTATGTGCGATATGTGATACACGCCTGGGCGATCATATCTCGGAAGAGACATGACTGACTGATAATCCAACAATAGTTTGCCATTACTTTCTACAGTACTAATTGCCGACCAAGGCTATAGAACCCAATCTGTCCTGTTATTTAACCCATAACTGAAGGGAAGAGACAGATTAATACCTTTCCCATGGGTGTTTGTGCATGAGTGAATGCAAGGAATTAAACTGGAATTTAAACTCAGCACCCCAATTTCTTGTTCCGAGCCGATATCCACTGCACCACAATGCACATAAGTGAATGAAATGAATTCATCTGGAGTTCAAACTCAGCTCTCCAATTTCTCATTCTGAGTCAATATCCATTACACCACAATGCCCATCCCGTCTAGTCAGTCAGTTAAGTGCCATACGTGATACACGCTTGGGTGATCATGTCTCGAAAGAGACATGACTAACTGGGCAGTAGATTATCCTGCAGTAGGTTGCCATTGCTTTCTGCGGTAGACTGGTTGCCGACCAAGGCTATAGAACCCAATCTGTCCTGTTATTTAACCCATAACTGGAGGGAAGAGACGGATTAATACCTTTCCCAAGGGTATTTGCGCATAAGTGAATGCAATGAATTCAGCTGGAATTCGAACTCAGCTACCCAATTTATCGTTCCGTGCCGATACCCACTGCGCCACAACGCACATCCTCCCATCTAGTACTCTGTCTAAATGTGTTTGAAGTACCAAGGAGAGAAAGCCCATTAGAACAATTGCCATGAAAATATTTATAGAAAACAAAAAAAAAAATAGAGCTCTATCGTGAGGATGAGAAAGAGACTGAAGTCAAGATGCCAGATCAGGATTAATAATATTACAGACCTGTCATTAGAATTTTCAAGAATCTCAATATATATAGCAGGAGCATCAGAACAGATGTGGCAAGAAGAATCAATGTGCAGAAGAATGGTAGATTTATAAATGTACAAGATATATTCTGGCAAAAAAATGGTCTGATGTTTATATATTCATATTTACACATCATTTCATGTGCAGATATACACACATACTATATTTTGTGTATAATACAACTTGAGTATAATATGACCCAGTGTTTCTGAAGATAAAAGCAGGGAATAAATGACATCCTTGAGTATAATATGACCTAGTGTTTCTGAAGATAAAAGCAGGGAATAAATGACATCCTTGAGTATAATATGACCCAGTGTTTCTGAAGATAAAAGCAGGGAATAAATGACATCCTTGAGTATAATATGACACAGTGTTTCTGAAGATAAAAGCAGGGAATAAATGACATCCTTGAGTATAATATGACCCAGTGTTTCTGAAGATAAAAGCAGGGAATAAATGACATCCTTGAGTATAATATGACCCAGTGTTTCTGAAGATAAAAGCAGGGAATAAATGACATCCTTGAGTATAATATGACCCAGTGTTTCTGAAGATAAAAGCAGGGAATAAATGACATCCTTGAGTATAATATGACCCAGTGTTTCTGAAGATAAAAGCAGGGAATAAATGACATCCTTGAGTATAATATGACCCAGTGTTTCTGAAGATAAAAGCAGGGAATAAATGACATCCTTGAGTATAATATGACCCAGTGTTTCTGAAGATAAAAGCAGGGAATAAATGACATCCTTGAGTATAATATGACACTGTAGTACAGACATCCTTATGTAAATTTTTTTTTTAAAAGTTGTACCATATTATCCATTAAAATTTCAATGTCTTATCCACATAAATTATCATAATTTGCAATTTAAAATTACAAGTGCCAGTGTCCATTATTTATATAGCAATTATATCAGGGTTGCTTGCAGATCTATTGTGTATTGTTTTATTTTTCTCAAAGTGTTTGGGGTTTTCAAAATGGATTCTGTTTGTCATGAAGGAATATGAAACAACAACCTTACAACATGGGAATTATTGTTACATTTTTTTAAAGAAAATAACCAAAAAAAGTATGTCATTTATACAATAGTTAGGTATGTGTAACATTAATGTTATCAAAAGATAATAGATCTTGTGAATTTTTTTATGAATTTTGGTGAATTTTCTATCTTTGAGACAAATGATGTTCCAAACACTGATTGCCAAAGAACAAATATGGCTGACACATCAAATACCTTTTGTAAACAATTGTTATCAACACCTGTCTACTTTGTGTTTTATTATCTATTAAGCTGAGTGTCATGGTTCAATGTATAAAAGCTCAGAATAAGAAACCAAAGAGCTGAGTTTGAATTCCAGTTGAATTCATTACAATCATTTATGTGCAAATACTCTTAGGAAAGGTATTAATCTATCTCTTCGCTCCAGCTATGGGTTAAATAACATGACTGATTGGGTTCTATTGCTTTGGTTGGCAACCGGTCTAATGCAGAAAGGCAACTTCAAGAAAAACATCTGGTCAGTCAATCATGTCTCTTTTCAGACATGATCACCTAAACATGTATCACGTATAGCACTTAACTGACTGACTGTATTTGCAATCTTGCTGTTTCAAATAAGAGGGATTTTAAGCTGAGTAAAATTTTCTGAAAATATCTCCTTATGTACAATATGCCCCACCTCCTATTTTAGCCTTTAGTTTTTATACAAAATTTCTTGTATTATGCACAAGAAAATAGAGTATATATATCATCCCTGTATAAAGTCTACATTTGAACTATTCTATAGCAGACCAGTTAAGTTTATTAGTGGTTGGATTTGATTTGGTTTGGCCTTGTTTAGTTTAGCTCACCATAAGAAATGTATAAAAATATGAAATAATCAAGATGTTGTATTTAATATCTTTTTTTATATAAAGGTCCTGGGTATGACAGTAAACTGTATTCGGCAGCAAGCCCTCTGATTAGGAGGTTGTGAGGAGTATGGAATCATCTCTTAATTGCTGTTGTTCCCAGGTCACCTTGATCTGGGGTGGTAGCACCTGTTAGAGTCCCAGCTATGGGCAAATAACTATTTGCCCATATATATATATAACCCTCCAAACTGGGATCAAAACATTATGAAAGTATAAAAATAGACTTTTTAATACACTTTTGAAAGAAAAAAAATTATTACCACAACACATTTTTAAAGGAAAAAATTATTGCTATAATACATTTTTGAAGAGAAAAAATTATTACCAGCAATACATTTTTGAATACAAAACTAGAAGACATCTTCAGTTTTCTAAAATACAAAAAACAATTTAATCAAAATCTGACTAAATCATCCTTCTCACTACAACCGGACATTACCTTAAAACTCTGCCTTTTTGGCATTAAATAAGCCACAGAGGTTGATATGCTGTGAAATATTAACAATTCTATATTTTACAAAATGAGTAATGTTGATATGTCTGGTCAGTCAGTTAAGTGCCATATGTGATACACGCTTGGGCGATCATGTCTCGAAAGAGACATGACTGACTGGGCAGAAGATTATCCCGCAGTAGGTTGCCATTGGTTTCTGCGGTAGACTGGTTGCTGACCAAGGCTATAGAACCCAATCTGTCCTGCTATTTAACCCATAACTAGAAGGAAGAGACGGATTAATACCTTTCCCAAGGGTATTTGCGCGTAAGTGAATACAATGGATTCAACGGGAATTCGAAGTTGATTAGAAAAGTTTAATATTTTTTGTCTGGTACAAGGTTGGTAAGTAGAGTTTAATAATATTCTTTGTCTGGTACAAGATTGATAAGTAGAGTTTAATAATATTCTTTGTCTGGTACAAGGTTGGTAAGTAGAGTTCGGTTTGTTGAATGTGTGAAAGCAGCAATAGATTAAAATTTGATGAGATAATTGTGTATGAGTGAAGCAGGGATAGAGTTGTAGTTGCTGATGTCTTTGATGTAAACTGCTCAGTTAAATGTTCATTTCCTGTGTCTTCGTCTTTGTGTCTGGCTTAACAAAATGTTCTTGAAGAAGAGGAAGTGATAGAGAAAGCAGCACGAGAGAGAGGGGGGCGATGAGAGGGTAAGTCAATAACATCTGCCTGACCTGTGGAAGGAAGCACTAAAATGCTGATGAATAGAGTAGACAAAAATCACTCATACTTTCTTGGAAGTCAGAAGAGGATCACTTTCAAATATATATATATATATATATATATATATATATATATATATATATATATATATTTTGTCTTCTGATTGGTTAATATATGTCAGTCAGTTAGTAAAGTGCCATACGTGATTACGCTTGGATGATCATGTCTTGAAAGAGACATGACTGACTGGGCAGAAGATTATCCCACAGTAGGTTGCCATTACTTTCTGCAGTAGATCGGTTGCCAACCAAAGCTACAGAACCTACTCTGTCCAATCCATCTCTTCTCTCTTCATAGCTGGATGAAGAAGAGATGGATTGTTACCTTTCCTATGGGTATTTGCATATCAGTCAGTTATGTGCGATATGTGATACACGCCTGGGCGATCATATCTCGGAAGAGACATGACTGACTGATAATCCAACAATAGTTTGCCATTACTTTCTACAGTACTAATTGCCGACCAAGGCTATAGAACCCAATCTGTCCTGTTATTTAACACATAACTGTAAAAAATAGACGGATTAATACTTTTCCCAAGGGTATTTGCGCATAAGTGAATGCAATGAATTCAGCTGGAATTCAAACTCGGCTCCCCGATTTCTCATTGAGCCGATATCCGATGCACCACAACGCACATCCATATATGTATATTTCTTTTAAATTGTTTTTAAACTGGAACATCTGCATTGACCCTCATGCACAGAAGCAGAAATTATGTCATTCTGTTTTAAGTTGTTCAAGAGATAACTTCCTGTTCACCAAAATTCAAAAGATATGTAAATGCAGCTAATAATTATTGTTACTGTGCCAAAACCATGGGTTCTATGCAATAGTTTCTTCTCTTTCATTTCTCACTTTTATATATATTATCAATTTTCTGCACTATTGTAAGAACTGCAACCTTGAAACTTCTGAATATTGTTTCTTATGTCTTTGTCTATGTGTGTATCAAATTTGATTAAAATTGGACCACACTTTCTATAACCTGATTTTTTCGATTATCGATTTTCAATATTTATCGGGGGTACCTCGACGCAAAACCTAGCTAAGAACACTCGCAGACGCTTATAGTACAACTGTGTAAATTTTCAAGAAAATCGGTTCAGCCGTTTCGGAGTCTATAGGTAATGGACACACACACACACACACACACACACACACACACACACAGACAAAGTTCCATTTATAAATAAGTTTAGATATATAGCTGTATAAAAATGGATATGTATGTCTGTATGTGTGCGTGTTTATGTATCTTCATTCTAATGAACCCTACTCTTCTGAAACTCTTGGTCTAATTTCAACCAAAATTGGGTCACTTGTCAATCATGACATGAAACTTTGATGTACGTAAAATATTTTTGAATTAATTTACAGGGTATGGCAGAAATCACCGAAATGCATAGAATTTACAAACTCTTCTCCTTCAGGATGCCTTATGTGAATTCAACTGAAATCAAGTAACTTGTAGATCAAGGTCCAGACCTTTGGCATACACAAAAAGTTTTCAAATCAATGTACAGGGTTTGTCAGAAATCAACAACAAACACAATTTCAGGTGGTCTTTTGCACACTTTTATGCAATTCTCAAAGACACTTCACTCAAACATAATGAAAAATCGAGTCACTGGTAGATCAAAGTCTGATGCCTTGATATATGAACAAAAATTTCAATCGACACACAGGGTGCAGCAAAAATTAATGGAAAGTCTTGCTTTTTGCGATGGTTTATTTCTCTGAAAGGCTTAGTTGTATTCCAACAAAAATCATCTTTTTTGTAACTTCTACCATAAAATATGCCATAACAATTTCATGTTTTCTTCAAGGTGCAAACCCCTCTGGCATCGCAGGGACAATGCATCCACTTCTTCTTTGTCACAATATCATTGCATCATGTTACAGGCTACTGTAATGCCCAACCCTGTTCTTCCAATTGTACATGTATCATGTTTATTCTCAAAATTGAAAAAGCATGAATCCCATTTAACCAATACAACAAAAACCAATACTTACTTCGCATTTTTTAACTTACATTTCATGGCAATTTCATACTGGAACTTTTTGAATAAGCATTTGACCTTATCATTTCAACATAATCACTAAAAAACCCAAGCAATGACTGACTATACAGCTTATATATATATATATATATATATATATATATAATGAAAATAAATTGGAAGAATTTCCAAATCCATTGGTGATAATTTATTTCAAGAATATTTTAAAGAGATGATGATCTTTTAAAAAACATTTTTAATAAAAATCATAATTTCTTCAAAAAAATATTACTCTCTTCAAAATTTTTTACAAAAATGAATTGGCTAGAATTATCCAGATGAAAAAAGAAAGAAAGCTTTTTATTGACAGGAAAAGAAGTAAAACATACAATGCTTACTTTTAAACACTGATGCCGAATTTCAAATATTCGGTTTCTATCCCAGCTGTTAAGATGATTTTATTTTTATTATTTCAATTTTTTGTAAAATAAATTTTTTGTAATATAAAAAATAATAATAATAATTGTTATTATTATTGTTATTAATAGCAATACCATTTGTTTTTTTTTATTTAAATGTATAATTTTTGAATGTGCTGGTAATATTTTTTATCATCAACAGTATTATCATACTTGACAGCAATGTTATTCTTATGAAACAGAAAAGATAATATTTATAAGACGAAAATATTATTATTAGTGTTGAAAGTAATACGAAAAGATAGCAATTCAATTCTTATAGTTAAATTTACTGTCCTGTAACTGAAAATTCAATCTAAATGTAAGAAAATTAAATTTTTTAAATTTAAAATATTATATATATATATATATATATATATATATATATATTGCTAAATTTTATGGAAAGTTATGAAATTGGTATTAACCAACATATTTATTTAAATTTATTTGTTTGAACATTATTTTTAATGTATACCTGTATTGTGAGTCAATATATAAAAAGAATGGCCACAACCTGTTTCATAAAACAGACTATTTCGATCCAATGTTTACATCAGAGACCATTTTTATATTTACATATGCTTTGTCCCTAATGCTAAGCACTTATATTCATGTATATATATATATAGTCCATAAATACATTTTTGGTGCTTAAAGGAGCTGATTTCGAGTTTTTAAACATCATATCAGCTCCAGCAGTAACCCTGACTTTCTGTAAAGAAATACCAAGCCGGCTCCTTACTTTTGTGCTACTTGTTTGGATTTCTTTTTGGCAGAATTTGTACTTTTTATTGTTAACTCCAGCCAATGGAAAGAGTTCATTTTCCCACCCTCCCCCATTTAATAATAAAATCCGAGTTGCACCCGTTGCTCGCATTTCTATTCGAGGCTACTTTTTCTGGTATGTTCATCCATTTTTTCATCCCTCACTGAATTGACCCCTATACTTTGAGTTGCTAATACTAATTATACTTTCTTATCTCTAGTTATTACCATAGATTTTTAAACAAGATTTTAATATTGAACTGGCCTATAATTAGCTATACTCTTCCTGAAAATTTATCAACACTGGCTTCGTCAATGATTACCTAATTCCATTTCTGAAAATTAAAACTAAACTACTTATACCAATCATCTTTTGCTATTCTTTAAAACCCTCTATCTAGATTTCTATTGATATAACTATTTTTTTCTTTGTTTGGGGGGGGGGGGATACATATAGTCAATACATATAGTCAATTTATATTTTTAATTTTGCACGTTCTTTTGATATAGTCAACTGCACAGTATAGTAGAGTCAGTTGGGCACTGTCTGAGAGAAAAAGATCACCATGACATAATTCAATTTGCCAGATATTTGGAAATGGCATTCTGTACTCCTTAGCATTTGCACCATAAGCTCAAATACAAACATTTCAGAATGTTTGGGTGTCAATCCGGGGACAGTGCAGAGGATTTGGAAAAAATTGGATGAGGCTAATGGTGATTATGAAGGTGTTTGGTGTGATCACTAGTGACGGTGACATTATGCTTGTGGCTGCTGGAAGACTATGTCTGGCATCAAGACTCGGCACCATGCTACACAAGCAGGAGAAACCAATCATGGCTGTCAGACATTTTCTGTGACCATATCACCCCTTACATCTGGCGACCTAACACCCCAGACTGCAACCCTCTTGTTTATTATGTGTGGGGCACAGTTGTACAAGGGACCAACAAAATTCCTTGTAGCATGAAAAATGAACTGAGAGCAATGATTATGTCAGTATTCACCAAACATGGAGACTGTCCAGAAGAGTTGCAGGAGATTCTGAAATAATCTGGAGGCCATGGTTGAAGCCAATGACAATTTTATTGAATAAATTTAATCTTTAGTATTTCAAGTTATTTCTGAGTAATTTTGGTAAATATATCTGTTAAAATGAGATATCAGTTTTATTTTCATTTTTTAATAATTTAGATGACATTTCATCCATCACACTGTGTGTGTGTGTGTGTGTATTATATGTATTCAGGCAATAATCGTTATTAAGGATATAAGAGATCCTGATATAAGAGAAACCCGGATATAGGAGCGATTTTCTCGAGTCCCAAACTAGAGCCTCTAGTAATGTATATAAAATAGACCAAACCTGGATATAAGAGAAACCCGTATATAAGATCATTTGTATCCGGTCCCTACAACTCTCTTATATCCGGGTCATACTGTATTAATGATGACAGACATTTTGTGTCTATTAATTATAATGATCGACTTTTTCCAAAAAATACCCAAAATAACTTTGAACAATTTCTGATGGTATTTTCTTTTTGTCTGAGAAGGATCATTTGTAACTTGGAAAGGACAGTACTTGAAATTAAAGACACATTTCGGTCGGGTTTCTATCCCGGGTAAGAAAGCAATCGGAGTCTAACCGTACTGATGAGCTGTGATACGGCGAAACAGATCTGTCTGCGGATGACAATATATGTATATGCAATTGTATATATATTTGTGTGTGTGTGTGTGTGTGTGTGTGTGTGTGTGATATACTTATGTGCAAAGAAAATGCATACACACTCTTCAAAATATGCATACCTATCTATACATGTATACACACACATGCACACAATCTTAAAAGGCAAACATCACCATTCCAGAAAAGGAAAGAGAAAAAAAGATATCAAACCATGTCTATGAAGAAAAAAAAAAAAGATGGGTTTTCAGCAAAATATTGTTGGTATGTAGTTGGTGGCTTTCATAAAAAGGCCATGTGAAATAATCTATGGGACAGGGGAAAAGAATTCAACACAAGGATGTGAGGGTGATGATGGGTCGGCTGAGTAAACAAAAACCTGAAGTTTGTAGAAACAACTTACAGTCTGGAATTTTGCTTTTATTAAAAAGAAAAAGAGAGAAAAAGAAAAAAATGAGAAATGGAGAAAAGGAAAAAAGAGAAACAGGAGAAAAGTAAAAAAGAGAAATGGGAGAAAAGAAAAAAGAAAAAACAGGAGAAAAGGAAAAAGGAGGAAAAAGGAAAAGAAAAGGAAAAAGGTGAAAAAATAAAAAAGGAGAAGAGAGAAAATAAAAATAAAAAGAAAGGACATGTTCAACATGCAAAGAAAGATACAAGCCTTTTCTGGGCTTATCTGTATGTCTGTCTTGTCCCTTAGAACCCACTTTATCATCTTCAATAATAATAGACCATTTTATTTACATACACTGACTCCACAAATATGATTTTGCATGCTAATAAAAATTGATTAAGCTGCAATTATAATTCTAACAGTTTCTTTTCTTGCACTTATTCTTGCTTCTGGAACTCTCTTCCAGTTATTTGTTTCTCTGCCACCTACAATCTTGAAAAATTTAAATGCAACATCAATTACTATTTGTAGTTCTGAATTTTACTAGGTGCTTTACCACCATTTTCACCCAAAAGAATGGTCTGACGAGGAAACCAATTTAGTTATTAAAAACTTTACCCTGAGGCTGGTAGTACTGAGTTACATCGTACCAATAGCACTCATTGAGTGATCTGATAGATAGATAGATAGATAGATAGATAGATAGGACCTAGCAATCAACACTGGATGGTGACTATCAGTTTAATACTTCAATGAAATCATCAGACCAAGTACCACTACTCCCTCAGGTGTTTATACATATATATATATATATATATATCAGTCAATTGTTGATACTTTCTGAAGAGTGGCCAGATGGGTCTCCCTATAAAACTATAAAGTCAGGAAGATGAAGCTAAGATTAGTTAGTTAAGTGACAAGATTTTTTTTCTTTTTTTAATTCATGTCACCCCAAGTGAGGCAGTAAAGCCACTAAAATACAAGGGGTTACATGGTGTGCAAGAATTAATATAGGTTAGAGATGATAGCAGAAACTATGGAAGGGGTTATATGCATATCACTTAACAGAGACTCAGTTGTAGGAGGGAAGTTAGGCAGGGATATTCTGGATGATTCAAGATTAGACTTTGAGGAAAATTTACACGAGAAGCATTCAGTTTTATCAGCAGAGGATGTTAACCCTTCAAATTGATTGAAAAGGGGGAATAATAGAGACTTTGCACTTATTTAATAGTCTATTACAGAGCTGACAGTAATCATGAAAGCCAAAGTTGTTAGAGGCTATGTGCTGTCTCATTCTCTCAGTGACTTTGCTCCTTTGAGGACCCGTTTACATTCATAGTCATTGGCACCTGGTATGCCTAGAGCTGCCACACTGGTATAGCCAAAAGTAGTGGTTTTTAACATATTAGTTTATTAATTCTGTGTGTGTTTGCATATATATATATATATATATATATATATAATGTTGAGTTGTGGTAATGTTTAGCACCAAGATTGTTGTTTTTTTTTTCCCCAGTTGTTTTACTGATAAAAAGTATTTTGGCAAGCAAGTTTTTTATTGTAAAGTGCTCAATATCAGGGTGGAGAGAGAGTGTTGATAATTTTAATACAAGGAATTGAATAAAACCCTGATGAGTGACAACATCATAAGGGTCTCCTTACTAAACTTCGAAGTCAGTATGAACCTGCTCAGTTAAAGTGACAAATTCCTTTCATTAAATCTATATATATATAATGAGTTGTGCATACAAATTACTAAGGAATTAAGAGGAAAATGGCTCTTCCCAGCTTTTCTTTTGTTTATGGCTATTGCAGTGGTTTATTTATGGTCATAATCTCTAAATTACTTATTCATGGTTGTTGGAGAACATGCGTATGCAAATAGGTTAAGTTTGAAGAATATGTGTATGTAAATGGGTTAAGTTTATTTAGAGTTAGATCAGTCTTAGAGTACAATTTTAAGTTTCAAACTTTGCAAAATGGTTATCAGTGAGACTTCAACATTGAAAAACAAAATACAAATAACTAGTGTTTTTTTTTTTTGCCTCTGTGCAGAACAAACTGTCTTTTATCCTAACTGCATAGATATTGTATTTCCTCATTGAAAAATTGAACCTTAAGGGCACTTACTCAAAAAGCAGTTGCATGTGAAGTAATTGGTATACATATCTCTTATAAACTAGCAATGATTCTGTTTATCCCTTTATTAAATAAAGACATTCTATTCTTAAACAAGAGTGACAAAACATTTATCATCAACATGTCTGAGTTTTTCAAAATACAGGGTGTCCAAAAAACTTAACATATTTAAAATGTGAATCTCTGAGTAACTACTGGGAAACAAAATTCAATAGGCTTCATGATGAACAATAAAAGAATTTTTTTTCAAATTCGAGCAAGAGATTCAAATGGATCTAGATTTTATAAACCAATTTCACAAAGCTTCACAAATGTTCAATATGCACTCCATCTGTAACACAACAAATGTCAAGTTGGGTGTCTAGCTTCTGCCAAACATACTGCAGCAAGTCCTGTGTAACTGTCTTAGTGCGAGAAAAGAAGCTGCTTGAGTAGAATTGTTGGCTGCATTTGGTTAATCTAATTGTAAATGGGTGGAACTTTGTTACCAGTCTGGTTGCACAAGTAAATCCTTGAAGAGGGGGCACCAGTGACCTAAGTTTGTTGGAGCAGAAGCCATTAAATTGTTCTTTAAAATAGTGGGACTATTTTTGTATGTTAAATAAGAAAACTTAATTTTTCAACAAAAATTAAAGAAAATTTATTATACTAAGCTACGTAGCCAAATAAAACCAGCTGTACTTTGTACCTGCTTACCTGTTTGCACTTCTCTTCAGAATTTGATTTTGATTGGTCAATGTATACCTACTTTAATGGGTGTGACAGACAAACGGACTAATGGAAGTCACAGAATTTTATATATAGACAAAATTCAAAAACTATTCAAAGATTATTATGCTAAGTAAAATTAATTTTGTAAATAGAGTTAAATTAAAGTTTGAGAAATATGAATGGGGAAGGGTTATTTTGCATTTTATTTTATAAAAAAACTGGAATAGAATAAACAAATGGGATGTTCTATTGTTTTATTGAGTTTGCAATTTGTAAATTCAAATTTGGTGAGGAAAATTTTTCAATAGTTGGTTATAAGCATTATTGTGTCAAATCCTGAACAAAGACAATGAAAATTATTTGCATTTCTGCCCTAGTGATACATATATTGTACCAGCAAGTTAGAGAGCTCTATCAAAAGAGCAGCTGAGATATTTCAAGAGGACCCACCAAAAAAAGAGAGAGAAAAAAAAACAAGCTTTAGGTTAGTTATATATGAAAATAAAACTGAAAGAAAAATGCTTTCAATTTCTGCTTAATAGCAATATATATTACAATCACACTCCCCACTATTCAGTTTTTTGAACAGGAGTAGTAGTTTATCCCTTGTCTCTTGCTTAAGATTGGGTTTCTAGTTCATTCTAAAGTGACTTTCGTTCACTCGACTCCCAATAGTACTTTGCATCGTAGTGGCATTATTGCCTTGCTATGGGTGAACTGATTACAACCCCCCCCCCCCAACGCCAAAATTTTATCTTTAAATATCAGTCAGTTAAGTGCCATACGCAATATACGCTTTAGGCGATCATGTCTCGTAAGAGACTTGACTGACTGAGCAGAAGATTATCCCACAGTAGGTTGCCATTACTTTCTGCGGTAGACTGGTTGCCAGCCAAGGCTATAGAACCCAATCTGTCCTGTTATTTAACCCATAACTGGAGGGAAGAGACAGATTAATACCTTTCCCAAGAGTATTTGTGCGTGAGTGAATGCCATGAATTCAACTGGAATTTGAACTCGGCTTCCCTGATGTGTTGTTCCAAGTCGATATCCACTGTACCACAACACACATCTTTAAATATAACCAGACCAAAATAAAAAAAACATGTATTTTTAATTTGACCTGCCCTTGAAAAGAATCAAAAACAAAGAATTGTATCAAATAACAGAAACCACATCACTTGAGGAATGTATGGATCAATTACAACAAAGTTAGCAGAAGAGATAAGGAAACTGAACCTAGAAAAAGCTGTGCTAGACGTCGTGTTACCTAACACCATAAATGGCTATAAGAATTAAAACATTAACCTGAAAACTAGTCATGTTCTTAGATAGCTTAGTCAGATTGAGACCTTCATATAGATGCCATGCATGGTACCAAACCTGTTCAGAAATATCTAAACTGTCAGCTGTATACAACTGCTTTCTAAGATCAGTGGTTAAAAATGGCTTTCAGCAAATGAATCCTGAGGGTCTTTGCAAAGATCATCTGTCTGAATATTATAGATTGGTACTACAGAATCCCAAACAAAAAACTGTACCAAATAGCAGAAACCCTATTACTTGTGGACTACAAATAATAGCAACAACTAAAATGGATAGCAAATGTAACTAAAGAGAAACTAATGACATAATTAAGATGCTAACATTCCACACCACTTCAAATAGAAGGTTAGGAAGGAAATCCTCACCAATACTTGAAAGAGCAATGACAGCTATTGGACTCGAGAATAATATTTTTTCTGAAATTCCACACCACTTCAAATAAAAAGTTAGGAAGGAAACCACCATCATTTTTGGAAAAAGCAATAACAACTACTGGACATATTTTTAAGAAATTCCACACTACTTTAAATAAAAGGTTATGAAGGAAACCCCCATTAATAGTGGAAATAGCAATAACAGCTACTGGACTTGAGAAACCTGTTTTCCTGAAATTCCACACCACTTCAAACAAAAGGTTAGGAAGAAAATGCCCATTAATAGTGGAAAGAGCAATAACAGCTACTGGACTTGAGAAACCTGTTTTTCTAAAATAAAATTGTTTTAAGACAAAGATTGTTCAAATTTCAACTAAAAACAGGACTGGCTGCTTGGTCAATGAATGCTAAATACTTTCTTGTAGGGAAATGGCAATTATTACTATTACCACTGATATAAGAAAATCTTACGCACATTTAGAAGGCAGTGTTTATTTGAGATTAAAATTATAGATTTTCCTCATGGTGAAGGCAGTGTTATTAGAAAAAATGTTATTTAAAAATGAGTTAATACAGTAAAATTACTTAAAATATTGTCATCATTTTGACAGTAAAGGACATGTAAGCTTACTTTTAATGATGAAAAAAAAAATACTTTCTTAGATATAATAATAATTTCAAAGATAACAAATCCTAGCCTACTCAAACTGATGCTAAATCAAAATTACTAAAATATTGCTGTCATTTCTTGACATCAAATAAAATTATTGTAAAATGATGTATTTCTATCGTAAAATAACTTACAATGAATTCCTGCTGTAAAACATTTTGCAGCAAATATGCTTTTAGTATTTACTGCGTTACTAAATATATAATGTTATAAAACTTAATACAGGTTGACAATCCTCTTCTTTTTTGTGTGATGTCACTTCAGGATGTAGGTGATCATGGCCTTCCACATCTTCCTTTCCCTGATAGCTCTTAACATGCTTTCTCCTGTTACCTCACCCAAACCCTGCTCTGCCATTCACCTGCTCAAGCCCTTGAAATATGTTATCCACTGCTTTCCCCAGTCTCTCTAGCCTTCCTTCCTCATCACGTCCCAAGAACTTCAGTTGTCTTTTCCTGATGCTCAGTATTAATTTTCTTTTCTTTTCCATCCTTTTTAAAACCTCATCATTGCTCACATGCTCAATCCATGATATCTGCAGCATCTTTCTGTAGAACCACATTTCAGTTGCTTTAAGTTTTTCCTTCATCTTTGATGATATTGTCCAGCATTCACTGTCATATTGAAGGACAGACATCACATAACAATCCTGTACTCTCTTCTTTGTTTCTAGTCTCTTAATACTTTGCTCAGCTTCTGGAATGTGTTCTTGGCAATTCCAATTCGTCTTCAGATCTCAGAGTTGCACTTTTCATCTTCCATTAGAATACTTCCCAGGTACTTAAATTTTTGTACTTGCTTGATTTTAATATCTTCAACCTGTAATTGGCATTTTGGGCTCCTCGATTTGCTGATGATCGTACATTCGATTTTCTTGTAGTTTATTTGTAGTCCTTTCTTTCAACTTTCTTTATCTACCTTTTTTAGGAGGTCTTTTAGCTTTCTTTCCGTATCGGCTATCAGCACTGTATTATCTGTATAACTTATGTTGTTCAGATTGTGACCGCCACTGACAAATCCTGGCATAACTTCTAGGGTCCTCAGAATAGTCTTGCTGTACAAGTTGAATAGATCTGATTTAAAAGACAATACGATATTTGAAAACCTCTTTAGTGTGGAGTTTGGGACACAAAACTTACCTACTTGACCTATGCCACTTAGATATCATGTGGCAACAGATGTCATGATAGGTACAACTCCACCCACTACTTCCTCAGCCTGGCTGAGTGACCTGCACCTGCCAAATATCAGTTGTTGTTGAGCACTCGTACTGAGTAGATGTGAATGTGCTGTTTATTTTTATTTTTTTTCTTTTAGAAATTTTTTGTGAGTATCCAGTGAAAATGTCGAAAAGAACTGCAGATACTCTCATGGGTCACAACAAGAAAAAGAAAAAGAAGCATCTTTTGTTATCAATAAAACAAAAAATAGAGCTTTTGTAGAAGCTTGATTGCAGTGTTCCTGTGCAGTGTCTGACTGAGGAATATGTTGCTGGAACAACTACTGTGAATGATTTAAAGGAACAGATAGAGAAGTTACTTGAATGTTATAGTGAATGTGACAACTACAAGCTAATGAACAGTAGGAAAACACTATAGCAAAATAAACGACAATACCTCCTGTCTGTAGTTTTTCTTTACCCCACTCTTTGGAAACTGTCTTATGCTACTGTCAGATAAGTGAGAGCGTGGAGAAATATAGATGCAGGCGCGGTACGTATATTTTAATGAGCAACAAAAAGGCATGAGAGTACAACATATATTTTAGTTTATTGTTTGATGCTGTTCATTTTTTTTAAAGTTATACAAGGCAGGTTTTTTTTGTCTGAAATGATATTTATTTATTACTGATGGTCTTAATTATCCCTTTATTTCATTTATTAGTATATTACTTGATAAATAAACTGAAGTAATATTTTTAGTCATTTTTTCTTATCCTTTGTGGTGCAAGTATTCATAAATTTTTGTTACAATATTGTTTGAATTTCGGAAAAGTGATAAAAGAAAAAGAAAAAAAATCGCAAAACTGAAATATAATTGGTGCCAAGAATTTCAGAAATAGAAATTGTGTACCTGTGCGTTTGTTCCCCTTTTGATAATACGTAGATGATATTATTTACCTCGTTTGGGCTGTTGTCCTCATCTTTATTGTCATATTCACAACGTTTTGGCCATTGTACAATAACCACAGGTGACTAGAAAATTTTGAACCAGTTCTTTTGAAATGTAAAAACCTTATCTCAGAAATATAGACAAATGTAGTTAATATGTAAAACACCAACAATGAGACTAAGTTTTCAAAGGCTCTAGAGCAGTGCTTTTCAACTGGTTCATCTGGGTGCACTAATATACCCTGAAAGGTAACCAAGTGAGCCCCAAGTTGACTAAAGAGTAACTTATGATTTAATTTTATGCTTAAAAAAATTATTTTTGAAGAACTAGAGATACCAAGCACATAGCTTCCATGTCTTAGTTAAATTCTTATCATTTGATATTTTAAACTGAATGCTAACTTCTTTAATCTTTATATTTAAAAAGGTAGAGACACCAAGCTCATGGCGTTCATGATTAAGTCATTTGAGATTTCAAACTAGATGTTAAATTCTTTAATCTTTAAGGAGAGGATAATCCTTTCCTTTTTGTCTAACTCAAGGGATTTAAATCTGTCATCATTGGCTTCTCCAAAATATAAAAATTGCAGAATCTTTATAAATCCCTTAGAACTATACTGTTAAACTTGTTTGGGAATGCTAAAGCAAAATTTCATGTGTTCAAATTTCATTACTAATTTTTATTTATTAAAATTTTAAGTGCACTCTAAAGTTTTTTTGTTTGTTTTTTTTTCTACAAGTGTGCTTTAAAGTAAAATATATATATATATATATATATATATATATATATTTTAAACTGGATGCTAAATTCCTTAATCTTTAAGGAGTGAATAATCTTTTTCCCTTTTGCCTTCTCAAGGGATTTAAATCAGTCATTATTTCTCAAAACAAAAAACAAAAAAAACAATAATAATAATAATAATACTAATAATAATAATAATAATAGCAGATTCTGCAGAAATCTCTTTAAATGAAAACTGTACTAAGAAAGCTACACCAAAATTTCATATTTTCAAATTTCATATTTTCAAATTTCATGACTAATTTTTTTTTTTTTTTTTTTATAAGCGTTTCACCTCGAGCAAGGCATGTCACTGCCACTACTGTGCAGGGGGCTACATAGAGTGGAGAAAGGCTGATTAAATATAGGAAATGACAGAGGGTGGGTGATAGGCGGGTAAGGATACCGAGAATGAGGGTTGGGTAGATGAGAGTGTTGTGAGAATAGTTGGGAGTTAGTGTGATAGGAGGTGTCTAAAATTTGAAGTGTGCTAGAGTTTTAATTATTCTAGATATGTACCTGCAAGTAAAAATGGTTAAGAAACACTGATCTAGAAATTTGAAAATGGTGACATTGCCTATTTCTTTCATAGAAACTGAAACAGGGATGAAGATCAATTTGTGTTGTGGGTGGCCCTTATAAAATGAACAAAAACATCTGTAGATGTGAAGAGGACTACCTGCTGTGGTTATGAGCAATAAATTTTCAATATGTTACCAAAATAGTTATGCTTTCAGCTCACTCAGTTTGCTTACATAAAAAACACATGTTTTTTTTATGTTCTGCTGATCCACCATCAAATAATGCTTACGTGGGTAATAAACTATAAGTTTACTGATTCCAGATTATTTTTCTTTGTGATACCTAACATATGAGAAGTAATAGTAACTTTCATTTTAGTACAAGACTTTTGATTATAAACATAATAATATAAGGCAGACAAAAATCACATCTACGCATCTTAACAACTCAGTCCAATTGGTTATTTGTTTACAAAAAATAAACTTTCTCTTTCTCTCTCTCACCCATCACACACACACACACACACTAAAAAGGTTTCTTCTTTTATGTGCTGTGTCCCTTCAGGAAGTAGCTGATCATGGACCTCCACTTTTCCTCTTGGTATCTCTTTTAAACCCTGCTGTGCCATCCATTTGCTCAAGCCCATCAAGTATGTACCACATTGCTTTCCCGTCTCACTTTTCCTCTATCTGTTCCGTGAGTATTAGATTCTCCAAGCCTTCTTTCCTCATTACACGTGTTCCAGAAACTTCAGCTGCCTCTTCCAGATGTTAAGTATAAGTTTCTTTTTCATTTCCGTCTTCTTCAAAAACTTTGTAGTTCATCATATGTTTGGTCTATGGTATCCTCAGCATCCTTCTGTAGAACCACATTTCTGTTGCTTTGAGGAAATCATCCAGTATTCACTGCCATATAGAAGGGCAGATATCACATAACAGTCCAGTACTATTTTCATTATTTCCTATGAAATCTTCCTGTCTGACAATACACTACACTTTAGATATTAGCAATACATTTACATTAGACAATAACCCTATTCTCTCAGTAAAACTTATATTATTTTTGGACCACAGACAATCCCTTTTTTACCAATTTTTATCAATTATTTTCCCTGTCACAGAAAATACTTAATTTGTTAGGATAGAAACAAAAATGAAACAAGGTCATGGTGAAGTAACAGTAAACACAGTGGGAATCTATAAAAAAAAGACAAAATTTTGCCAACACTAGGTTCAATTATCCATTAACACAAACATACAAATTTAATTCAATACACATAGGCCATCAATCTTATGGTCATAATTCACTGTATTACTATATGTAGTCATTAAAGTGAATGAAATTTATTTAATGAATTTTACAGTTGATATCACTGATCATAAAAACAGTTATTTTAATTTAAAATTTTTTTCAGACAGTACACTCATCCTAAAAGGAGGTTCAGGAATGAGAAGACATTTGAAAAAATTGAACTTATGATGTGAAAATTATAAATGAGTTACTCCTTACAATGGTAATGGTGATATTAGTTCCTCATAAGGAAATATTCAGTTTCCGTTGATCAAGCACCTAACTCTGCTGTTGGTTGAAATTTATAAAATCTTTCTCTTAAAACAATATTTCAGAAAAATAGGTTTCTCAAAACCAGCAGCTGTTATCGTTTTTCCAGTATTGACAGGGTTTTCCTTTCTAACCTTTTGTTTGAAGTAGTGTGGAATGCCAACATCTTGCTTATGTCATTATAGAGTTAAATGTTCGCTCTGAAGCAAAATTTTTATCCATGGAGAATTCTATATATCAATTAATGCCATAACTGTACACTCATCTTACTATACACCATGTAACAGGAGCTCATCAATCTGGAGTAATGGTGATAGATTGGTCAATTTGAACTTCACTAGTGGCGCCATACAAAAGTTTGAAATAGCTTTGCATGAATTTACACCTCATAAAATCAACCAACCATCAGTTGGTATGGTATAATGATTAAGGAGTCTAGTCTGGTTAACATTAATACTGATTGGTCAATTTGAATCGCACTGATTGCCCCATACAAAAATTTGAAATAACACCACAGGAGTTTACATGTCATGAAATCAACCAACCATCAATTATTATGTAGTAATGGTTAATATAGTCTACGGCTATATCGTGTTGAATACACCGGTTCCTGTCCAATTACCGAAGTTAAGCAACATCGAGCCTGGTCAGTACTTAAATGGGTGACCATTTGGGAATACCAGGTGCTGTAAACATAAGGACCAAGAATAGTCTGCCGGTCCTTCAGGTTTGGGAATTGGGTGCAGGGCTAACAACTCTGCCCTGTAAAAAGCAGTTTGTTACAGAAACAGCAACAAAAAGTTGCTGCCCTATACACCACCTGGGTGTCATAGATAAAGGATGAACGGTTAATGAGGCTAGTCTGGTTGAACATTATTACAGAGTTTGATCTTTACTGAATGCCTTATACAAAGATTCAACATGAAATAACCAAAGGGTGACATGTTGTAACTAGCCATTGGTCAAGTCCGTATTGTTACATGGTTTTCATATGTGACTCTTTAAATACATTTTCATGTATTGTCAGTAAAATGAGGACAAGTGTAGTTCAGCAAAATGTTGGACATTCCAGACAAAAATAAAACAAACTTAGCATCATTTTTTGAGGGTTAGGGTAAACTAGTTTTGAAATAAAACTAACATTTTTTCTGGCTGAGTAATATAATTACAGATGTTTCCAGTTTTTAATTAAGATCCATCAAGCTGATGCTTAAATGAGTTGTTATTTGTTGCATGGTTAATTACAAAAGTGTTGTTTTTTTTTTTAATTATTTAATTTGGGGAAGAGTCATTATTATTCTATGACTTGTTCAAGCTAATGAACTCAGTTGTTACTATATTTTGGACAAAGAAGGCTGAAGAATGTATCAGTCATGGAGAACAACAACTTCAGCAACAAAGAGTTAATTTCTGTCTGAATTTCTGGCATGAGGAGTTATCATTATTTACATTTGGATTATTGCTATCTGCCTGATTTTCAATGGTAACAGCAATATTATAAGTTTCCTTGTATATCATCTATATATTTTCTCAGGTCAATGATTAAAAATGACTGAGCAAATGAATCCTTCAAGTTTTAAAAAAGACAATCCTTCATTGGATTTTATAAACTGGGGCTACAGAATTGCTAACAAAGAGCTTTAACAAATAATGAGAACTCCATAAACATGTCCAACAGTAACAAAAATGAGTAGCATACCTAACCACAAAGAAAAGTAATGATATAATGAAGATGATGACTTTCCACATTACCTTGAACAAAAGATTTGGAAGGAAACTCATCAGTACAATAAAGAATGACAACAATGAACTTCAGAAGCCTGTTTTCCTGAAAAACGTTTTAAGAAAATAGATTTTATAAATTAGTGCCAACAATAACACTCACTGTTCAGTCAGTGAATGTCAAATGTTTCCTGTAGGGAAAGAGTTAATCTCACGATTATTTTTAATAATAATTATTTAATTACTATTGCCATACAGTAGTTATTCATTAATGAATTAATTTCATACTGAATAGCTTATTTTATTAAAAATATTTGTGGAAATACTTTTTCGGGGTCAGTTACACCCCCCTCCACTTTTGATACATCATGAACATATTTGAAATTGGGCGTTTATGAAAAATGTCATAAATTGAATTCTCCCTAAAGAAAAAAAAAAAACTTGATAAAAACAGTTAATTTCCTAATTAAATGAAGGTCATATTAATTCAAAGTACATAAAAAAAAATATAAGAATGTATTTTCTGGTAAAAAAAAATATACACTCTTGTTGAACTGAAATTTGCCATAAATTTATGGTTGTAAAGTTAGACAAAGCTGTACTAAAAAAATGGTGTTTTTGATCATTTAAAATACTAGCTGTATACCCACTCTATGAAAAAAAAAAAGTAAATTGTAATATAAATTCTCTTTAACTCTAAAAGTTCTGTTTCAATTGCTTTGACGAGCTTCTTTCCCTGGTGCTGTGACCACATGAATTTACACGTGCTACTAGATTGGCAACCAGGTCCCACCCTTTTACCATCAAAATAGTCAAATGTAATTGCCACTTCTACTCTGTCAGTTTCTTCTCTCACATTTCCTACTTGTGGAACTCCCTTCCATATACTTGTTTCCTCGATAACTACAATCTCCTAAAGTTTAAGTGCAACAACAATTGTCATCTCCTGTTTTCTAGATTCCCAACTTTCTCTTATCCTTTTTCCAACACTCCCTGGTAACTTGTTCCCTCTTTTTCTTTCATTTCCTTTCACTGTAACACTCTGTGCTTTGCTTCGGGTAAAATGATAAAAAAAAAAAATTTCAGTAAGACATCTATTTTCTGAATTTCCTTTTGACATTATGCTATGTCCACTTGAATTTTCTACCCTAGACCTAACTAGATAGAACTGATCTTTTGATCTGAAATTTTTGTTTTTAATGATTTCATCCCAAGCAAGGCAATAAAGCCACTACAACACAAAGGGTTACTGAGAGAGAGGAGAGAGGAGAATAAAAGAACAAGAATTAAAAAGACAGAAGATAATGATTGACAGTGCATTTAAATTTTTGAAGATCAAAGTTGACTGCAAAACAAGAGGCCAGAAGAGAGTTCCACTAGTGAGACGTTTGATAGAAGAAACAGTTAACATAGAACTTTTTAGGGAAATCAGTGTATTAAGGAGTTGGAACAATAAAAGAACAGGAATAAAGAAGACAGAAGATAACAATTGACAGTGTATTTAAATTTTTGAAGATCAAAGTTGACTGGAAAGCAAGAGGCCAAAAGAGAATTCCAATAGTGAGACGTTTGATAGAAGAAACAGTTAACATAGAACATTTTAGGGAAATCAGTGTATTAAGGAGTTGGAACAATAAAAGAACAGGAATAAAGAAGACAGAAGATAACAATTGATATTGCATTTAAATTTTTGAAGATCAAAGTTGACTGGAAAGCAAGAGGCCAAAAGAGAATTCCACTAGTGAGACGTTTGATAAAAGAAACAGTTAACATAGAACTTTTTAGGGAAATCAGTGTATTAAGGAGTTGGAACAATAAAAGAACAGGAATAAAGAAGACAGAAGATAACAATTGACAGTGTATTTAAATTTTTGAAGATCAAAGTTGACTGGAAAGCAAGAGGCCAAAAGAGAGTTCCACTAGTGAGACGTTTGATAGAAGAAACAGTTAACATAGAAGGTTTTAGGGAAATCAGTGTATTAAGGAGTTGGAACAATAAAAGAACAGGAATAAAGAAGACAGAAGATAACAATTGACAGTGTATTTAAATTTTTGAAGATCAAAGTTGACTGGAAAGCAAGAGGCCAAAAGAGAGTTCCACAAGCAAGAAGTTTGATAGAAGAAACTGTTAGCATAAAATTTGGGATTGGGGTGGGGGGTCAGTGTCTTAAGGAGTGGGAACAATAAAAGAACAAGAATTAAGAAGACAGGAGATAACAGGTGACATGGCATTTAAATTGTTAAAGACCAAAGTTGACTGGAAAACAAGAAATTTGATGGAAGACACTGTTAGCATAAAACTTTTGGGGGAATCAGTGTCTTAAGGAGCAGGAACAATAAAAGAACAAGAATTAAGACAGGAGATGACGATTGACATTGCACTTAAATTTTTGAAGATCAAAGTTTACTAGGAAGGAAGAAGCTGGAAAAGAGTTCCATCAGCAGGAAGTGAGATGCTAGAAACTATTAGCATAAGATTTACAGTTACATTTAGCCATTTTTCAACTGAAAAAATCTTGCCACCAATTTAATACTGCACTTAAATTCATAAAGAGAAAAGTTCATCAAAACAATTAGCATAAAAGTAATTATCGAAAAGCCATGACGAAGCTACATTATGACAGTGGGAAAGTAACTGAAACTGAGATGCCAAGTCAGGACCAGTAACATTGCAGATTCTTCTTTAGATTTTATCAAGAATCTAAATATATTGCAAGAGCACCTGACAGCAATATTCTAAGCATGGATGAATAAAGGACAATACCAGTGGGTGGTGTTTCAAATTTGACATTTGTAAATAAAAATAAGTTGAAAATAATAAGGCTATGTTTAACCTTTGTGCCATGCAAAAATCAAAAGTGCATACAGTAATAGTGGTGTCATGGGAATAACTGCCCTTTTGACACACTGTTCTTTTTTTTTTATGGGCACAAAAGCTGAATAGTGTTGATAATTATGTAAAAATAAAAAAAATATCAAGACTTTTAAAATTATATAAAAATATCAATATTTTAAATAAGTAACGAAAAATAAACCCTTTTTTAAAAAAAAAAAAAAGATAAAAAGAAAAAAGTAGACCAGTTTGTTTCAAGAGTGCCAGATAACCAAATTGACTGTTCTGAGCCACAGACCAAAAAAAAAAAAAAAGCATGCATCTTATAGATTGGCAGATTTCTGGTGGATGATGTGCATCGGGGTGCAGTGGATATCAGCTTGGAACAAGAGATTGGGAAACTGAGTTCGGATTCCAGTTGAATTCCCTGCATTCACTTACACCCAAAACCCTTGCGAAAGTTATTAATCTGTCTCTTCCCTCCAGTTATGGATTAAATAACAAGACAGATTGGGTTCTATAGGTTGGCTGGCAACCAGTCTACCGCAGAAAGTAATGGCAACCTACTGCAGGATAATCTTCTACCCAGTCAGTCATGTCTTTTTCGAGACATGATCACCCAAGCGTGTATCACGTATGGCACTTAAATTGACTGTTTTTCTTTATCAATTTTGCTTATCTTTTCTCTTTCAATCATTTCATCTCAAGAACGGTAATATATCCACTAAGACGCAAGGGTACCAAAGAGTGGGAGAGAATAAGAAGACTTTAATGAGGAGAAAGAACAATAAAAGAACAGATTTAAAAAAGAAACTCACAACATCCAATTTAGTTTAAATGCCTCTAAAACAAAATTGCTCTCGGGAATCCGAGGAAATGATAAGGCTGACACAGCCGCCAAAAATACACATAAAAAGCCCAGTGACCAAATATATAAGATCCCGTACATAGATTTAAAAGTAAAAATACAATCATATATTCAAAATAAATGGCAAATCCACTGGAACAACTGCAATCCAAATAAATTACTAACAATATAACCCATTCTAGGTGAATGGATACAGGATTACAGGGAATCACGAAGGGAGGAAGTTATCCTTTCTTGACTCCGTATTGGACATACTAAAATAACTCATCTGTTCATGCTGAAAAAAAAAAAGAACCATCATGGCGCACAGCTTGTCATGCCCCTTACACTGTAAGACACTTCATAATGGACTGCACTGACTTTTCATCTATACAGAAAAAGTATTACAACACAAAAACAATAAAAGAACTATTTAAACACACCAAGATAGACCATTAAATGGCATATTTAAAGAAAATAGGACTATACAATAAAATTTAATTAAAATAAAATGTATACAACCACTCTAATGCATGCAACAACTTCAAAACAAATGTGATCCCAAAATACAAAAGCTGACCCTTAAATGACCATAATGGCTGATGGGTCGTTAAACTCAAACCAAACAAAACCAAACCAAACCTGGAGGTTAGCATGAGTGATGCAGATGGAAGGCAGGAAAAGGTTTTCATTAATGATTAAATGAAAGCATTAAAATTAACAAGCCATTCCTTACCACATTTTTGAGGACATTTTCATGAGCAGCTGCCAATTTTATTTTAGTCTGACATATCAGACTTACTAAGACAGGAGTAAATATTTGTCACTAGCATAAATACCAAGAATGGGTTTTATATAGTGTTAGACTTGTATTTGTCTCTCAGCCTAACGCATTACTGAAATGTAGGAAGTGATGAAGTGTCAGTTTTGGATATTTTACATGCTGAAGATGTTTGTTTTAAGAAACTCAATTCCATGTTAGATATCTCTCAGTGGGAATGAGTCAGCATTGAGAACAAAAGAGGCGAATGTTGGGAATTGTTAGAAGCTAGTTCGCCTGGTAAGAAGTTTCCTGACTCAAAGCAAACATGAAATGTTAGTGGGACATTATATGACTTGACAAGTGCCAATTGCAGAAAATGCTGTCAAACATGATACTTTGGACTTTGGTTATTTTTATTTAAACTCTGAGATTGTGCTGCAGTTTTTCTCTTTAAAACAAATGACCCAACCCATTGTATATTTAGCCAAAAACACATATTGTTATACAGTAATGTTTGAATTTCAGTAACATCCACGTTTTTTTCTTCCTTTATTTCACCCACCACCACTGCTTTTTTTTTTGTTTTTTTTATTTCTTTATCTCTCCCTTTTTTCTACACTTTTTTTTCTGACATTTTTTTCAATCAACTCATGCCAAGCAAGGTGATAATGCCACTAAGATGAAAGTGGTTAGTGGGAGAGAAAGAGAATTTAACGACTTTAGAAGGAACTGGAACCCTAATTCTAAAGCAAAGTGATAATACCACTAAGATGCAAGGGGCTATTGGGAGCAAAAGAGAATTTAAAGACTTTAGAAGGAACCTGAAACCCAGTCCTAAAGCAAAATAATATTAGGTTGTTCCAAAATTTCATAAACACTTGCAAAAAATTGAAATTTTACTTGCAAAAACAACAAAAATTACTGTTCAAAATAAAGACCATCCTTTTCCAAGACTTTCTGCCATCGATCTGCAAGTTTTCGGATCTGGTCAAAGTACCATTCAGCCGGCTTTGAATCAAAGAATTTTTGACACGTTTCCACGACTTCATCAAATGAGTCGAATCAGTGGCCCATTAAAAATTGAGCGGAAAAGGCCATAATCTGATGGAGCACAGTCAGGACTGTAGGCTGGATGTAGCAGAACCTCAACGCCATCCAGCTCTTCAAACTTGTCTTTGGTCTTCCTGGCGGTGTGTGGCTTGGCATTGTCCTGTTGCATCAAAGTGTGTTTCGGTTTATCAGAGCAGGGTACTTTTGTTTCAACTTTTTCATAGATCCACTCAAGTTGCTGACAGTAAAGTTCGGCACTGATGGCATGACCATTTGGAACCAACTCAAAATGCATGATTCTTTCAAAGTTCCACCAAACACACAACATGACTTTCTTGCCGAATCGGTCTTGTTTTGGAACCGACGGTGTCTCTTGCACTTTCTGAACCCATCACTTGTCTCGATTGTGCTGGACCAGATAGACCCATTTCGCAAGTGTTTACGAACTTTTGGGAGAATCTAATAATACCACTAAGATACAAAGGGCTACTGGAAGTGAAAGAGAATTCAAAGACTTTAGAAGGATCCTAAAATCCAATACTAAACAAAAAACAATGGTTAAACCTCTGTTTCTGTTTAATAGACATGACAGAAATGGGAAATGAACAACAGGCAAAACTAACTGCTTCTAGTGAGAAAAATAAAAATAAAGTAAGAGGGAAAAAAAAATTTAAAAAAGAAAAGAGAAAAACATAATTTGCTATTATTCCCCACCCTTTTGTGGTTTCTTTTTATAAATCAGTTTGACCCAAGCAAGCCAATAATTCCACTAAAATGAAAAAGGCCACTGGAAGTGAAAGAGAACATGAAAACTTTAAAAGAGACCTGAAACCAAATTCCAACCAACAGTAATTCTAACCATTTGATCAAAGTTTCCTGTATAGAAACGGCTATTTTCATAAAATATTGACTGGCTAAAAGTGTGTATACGCATATTACAAATGCACAAAGATGTGCTAAAAAGAATTTCTTGGCACAATGCACTTCGCAAATTCAAACCAAATGGCTAAACATCAGAATTTTGGGAGAAAAGCTTCTTAGAAAGGCTGAGAAATTTTCAGTACTGTTCATATGCTTATGTGTGTGTACCATTATCATTCAAATGACAAGGTTTACAGTTCTAATTTTGAACATAAATTCTGATAATCACCTGTGATATTGTTGAAGAGATTATGTCATTCCAAGTCAGCAGAGATCATCAAAGAGCATTGCATGCCATTTCTTTTAAAATGGAATGGAATATTGAATTTTATTTGAAGTAAAAAAATGTTTTTGGAATTTACAAATAGTAGAGCAGTCAAATTTGACCTCTAAGATCACTCGAGGTAGAATTAATTTTGTACTCTTTATTTGTATTGGAGCCAAACAATTACATTTGAGAAGGTAAATTGATACAAGGAAAAAAAAAAAGGCAGAAAAAGATATGACATCTGAGGTTGCCAACAATGAATTCTGAAACTCAAAGAACTTGAAATGCTCTAAAAAGGAAAAACAAAAATCAACAATTTTTGTATCCTTTGTAACATATGCAATTCAGAAAAGTATTTTTCAAATAAGTAACTTAGGCCTGCTACTGAAAACATGTAACCCAGGACAACCAACTGCATGGATGGGTGGTTGGCATCTAAACCAGCTCCCCCAAGAGCTTTTCTGGTGAGAAGGGTGGCATGTCACCCCCACAAAACAAAAAACATGAGTTGTGAAAGGGTCGATGTGTTTCTCATAAAAGCCAATGGCCAACATGTGTGTATGTGTGTGTGTGCATGCACATGTGTATATGTATATATTTGTGTACATGTATGCATGTATATACTGATATATGAACACACACACACACACACACACACACACAGGGTGGAGCGAACTACACGCACTATAGGGGTTAATTAATTATTTTTGGTTTAAATGTCTAATTTGTTTTGATATTATTTTATTTCACAGAAGAAATTTGGACAAAGTAAAATGGTTGAAAAACTAACAAAGAACAAATGTGTTATCTTGACATTCATGTATGGGAAAGCAGGGAACTACCTGACATGTTAATGAATCATGCAGTCACAGAATTAAAATGTGTTTTGAAAAAAGGAGGTGGACAATTTGAACAACACATATAACAATTAAATAACTAGTAAATATGATTTCTTGCGTAACTATACTTTTAATAAATTATCAATATGGCGTGTGACTTCTACATCATCCTGTACATAGTGTATTGAGGCAGCAGATAATTTTCTAAACATATATTGTTAAATATAACAAACATTAAATGCCTATTATGTTTAATCATGAGCTGTTCTAAACATCATATTTTGGCTTTAATTTCAGGTGAAAATAAAGACAAAAACTGTACAACTCCTGAATATTTTTTTTATTATACTGGTTCTAAGCTTTCAGCTCACATGAGCCATCTTCATAGTGGTTACAGAGACATTAACATAAAAACATCTAGAAACAAAGGTGATATTATCTTGTGTTGACATAAAACATTGCTAAGTGACAATAACAGTTACTGAATAGCAGACACAGTTTGTAAATTTGTAATGCAGTTTTTGATTAAACATAATAGACATTCATTGTCTGTTATATATATATATATATATGAATATAAAATATCATACATTAAGTACCAGTGTTAATAAAATAGTGGTCTATATATAATAACAGAGCTATAATTTATATACATTTTTTTAACAACCAGTAGCACAACTCAGTGTTTCATGCATTGTACTATTGTCAGATGCTGATTGAAAACTAACCATTGCATAATTTAAATATTGATTGCATTGTGCATGAAACTCAAAGTTGTGATACCAGTCAAGAATATATATATATATATATATATATATATATATATATATATATATATAAGTCTAGGATGGGGTTTTAAGCCTTGAATAGCTATAAAATTTTTGCCCGGGCTGGCTAATTGTGACACTTGTTCTCGTTAACTTTACCCGTGGCCACCCTTGGGTCAAATCCTGGTCGTGACAGCACCAATTGTGGTACTGCCACCTGGCTGGCTGGTTGGTTCGGTCACTCGCTGGTTCGGGAACGGATCCCACTGTGATGATGTTGAAACGGTACCAGCTATGTTGACGATTTTGGGCCGCTGTTGCTAGTCGTGATGACCTCATCACAGAAGCTGTCTATTACAACAACGGACCACTACCCACGTTATGATTTGATCTCAGAAGGTCGTGTTGTGCAAATCCAGTAGCCGTCTTTCCACCAGAACCAGAACCAGACAGGACACTTGTGGTTAAAATTAACATGGCACCAAAAAAAAATTAAATAAATGAATAAGGTCGAAGACGCCTGGAGAGTTACAAATAAGGTCTTTATAAAAAAAATAATTATTAGTTATAGGAGCAGATAATACAGTTGTTAGAAAGTCGGTTTACAACAGAGAGAGAGAGAGAGAGAGTGTTCGTTTTCAAAATATCAGAGTTTTCAATCCTCAAATAAAAATGTCTTTTATAAGTTTCATTAAAATAATCAGAGCTTTTCAAATTTTTTCATTAAAGTCTTTTCACATATTCTCTATAATCAGAGCTGTCAATTCTCTATGCAACTTCTAAAACAACAAAGACCTTTCCGGTTCTTATCGGAGTTTAATGGAATTTACTGAAGTAGAGTGAACGAGGAATCAAAAATTTCAATTCTCCACATAACTTTTAAAACAATAACGTTCTTTTGGGATTCCTATCGGAGGCGCATTATTCAACATTATCTCTTTAAGTTAATCAGCGGCAGGCTTCATTCAACATTAACTCTTTAGCCACAAGTTCTATGGTAGGCAACCAGCCGTGGGTCATGGCTCCCCAGTTGGGAACTTTTTTCCACAGTCGTTACATTTTGACTGCAATTCCAGAAACTCTCTCCACAACAACTTCCCACAAAAACTTCTGATTTTTCTTGCTGAGTCTCTATTTTTATAACCATCCCCAATCCTCTCGGGGGATCTATCCGACTCAAAGCTTTTGAGCAATGAGATTATTTTCCACCCACATGATTTGCGGGGAGCCATGGCTCAACAAATGAAATATCAACAGCTCACATGATGTAATGTTTTTCTGTCTTCTTTCTTTTGATTGCATCATCTTTAGATTTTTCAATTCCCAGGAACAACTATTGAGGATTTAACCCTACCTGACCTCTTCAAGTAAATCCTGACATTTTGTTATGACTGTGACCATTTTGTCAAATTTTTACCTGACCCAAAACAATCCGTTTTGTAAATGAAAAAGAAAGAAAACTATATTTCTTTTCCTCTTTTTCAAATTATCAGCCTTTTTATCTATTCCCCGGATTTTAAAAGTACACGATAGTATTAAAAATAGTTTTTTTACATAAGCTCACATCGCAAATTACAATAAAGCATAACTAATAATACCACTAATATTAATCTCTCCCCCCTGTTGCATTAAACCAAACAAAAAAATATATTAGCGGAAGATAGCGTCACAAGCTACCTTCTTAGAAATGGTGTCTTGATAAAATACATTCAGTGTACTTGGACTACTATGAATGTTTGAGATGACCATATGATCATCAGAAAGAACATTCAGTCTTGTAAAATCTTGCTTTAAATCACTATGGATAAGCCTTTGTCAGCTAGGACCCAAACTTGCTTTGTATGAGATTAAACACTGAATCCTGTTTCCAAAAAATAAATAAATAAATAAATAAATTAAAAAAAAAAAATAAAGCTATGCATGTATGGTCTTCTAAAATCTTTTGGATTAAACATTTTGTTTGTTTTTAGCAGTGTTAAGAAATGGCTTCAATTAAATGAATCCTTTAGGTTTTGTAGAGAGTCAAATAGTCAATTCAATTATTAATACTATTTTCATTATTCAGACTGTTGTCCTCATCTTCATTGTTATAATCACAACATTTTGGTCATTGTATGCTCTGACCTTCTTGGAATCTAATATTGAATTATTTATGTTATTCATTGGGGAAGATTGTTCTAGTTCAACATGTCATACCTCTTCCAGATGTTTTACAAAAAATAAATAAATAAATCTGTCATAACTGACCACATATGGCGGGAAAAGGAGATCACTAACCCCTGTGAGATGAACTTGAAATTATAGGCAGAAAACACCAATGGAAAATACAAAAACTTAAGGAATCAGCATGCATGCTAAGCCTAAAAAATTTCCTAAATCAGCCAAGCAGGGAAATGAATACAATATGGGAAGCAGTAATACAGAGTGCTATAGAAAAACAATAATAACATCAAAATTGTGTTTGTCTATATTTCTGAGATGAGGTAGTATTTACATTATTCGAACTATTGTCCTCATCTTTGTTAATAACACATGGCCTAGTGGATATAGAAGTTGGTTAGTTCCTTGACTTGTGAGTTCAATATCAGGCTACAGCAGTGGTGAACAAGTAACTTGCAGGGTTAGAAGGAGATACCTCATGACTTTCAATTGTGGCATTACTACTATGCAATGAATGAGAATGACATACCTCAGTGATTGTAATAAAGGGTTTGGTTTAAAATTTCTAGCACCTGAAGAAGCGTAGAATGGCGTAGAACAGCCAAAACGCCGTACAAATGGCAACAAAGATGAGGACGATAGTCTGAATAATGTAAATACTGTAAATGAAAATTGTGATATGGGCTCTGGTAAGAAATGGTTACTGAAATGTTTATATGTCCCAAAAATTCATACACTGATGTTATCAAGGCCAGTAGATAAAAGTGTTGGTTGAATCCAGTGACTTGACTTTGTGAGTTCAAAACCTTCCTAAAGCAGGGGAACAAAAACATTGGGAGTTTAGTGAAAAGGAGATTAATAATACAGAGATATCTGGAAGCAGCATGACTCGTGAAACAATCTAGTCTGGTGAATAAAGGTTTCAATTCAAAATTCGAATCACATGAAGAAGACCAGAGCATACAAGGGCCAAAACATCGTGAATGTGGCAATGAAGATGAGGACAACAGTCAATTTAAATAGAGTAAATAATTACGTCATTTCAGAAATATAGAAAACTAGTTCTAGAAAACAAGTTAATTCAGTATTCAAAACTACCACTGGCTTTTCAAGTCTCCCACATGCAACATTTCAAAAGAAACTTTACTTGCTGAAGTCCTCAGGAAATGTTCCCTCATCACATCAAATGAATGTCTTCTAAAGCCGCCTTTGAGTCAGCCAGCAGTATAATTCAAGATGTATTATTGCAAATTATGTGATTGCTGCTTTTTTTTAAAATCATTTCACTGCAAGCAAGGTGATAAAGCCCCTAAGATGCAAGGAGTTGCTAAGAGTAAAAGAAACAGAGAACTAATTTTACCATGCAGAAGTATAGCCAATTAGATTGAAGCTACAGTCCTCCATAAATATATAAGAATCTATCTGCAAAGGAATCATAATGAACAGATACATTCCAATTGTTTTATTCAGTCATCAGTGAGTTTGTTTGTTCCTGTTTAACGGCCTATCAACATCTAAAGGGTCATTTAAGGCCAGAAACGTATTTTTATTTTAAATCAGTTATTGGTAATATTTTTAATTCGAAAAAGTTTTGTTGGTAACATTTTTCATTTAAAAAAGTTTTGTTGGTAAATACTTTCATAGCATTTTGATCCCAATTTGAGGTTAACTATTTACCCATAGCTGGGACCCTAATAGGTGTTACCACCCTGGGTCAGGGCGGACCTGGGAACAACAGCAATTAAGAGGTGGTTCCAAGCTCCTCACAACCTCCCAATCAGAGGCCTTGCTGCCGGATGCAGTTTACAGTCATACCCAGGACCTCATCAGTGAGGCAATATTGAAAGAAATTATGAATTATGTAAACATTGCATTTAAAGTCATTTTTTTCTTTTTTTTTAATAATCATTTCACCCCAAGCAAGGCAAGAATGCCACCAGTGCACAGGGGGTTACAGTGAGAGAATAACAAAGGTACAAAGGATGTCGAAGAAAAGATAAGAGATGGATGGTAATAAAATAAATAAAAGATGGCAATTGACTTTGCATTTAAACTTTTGGAGATTGTAACTATCAGGGAAACAAGCAAATGGAAGTGAGTTCCACAAATAGGAAGTGAGAGAAAAGAAACTGTTAGAGTTGAAAAAAGGTAGTTTAAGTAGCTGAGCAAGTTGATTATATCATTTCAAGAAGTATTTTCTGGTAAAATCTGGCATTACCCACATCTGCCGGCCACTTTAGATTTTTTCAAAGCATTATGGAAGCTGGGAGTTGGAGTGAAATTGCCACTGAAATGTGATAATATTAAGTAGAACACAATGAGACAGATGTTAACAATCCAAGAAGAATGTATAATAAAAGTTCATAAAGTTCAAATCTCCATTTATACAAACTCCTCACAAGATTTCCTTTTGATAGGAAAAATTAGTTGCTTTTATAGCGGATTGTTGGATTCTTCATGGTTTGCTATTTATGGAACTGAGAAAGTGTGTTATGGTGCAGTGGATATCAGTTTGAAATTGGAAATCAGAGAGCTGAGTTCAAATTCCAACTGAATTTGTTAAATTCACTTACACACATCTACCTTTGAGAAAGATATTAATCCGTCACTTCTCCCTCCAGCCATGGGTTAAATAACAGGACAGATTGGGTTCTGTTGGTTTGGCAACCAATTTACAGCAGAACTTAATGGCAAACTACTGTGGGAAAATCTTTCTAGTAAGTCATGTCTCTTTTGAGACATGATCGCCCAAGAATAGCACTTAACTGACTGATTTGTGGAGCATGGAAATATATTAGCATATTTTTCTATACAATTCATTCCACTGAGTGAAACTTGAACCACAGTTGGTTAACAGAAGCTCATTTACATGAGCTTGCTGACCTCATTCAGTCGTGAAGCATTTTCCTTTCTTTTTTTCTTTCTGCAAGAGCAGCATGCAACACAAAAGCATTTTGGCCTTCGAGGTATGTCACCATTTTCTTCTGTACAGGAAGGAGGGGAGGGGAATTGCCGCTGAAATGCCATGAAATTCAGTACAACAAAACGAGACAGCTGACGACAATTCCAAAGCTTTAACAAAAGAGGAAAAATTTCCACTGAAATTAAATTCAATAGAACACAACATGGCAGCTTATAGAATGAGGAAAAGACAGCTGATAAGAACCTTAAAAAATTGGAAAGAATACTGGGATAAATGTGAGCAATCTGAAGTGGGCTAAGATAACACTATTCTTGGTAGGCTATCTTTTCATTACCTTCACCTTAAGGTAGAGGTATTGTATCTGGTCCCGTTTGTCTGTTTGTTTGTCTGTGGTCAAGATATCTCAAGACCTGCTGAATGTATTTGGATGAAACTTTTAGGAATGTTTGAACTCGTGACTAGCATTATCTGATTAGATTTTGGGTTTGATCCAGTACAGAATAAAGTTTCTGGATTATTTTATCCGGTTTCATTATAAAAATTTATTTTTAACCTTTCAAATGCCAAATACTGAATTGCCTCTCCTGTTTCATTTTAAGTGTACATTTAATTTTGAAAGTGATAGAGTTCATTTTTGTATTTTCACTCTTGAGAGTGGTCAAGTTCATTGCAGTTATTCTTTCTCATCTTAATAATTATCTCTTACTAATTGCTCAGTGATGTCAGTATTGCCTTGGCAGAGGTTTGTGGTCTTTGACTGTTCTTTCAAGTTAATATTATAATGGTTAGATACTTTCCAAACAGACCTTATGCATTAAATACTGTTGTCATATCTGGTCAGGTACCCCTGCTATTCATCTCAGGGTTCTTGACAAGCTCCAAAAGAGAATCTGCAATGTAATCGATCCTGACCTGGCAGCTCAACTCCAGCCACTTTCTCACCAATGGAATGTGATTTCCCTCTGTCTCTTATACAAATATTTTCCTGGTTTTTACTCCGATGAGATTAGCTCTCTGGTGTCCTCTCTACAAGAATTTACTCAAGCAACCAGACTGACAAAAAGTTGCACTCTTTTACAGTTGATACAACTAAATGCAGCCAGCACTTCTACTCTATCAGCTTCTTTTCTTGCACTTTCCACCTGCAGAACTTTCTTCCATATACTTGCTTCCCTGATGGCTACGATCTCTAAGAGTTTAATGCAATGTCAATTGTCATCTCTTATCCTCTTGACTCCCATACTTCTCTTATCCTTTCCAACACCCCCTGAATTTTGTTCTTCCTTTTTCACTCTACTCTCACACAACTCTCTTCACACCAGTATTCCCATCCTTCTCTTGCCCATTCTATGACATCCCCTGTAACCAGTCTCTCTTCAGTTCCTCTTTCTCTTCACTCTCCTTCTATGTAACCCTTCACATTCCTCTTATGTAGCCCCCTGCACACCAGTGACAGTACTGCCCTTCTTGGGGTGAAATGATTAAAACAAAATTGTACAGCTTATTTGCAGAAGATAATCAATCTATGTTAAGGGCAGCCAATGCATTCAACAGAAGAATGCATAAATTAATTTTAATAAGAAATAAGACTTATATATCCACAAGAATGTGTATGTGTGAAATTTGCCTGACATTTAGAATAATGGGTGTTCCAACTTAGAAGCAAAAAAATCTCTTGAGAATGGAAAGAGTATTAACCAAGAAACACTTAGACTTGATTCAATTAAAAAGCCAAAAGCTCCCTGGGGTCATTGTTAGAAGTGAACAGGAAATGGAAAATTTACTAAACATTGAACACTTGAGGGAAAAAAAACATGCTAAAACAATTCTTAAAATAAACAAAAAAATTCACTTTCCTTTTTGATTTACTCAGGAATAATATCTTCTTAGACCAATTAGCCATAATTCTTACTGTTCTTAATTTGCTAATAAAGTTATTCACTCATGAAACAATGGCTTCCAGCTTAAAAGAACAGAGTTGACAAATCTCATCTTTGTAATCTAAGTGACATTGTTAAGGAGAATTAATTAATTGGAATGCATAAAACTACTTACACTTCTTAATGCATATTTTGTTTAATTATTTTATTTCTACAGCTATTTTTTTGTTGTCTTAATGACTTTTAAGCACTTGAATCGTCATTGTGCAACATGATTGTAAAAATGAATAACAGACCTATTCTTTGACAATCACACTCTTTATGATTTTCAATATATTTTTCTAGTAAAATCATTAGCAACACATGAAAGATTTTGATTTTCTTTAAATATATATATATATATATATATATATATATAAGGATTTTAAGTGACCTTACTTTATCATATGGCACTTACAGGATCACTTTCATTTTGTGTTAATTACTCTTTGATAATTTTTGCAAACAGAGGAAATTGTGGTTGAATTCTCTAGTGTATTTGATATATACCTGTATATGGATGTGTATAACTACTTTCTCTTATGTATGTAATGGAATGTAGGCTATTTTTGTGTGTATATGTGAAGTTTGTATACTTGTGCATATCGGTGTTTGTATTAATTTCATATATATTTTTCTCTCTCTCTCTCTCTCTATATATATATATATATATATTTGTGTGTGTGTGTGTGTGTGTGTGTGTGTGTGTCATAGGTAGATGTGTGAATATGAGAGTGGATATATATACATATATATATGAGTGTATCGAGGCAGCAAATAATTTTCTAAACATATACTGTTAAATATAAGAGACAATGAATGTCTATTATGTTTAATCATGAGCCGTTCTAAACGTCATATTTTGGCTTTAATTTCACTTGAAAATAAAGACAAAAATTCTCCAACATTTAGATAATTTTTTATTAATTTGGTTCTAAGCTTCTCTGGTACTAATAAAAAACCCAGTATATATATTGGTTTTACTAAAACCACGCTCTCCCGTAGACTTATATATCACCTTTCTGATCAGAGTACAATTAAACAACATTTCTCAGAAAAACAAACATGTAGGTAATATCAGACAGATTTTAGTCAACAATACAAAAATGCTTACTCATGCACACAGTAAAAAGAACCTTCAGATATTGGAGGCCATCTACATTAAATCCAAACAACCCACACTTAATAAAATCACGTTTAAATCTGGTCATAACACACTACATTGCATTTGAATACATGGTTCTGTTGTCATTTCATGCTATCACGTGGTGTGACGTCATAGAACCGCATTGCAAATTTGCGAACTGCGTTTGTTATTTTTGGTAACTATTGCTGTTGCCTAGCGGAGTTTTATGTCAACACAAAATAAAATCGTCGGTGATGGTGGTATTACCGTCTTAATAATCTATCTGAAGATGGCTCATGTGAGCTGAAAGCTTAGAACCAAATTAATAAAAAATTAACTAAATGTTGGAGAATTTTTGTCTTTATTTTCAACTGAAATTAAAGCCAAAATATAACATTTAGAACGGCTCATGATTAAACATAATAGACATTCATTGTTTCTTATATTTAACAGTATATGTTTAGAAAATATATATATATATATATATATATATATATATATATATATATATATATATAGGTGAATGTGTGTGTATGTGCATTAAAAAAGTGAAAGAGCAGACAAATTAAAAAACTATCATTTGTTGCATTTATTTTTATAAAAAAGTGCTCAATACTAAGTAGAGCTGAATATTGTAATAATTTCATTTTAATGGGCTATAAAACTTTTTTCTTTACTGCACAAAAAATGTCATGTTTTAGAACTTAGTTGTTCTTCTTCTGGTGATATTTTGTTTTAAAATGTCATTCTGAATCCTGAAATTTTTTGTGTAGGGATAAAAATGTTTTATAAACCATTGTAATAAAAAATATTACTCTGTGTGTGTGTGTGAATTTATGGCGACTCATTCCAATCACCATATTTAATGCATCAACTTTCTCTCTCCTAACCTTTATGACCCTAAAAAGATAACACTAAAAATCTCTATTCTGGATCATATTACTTGGATTCTCCCTTTTTTGAATTTTTTTAATATTCTAGGAAAATTAACTAAATGAAATCGTGGTCTGAAAAGATGGGTATACATGTCTGTCAAAATAAATTATAGTTTATAAGCACTTTAGCGGATGTGTTGAGTTTTCCTTTATGTATATCATATTGCTCTGGATAATATCCATTGAGCTCTCTATATGGATTTATCTCTTTAATATTTTATATTAAAAAGATCTTTTTAGATTATCCTCCCCATTTATGGGCTTGGTATCATTATATAAATATATATATATATATATATATATATATATATATATATATATGCAATATATATATGTATGCTATATATTTACTATGACTATGCTCTCACACCCTGATTGAGCACTCTGGAAGAATGGTAGACTTGAAAAACAGTAGCTACTCTGGTATGTACGCATCGCTTATTCAGTAATGAATTAGAGCACTCTGGCTATTGGGCATTTATAATGATAATATACACACTAAAATGTCCGCCTTCTTCTACCGACCGCCTATAGCCCAGAGGTAGAATCGCCGACTGACGCCAATTCAGTCGGATTTCAATCCTGGGTTAAAAGCAATCAGAGTCTAACCGTACTGATGAGTTGTGATACAGCAAAACAGATCTGTCTGCGGATGACTATATATATGTATATATATATAGATAGATAGATATAAAATAGGTACCGCTAATAAATCACTGGAAAAACAACATAGTATGAAGAAAAAATGTCCTAAACTTAATAAAAAATATAACTTTTTCCATCATAATGTTTACATTATTATCAAGAGGAAAGATCAAAGTATTTTTTAATTATTTAAAAAATTTTTTTAATCCTTTCTAACCCATTCAAAATTTTGATAGAAATCTTGTTTTTATTTTTGTTAGCAGGGAGCTAAATCATTAATGGAAAACGTAATGTTACTATGTCGATCCAGGATGTTTTTTTTTCCACCTGAATCCATCCTGCATATATATAAGTCAACCATCCGTCCGTGCATGGAGTACTGCTGCCATTTATGGTCAGGTGCTCCTGCCGTTCTCCTCAGTGTTCTTGACAGGCTCCAAAGGAGAGTCTGTAATGTGATAGGTACTGATCTGGCGGCTCAACTGCAGCCACTTCCCCATCGTCGAAATGTGGCCTCCCTTTGTCTGTTCTATAAATACTTTCATGGCTTCTGCTCAGACGAACTTAAGTTACTGATGCCTTCTCAACAGGTGTTTACTCGTGCAACCAGACTGGCAACTGGGTCCCACCCACTCACAGTCAGGTTAGCCAAATGCAGACGACAATTCTATTCCAGCAACTTCTTCTCTCGCACTTCCCACCTGTGGAACTCGCTCCCGTATTCTTGCTTTCCTGACGGCTACAACCTCCAGAAATTTAAATGCAAAGTCAATACTCATCTACTAACCACTGGACTCTAGCTCTCTCCCCACCCCCGTATAACCTTCCCTTTCTCTCCACCTATGTATCTGTCATTGCACCTGCTTTCTCAGCTTTCTATTGTTCCTTTCTAACTAGTTTGTACTCCTCACTCTTTTCTAATTAATCTTTTTACATTTATGTAGCCCCCTGCACATCAGTGGTGTTTCCGCCTTGCTCGGGGTAAAATGATTAATAAAAAAAAACTCACTCTTTTTCAACAATGACAAACACATTAATTTGGAAATTCTTAAAAAAATCAAATATTTGTTGGATTTTAATGAAACTTTCAGAACATATTCACAAAGTAAATTATTTTTTAAATTATTATTTTTAAAAAATCTTGGTAAAAATATATATTTTTTAAACCTCTGTTACTCTCCACTGCATATAAATCTGTGAAATTTCAATAAATTAAATTCTGTAGACAAAATTGGTTTTATTAGTTAAATGCAGGACTCATTGGGGAATGAAAATCATGTATTATTTTTTTTCAACCATTTAACCCCTCACTCCAAAAATTTGCTCTGAACAGTAAAATAAAAAATACAATAAAACTATGACATTATTTAATTAGATAAGCTTTTAATTGTTTTAATAAATATTATAAATTAAGGACATTAGTCTGAAGAAAAAAAGTTATTTTCAAATAATAATGAAATTTTAAAAGAATTTGCATTTATTTTTTTAGTTATAATAATTTATAAGGTTTCAAAAATATTTTAAAAATATTTCAAAGACTTGTAGATGTTAGGTTGGTAAGTTATTAAATAAAGAATATTTTTATTAAGCAAAAATTGAAATGTTTAATGCAAATCATCTAACCATCAATTTTAAAAATAATTTTAAACTTTTTTTTGTGTATTTGCAGTTCTTTTCTATATGGTAATTTCTCTGTGTACATTAAAAGGTCATGTATTTCACGGTTTCTTCCCCTTAAAGGAAAAAAAAATTGTATTTTTATGTTACTTGTGATCACCATACAGTTACCTTATCTCACATTTGTCAAGCTGTCATCACTTTTCCAATACGGGTGAAAGATCAGAAAGTTCAACTTTGGATTTAAGAAATAGTTTTGTTCTAAATTTCATGCTATAAATAAGTAATACTTCAGATTAATTTAACATTAAATATTCTAATTTTCCAAAAATAATGTGTCACAGATGTATATTTTATTTTTGCAAGATTTTTAAAACTGACAACTTTTGTTTACAAACGTGCTCAAAAATAGCTGAAAAATTGAAAAGTTATAAAAAAATCTCAAAACTCTAGATTCTAATCAATATATGTTTAAAATACACCATAGTATTTTTCTTACTGGAAACAGTAAGTTTAATTATTTAGCTTTCAATTAAAACTAAAATAAAAGTTCTAAGAAAATATTTTTTATTATTAAAAATTCAATTTGAAATTTAGTTATTGAAAATCTCTCTCTCTCTCTATATATATATATATATATATATATATATATATTTCTACAAAATTAATATGATTATTTCAACCATACAGTCACAGCACACAAGATAATGTTTGTTTAAATAAAATGAAATGTTGAAATATTTACCGGCTTTTTACTGGTCCTTTGAAAGATGGATCATATGAGACAGGAGAACCTATTAAAAGAAAGATGCAAATTTACTAACAGTTTATACAAAAGATTTTTTCAGATTTTTAAATAAGCTATAAAATGCTTTTTAATATTTAGCACAAAAACAAAATGAAAAAAATATTTTAACAACATTGTAGAACCATTAATTTTCATTTTTCAAGATGACAATTAATTATTTACATTTCATTTTCTAATCATTTCACCCCAAGTAAGGTAGAAATGCCACCGGTGTTCAAGGGGTTACAGCAAGTGAAAAAAAATGTACATATAAGAGATGGATGGGAATCAAGTAGAGAAAGGATGGCAATTGACGTTGCATTTAAATTTTTGAAGATTGTAGCTATCAGTCAGTTAAGTGCCATATGTGATACACGCTTTGGCGATCATGTCTCGAAAGAGACATGACTGACTGGGCAGAAGATTATCCCTCAGTAGGTTGCCATTGCTTTCTGTGGTAGACTGGTTGCCGACCAAGGCTATAGAACCCAATCTGTCCTGTCATTTAACCCATAACTGGAAGGAAGAGATGGATTAATACCTTTCCCAAGGGTATTTGTGCATAAGTGAATGCAAGGAATTTCAGCTGGAATTCGAACTCAGCTCCCCGATTTCTTGTTCTGAGCCAATATCCACTGTACCACAATGCACATCCATGTAGCTATCAGGGAAGCAAACAAACGGAAGTGAGTTCCACAAATGGGAAGTGCGAGAAAAGAAACTATTAGAGTAGAAGTAAACTATTATTGCCATCTTTGTGATTATTATCACAATGTTCTAGTCATTGTGCCCTCCAGTCTTCATTAGGGAATTCTGAACTGAACACATTGTTTAATCTACATAGGTAAACTGTTCTCGTTCTACTGCCCATGTCTAAGGATATCTCATCTAGTTCTTATTTTTAGTACTTATCAGTACTGGCTACTCACAATTTAAAAGACTACTACTGTTTGCTTAAAAAATTAATTTCTGCATATTTTAAACTTAAAGTAAATAATGTTTGTTTCAAATCAGATTAATTATACTTTAAATCATTTCATTCTCAAATAAAGCTTCAGAAAAGTATACTTTTATTTTTGGAAGAATTTTAATAAAGAAAAATACATTGCTATAAAAGACAACTAAAAAGAGTGCTAATAGCTATTTTAGGAAAAAGAAAAAAAGGCAGATTACATCAATATAATTTCTGTTTAAAATACACTAGAGTATTTTGCTTATTGGAAATAGTAAATTTAATCATTTAGCTTTCAAGTAAAGCTAAAAATAAAGCTTTTTAATTTTTCAAAATTCATTTTAAACCTTAGGTATTGTAAAATTAGTGGGGTTTCGTTATATATATATGTATATATATATGTGTGTGTGTGTGTGTGTGTGTGATGTAATGTTTAGACTGAATAGTGTGTTTAATCCTCACTAGGCTTCTCTAACTTTCGAATTTGTTCCACATCCAAACTACACTTAGAAAATCATCACATATATACATACGTACATACATATACACAACTGATCCAAAAAGTCTCTAATAGAAGTTTTTCATGTAAAATGAACTTAAAATAAATCGAGGGTTTTTTCCTCTTTAATTTGAACAACACATGGTAAAATAATTTAAGAAATTTTCCTTTAAGTATCTGAAAACCATAAAAACTTTCTTTTTAGCAGAAGGAAGTAATGAAGGGTTGTTAAAAAAAAAAAAAAAGAAAGAGAAAGAAAGAGAGAGGAGGTTGTGGAGGGGGGGGCTTCTAAAAAATTATGCCTCAACTCTTGAGAAGTTAATGCAGGCTACAAACCCAAACAGACATTTTAAAAGGCCTGACTTTATTCTCTCTTCATAATACAGCTTACTTATTTTATCTCATCTCATACCAGAATAATTAACTGTGGAAATACCATTTACCCAAACATTCCTTATGTATTTCCTGTCTAAAAAAAAAAAAAAAAAAAAAAAAAAAAAAAAAAAAAATTATATATATATATATATATACGCATGCGCACGCACACACACACACACACACACACACACACACACACACACACAGAGGATGCAATGGATGAATTGTTATTTAGATTATGCAAAAATGAAAATAAACTAACATCTCATTTTAACAGACATATTTACCAAAATTACACAAAAATAACTTGAAATTTGAAACAGTCGATTTCTTCGATAGAATCACTATTGGATCCAACCATGGATCTTTGGAATCTCTTGCATCTCTTCTGGACAATCTCCTTGTTTAAGTTGGTGAATGCTGCCATAATCCATGTTTTCAGTTCGTCTCTAGTGCTCCAAGGTGTTTTGTTTGTCCCTCGCTCAACTGCTCCCAACTCATAATAATAAAGGCGGTTGCAGTCTGGGGAGTTAGGTGGGCAGATGTAAGAGATGATGTGGTCACAGAAATTGTCTGACAGCCATGACTGGGTTCTTCTACTAGTGTGACATGGTGCAGAGTCCTGTTGCTAGCCATAAGGTCTTCCAGCATCCACCCTCTTGATGTAGGCCACCATGTTGAGTATGAGGCCCAGTAGGAATATGAATAGAGACATCACTAGTGCTCAATCCAAACACTTTAGACTCATCTAACTCTTTTCGAATTTGATGCACTATCCTCAGATTGACACCCAAGCACTCTGAAATGTTTGGATTGAAGAGTCTGGCATGTATGCCAAGCAGTACAGCATGCTGTTCCCAAATTTCTGGCATAGTGAACCGTCTCATGGTGCTCTTTTTCTTACAGACAGTGCCCAACTACTCAACTATAATGTGCAGGTGACAAAATCAAAAACAACGTGCACGTGTGAAATTAGAAATTAATAAAGTTGACAATTTACCCATTGTACACTGTATAAGACATTATACAAAAGTTTAATATTGACTTGATTTCACTGGTCAATGAAAAAGAATTTGAAATGGCGTCAAGACACAAACCATTATTTTGAGCTAATTTGAGGGCGATGAATCTGAAAATGACCTTACTTTTTCTTGCTTAGCTACTGCTTTTGCTATAGAAAAATGCCCCGTTTTGGGGAAAAAAGAAGCATTTTTTTCATTTGTTTTCTGTATATATGATATTAACTGATGGCAATATTTCTCAAAGTAAAATTGTAGAAACCTCTCAATTCGTATTTAAACCAACACATATTGGTCTGCTTATTGAGAAATACTATTTTCTCAATAACAAACAGACCCTAAGTCTTTAAAAATAACACAATTTAATATACCAAGATCAACAAGTATTTTCAACAAATTATTTGATAAACTAACTGCAGAAAGAAAACCTTCGTGAATATAAGAAGTATTGATTGTATATGTAGAAGAGACAAGAAGAAAAATTGTACTTAGCTGATGTGTTTTGTCCTCTGAGGGACATTATCAAGGTAATGTAGGATTTATTATCCTGCATATGTTTATATACACAGAGGCAAAGATGTCATTGGTTTATAGAGGTTTATAAATTTGAGAATGGTTCTGAATATTCATCAGGTGGTTGAAAGGTCAGTCAAATCATAGGGAGGTGACAATGTGTTCTAATTCATAGTCTGAAAATTAAAGTGAGTGAGTAATATTTAATTTTTTTTTTTTAATGAATATTGTTTGGATTGTGATTAGACAGTTATGGTATGAGATGGACGTTTCTGCTGTACATTTGTGAAGGATAAGTGAAGTAATTAACCATTTTCTTTTGATTTTCAATATTATTTGTTGTTGTGCGTGTTATCTTGGGAAAATAGTAATTCTTTCAGGAAAGATGACATTAGGAAAAAATCTGGGTATAAATTGATATTTTAATCATATTTGGTTAATGAAAGTGTTATAAGATTTTTTAATAACTCCTCCTTAATTTTGAAAATTTTCATTTGCTTGGAAATTCCATTCATGAGTTCGCATAAAATACCTGTTCATGTGTTTGAAAAATGGAAAAAATCAGTTATTATAAACCGTCTCAAGATACCTAAAGTTTGAAACCTAAATTAGGGAAATAACTTATTTCCAAATGAAAAATATTCAAAATTTCTGCAATATAAATGTGTTGAACACTTTTTAATACAATTGTGTACTGGTCTAATTTCATTCTAACTAAAAACTAACTAATTAAATATATACATATTTTTTATTAATTATTTTATTTATATATATATATATATATATATATATATATATATACCCCTTTCATAAAAATGATTAATAAAATTAAAGATATACAAACATACTACACACACACACACACACCTATACAAAATCTACAATCTACAGAAAACATTCTCATTTTCCTTACTATATTTTTCTTCCCACAATTTTCTATATATTATTAAACAAACATTTCTAATATGACGTTGGAATGGGTGATCAAATAAGTTACCCAAAACAACACAACATAATCTAACATTAATCGGACCAACAAGTACAAATCATTTACAATGACTAATTATCAATACAAAGAAAGTCCTGAAAATACCAACACAACTTGTGACTCAGGTGGTTGCACACTAAAATTAAAAACTCCATGATTCAATCACCAGTGACAAATACTTGATTAATTACAATTTACAAAGTTGATCTCTTCCAAGTATCACAATTTATAGAAAAAATAAAGTAGCTTTGAACATTGTCCTCGACATGTTACATGGCAATAAAGATAAAAGAATAATTTTTTTCATACAGCAGAATCCTGAGAATATCATAGAGAAAACGAAAACAGTAGTGTAATGGATACTGGCTCAGAATTGGAAATCGAGGTGTTTAAATTCCAGTTGAATTTGTTGCATTCACTTATGTGCAAACTAGCAGTATAGCCTGGCGTTGCTCGGGTATAATGAAAGCTTTAAAACTAATCCATGGTCCTGGAGCTCAGACTCTTTGGACATTGGCACGAATGACTAAAATGCAATAGTTGTTTCCAGTTAAAGCAAAACCGTAGACTGAAATAAAAAATGAATGGATGTAATTCAAATTTTGATTTCCTGGTATCGATATCAAATAAGTTTTTTCGTCAACTGAATTTTGAAATGGTATCATGGCTGAGACTAAGAACTACAATTATACCTACTTAGAGCCAAACCCGAAGCAAAAACTAAAATAAAAGAGCTTAAAAAATACAGACATACAGGTAGATAAACAGACACACACACACAAACATCTTGCCTATTATATATATATATATGTATATATATATATTATCGATTTTCTGCACTATTGTAAGAACTGCAACCTTGAAACTTCTGAATAGCGTTTCTTATGTCTTTGTCTATGAGTGTATCAAATTTGATTAAAATCGGACTACTCCTTCTATAACCCAATTTTTTTGATTATCGATTTTCAATATTTATCGGGGGTACCTCGACACAAAAACCTAGCTAAGAACCCTCGCAGACGCTTATAGTACAACTGTGTAAATTTTCAAGAAAATCGGTTCAGCCGTTTCTGAGTTTATAGGTAACGAACACACACACACACACAGACAAAGTTCCATTTATATATAAGTTTAGATATCCTAAGAGAAGGTATGAATCCCTCTTCTCCCTCCAGCTATGGATTGAATAGCAGGACAGATTAGGTTCTATAACCTTGGTTGGCAACCAGTCTACCACAGAAAGAAATGGCAACTTACTGTGGGAAAATTTGCCTTGTCAGTTTTGGATCGAAAGAGACATGATCACCCAAGCGTGTATCACATATGGCACTTAATTGACTGACTGATAATTACCATCAGAAAGAGACAGTTGAAATTTCTAAGGTACATAGTAAGGAAAGAGGGCTTGGAAAATGAGATACTCACTGAACATATTCAAAGAGGAACAGAAAAACAATGCATAACCTACTTAAAGAGCTTGAGTAAAAAGATGGTGGAATAAGGTTTAGAAGAGATAACAAAAAGACAAAATTTATTAAAAACTGCAAAGGACAGGAAATTGTGGAGAGCCATGATCACCTACATTCTAAAGGAATACGGCACAGAGAAGAAGAGGCTTGAGTAAATAGATGGCAGAATAAGTTTTACAAGAGATAACAAAAGACAAAATTTATTAAGAGCTGCAAAGGAGAGGAAATTGTGGAGATCCATGATCACCAACATCATGAAGGGAAACCACATATACAAAAAGATTTCCTTTACCATTGTGTTGATATTTGTTTTTTGAATGTTATATCTTTTCAGGAGGATAATGGCTCTCCACAGATTCCTTATTTTTTTTTTATTATCTATGAATTACTAAGACATATTGAAAAAGATAGTGAAGTAGTTTCACATTAGTAACTCTATAATTTTTACATTCAGTGTTGTTCTCCTTGTAGACTAGCTACCATGCCTTGTCTATTCTACTAATTAACCCATAGCTGGGGGGAGATAGAGTCATGTCTTTTTCCAGAGGTATAAGTACCTGAAATTTAACTTAACATATCCTCTTTCTGACATGTTATGTTATTATTAAATAAGGGACAAATAAGAAAAAAGATTATGAATTTAACACATTTCGATTTTATTATGTTCTTCATCAGAAATTTTTTTTAGAATTGTCGAAGAGATTTCAGTGTTTCAAATTCTGTGCTGTTTGTTTTCAATTGTCAGTTCGACCTCACACGTTTCTGCTTTGTGGCATTAATGAGTGTGTATATGTGTGTCGGAATTCTAATGGGCCTTTTTTACATGTCTGTCTGGTAATGTCTAGGTGTATGTTTAATTCCTGTTATATGCACAAATCTTTTTTTCATGTACTATGACCCTTAAGGATATGGGCGATCATGGCTCTCTACACCTTCATGTTCTTTGTAGCTTTAATTAACATTTGTTTTTCTTTTATTGTTCTTTGTCCCTTTTGTGCCATCCATTAATATGAACTCATTTAGTGAGTTACATGCTATTTCCCTCTACCCACCTCCACCACCTTCAATAGGTCCTGTCATCAAGCCTGGTCAGTACCGAGATGAAAATAACAGGTTTTGTAAGCTTAGATGTGCAGGTGGTGTAATGAATAATGGCCCAGATTATGGATTGGAGAGCAGAGTTCCGATTTCAGTCAGGTTTGTTATATTCACTTACATGCAAATAAACTTGGGAAAGGTATAAATTCACCTCGCATCCCCCCAGCTATGGGTTAATTAGTAAGACTTGTATCACTAAGTCATTATCCCAAAAAGAAAAAGTTTTGGTCTAAAAATATTTCCTGGCTTTAAATAACCTGCAAAGTTTTCATAAGCTATAGAAAACAAATCAATCAATAAGTCCTGTGAGTTAAATTCTCTAGTCTTTCTTTCTTTCTTCAGGCTATGTCCCAAAAATTTAAACTCAGGAAAAACTATTTTCGAATGTAAGTATCAGTCAGTCAAGTGCCATACTTGATACACAATTGAGCAATCATGTCCTGAAAGAGACATGACTGACTGGGCAAAATATTTTCCCACAGTAGGTTGCCATTGCTTTCTGTGGTAGACTGGTTTCCAACCATGGCTATAGAACCCAATCTGTTCTGCTATTTAACCCATAGTTGAAGAGAGAAGAGATGGATTAATACCTTTCCAAGAGTATTTGTGCATAAGTTAATGCAAGGTGTTCAACTGGGATTTGAACTCAGCTCTCTGATTTTCTCATCACGAGCTGATATCCACTGCACCACAACTGAAAGTATAAATATCCTTTTTTATTTCTTTTGTTCACACTTTTTTTTTTTTTAAAGATTCTTTGTTGTTTACATATTCTGTTCATGGTATTTTGAGCATCTTCAAATTCAAGTCTTTTTCTCAATCTGTAAGAAACTTAACTATCTAATCAAAACTTATTTATAAATGGAACTTTGTCTGTGTGTGTCTGTGTGTGTGTGTGTGTGTGTGTGTGTGTGTGTGTGTGTGTGTGTCCGTTACCTGAGACTCCGAAACAGCTGAACCGATTTTCTTGAAAATTTACACAGTTGTACTATAAGCGTCTGCAAGTATTCTTAGCTAGGTTTTGTGTCGAGGTACCCCTGATAAATATCGAAAATCGATAATCGAATAAATCGAGTTATAGAAGGAGTGGTCCGATTTTAATCAAATTTGATACACACATAGACAAAGACATAAGAAACGATATTCAGAAGTTTCAAGGTTGCAGTTCTTACAATAATGCAGAAAAATCGATAATATATATATATATATATATATATATATATATATATATATATATATATAAAAGGCAAGATGTTTGTGTGTGTCTTTTTATCTGTCTGTATGTCCTTTATACAAATCCATAATTTTTATCCAATTCTCACCAAACTTCACACAAATATTCTTTAGGCTGAGCCTGAGCTCCAGGACCATGGATTAGTTTTAAAACTTTCATTACACCCGAGCAACGCCGGGCTATACTGCTAGTTCTCTAATAATTTAGATACAAGGTTTGTCATATAAAACATGGATATAACAAAGATTAGACAAAAATGGATATTGATTTCAAGGATTATATTGAGCTGACAAAGTATCAGGTAAATTAGGCAGATTAGAAAAAAAATTAAATTAAAGAATTACCCCGTTTATTTTTCATTCAAATTTTACCAAAGGAAAAATCTAGAGATCTTCTTGTCAAGAAACAAACTATTTCCATCCAAAATAACAAAGGTACTTCAAAGCATGACAAAAACAAGGATACTTCAAAATATGAAAAATACAAGGGCATTTCAAAACTGCAAGGGTACTTCAAAATGTGAAAAGTACGAGGGTACTTCAAAAGTACTTCAAAACATGAAAGGTACAAGGATACTTCAAAACATGAAAAGGTCAAAGGATAAAGAAAGCATCTATTATTTAAGGATAAAAAAGAAGAATGTATTCAGGGAGTATTTGAAGACAAATAAAAGCAACATGGAGTGAAAATAAAAGCAAAACACCAGAGGAACTGAGTGATTTGATACTTCAACAGTTAATTGGCTGAACTAGACTCAAAACAAGAGAAAAATAGCACAATGGATCTATTTTCTGACCTATTTCCCTGAAGGCATATCAGATCTAATGACGGTTTCCCCTAGGGGAAGCAGGTTTGAATCCTGCTACAAGGCTCACATTTTCTAACAAGATTTCTAAAATACTCAGGCCAGTAGATTTAAATGAATAAATATACTGTTTAATAACAGAAACAGAACATTTATTCAAATATGAGTATCGGTTAAAAATAACAGTTAAACAAATAAAAAATATGTCAGATTTAATCTATTTCCTAAAAAAATTGTCTTTTTTTACATTAGGGTATGAAACATAACAGACAGCTACATTTTGAGAATCAGGAGAAAAGTGTGTTTAATTTGGGCTTTGCTTGATCAGGAGTCCTATGTAACTGAACAATCACGTTGGATTTAATGACTATTCCCCCAAAGAGATGCAGGTTAGAATCCTGCCAGAGGACACATATTTTGCTAACAAGATTTGTTGGATATTTAGGCCAGTAGACATAAATAAATAAATAAATATACAGTTCAATAATAACTGAGCATCTAATCAAATATAAATATCCATTAAAAATAATGTTTAAACAAATAAATTGAAAAAATGTGTGTGTGTGGGGTGGGGGGATCTATAATAGTATCCAAAAATATTTATCAAAGACACATTTCACTATGTGTGTGTGTGTGTGTGTGTAAAATGCATGTCTTAAAATGACATGTTGAAAATGGTTATTTCCACACTAAGTTTTATATATATCTAGTTATGAATTAATTCATAACTGTATAATTATAATTATATTAAGCTCTATAATATTTATTATATTGAGCACTGTTCATAATAAAATAAATGCCGGGGGCATTCAAAATAGTAAACCCTGAGTCCTCTTCACCTGGAATTATATATATATATATATATATATATATATATATATATATATATATAAAGAAAGAGAGTGGTATGTACGAACATGTGTATACAGATGTACATATAAAAAAAAAGTTAATGTTTTGTGTGCACAGGTATATATCAATGGGCATATACAAGGTGCAATGGATAAATTGTCATCTAAATTACATAAAAATGAAAATATAACTGACATCTGATTTTACCAGGTATATTTACCAAAACTGCACAAAAATATCTTTAATAAAATCACTATTGACTTCAGCCATGGTCTCCAGACGACTTCAGAGTCTTTTGCATCTCTTTTGGATGATCTCCTTGTTTAATTTGGTAAAGGCTGCCATAATTCTTGTTTTCAGTTCATCTTTTGTTTTACAAGGAGTTTTGTTGTTCTCTTGCTCAACTGCGCCTCACTCATAATAATCAAGGGGGTTGCAGTCTGAGGAGTTAGGTGGCAAGATTTAAGGGGTAACATGGTTACAGAAATTGTCTGGGAGCCATCACTGGGTTCCAAAAAAAAAACAAAAAACAAAAAAAAAAACACCTACTTATCCACACAGAACCCAAGTCGTTCTCATAGTTTTATCTTTTTTTTATTCAAACTGATGACACCAAAGAGAACATAATCTTTCTCATGTGAAATGCTTCTTTGATAAAAAATTTTCCACTTTGTCTCATCATCTTCACACACACATGCACACACAGAGCCTGACAATTGCATTTAGCATGAAACAGACTGCTCCCTTTGGGTGGTGTCTTTAATGTCACCTTAGCATCATACATTGAATGCTGATGATAATAAAATAGAGCTCGATGTATAATAACAGAGCTAAAATTTATAGAAATATTAAATATGCATTTTCTTCCTCATTGTTTAGTACAACTGTGTATATAATGTTTATTAAGACAGCAGTCTCTTTGATTAATACAAGTTTTGTTAAAGACAACAGACAAGGAAAGTTTTTTTTATTTACATACAAGAGACTTTGACATGTGTTTTCAACTGGTGCTTTAAGGAGATATCATGAAATTCAATTATAGTTAATGGTCAATCTGAAATGGCATGACAATCAATAAAATGCTGTTTCCTTTGCTTGTATCCAATGTTAGAATTTTTTCTGTGAGTCTTTTATTGGGGTGCTGGGTTCAAATTCCAGTTGAATTCCTTGCATTCACTTACACACAAATACCCTTGGGAAAGGTATTAATCCACCTTTTCCCTCCAGTTATGGGTTAAATAACAGGACAGATTGGGTTCTGTAGCCTTAGTCAGCAACCAATCTACTGCAGAAAGTAATGGCAACCTACTGCAAGAAAATCTTCTGCCCAGTCAGTCGTGTCTCAAAAGGGACATGATAGCCCAAGTGTATCACATATGGCACTTAACTGACCAATTCCAAACAAGGAAGTAAAGCCACTAAGATGCAAGGGTTTACTGAGGGTGAATTAATTGATTTCGTTTAGTGACATTAACTTATATGGGTTATTTAATGCCAAAATCTAAATATTTTGAACAAAAATTTTATGGCTCCAACTAAATATATTTTAAACAAAATTGTATGCCTTCAACTACAGATAAGATGTATTGTTGGTCATTTTACTATAAAATGTACTGTTGGCCATTTTACAATAAAATGTACTGTTGGCCATTTTACAATAAAATGTACTGTTGGTCATTTTACAATAAAATATATCGTTGGCTATTTTACAATAAAATGTACAGTTGGTCATTTTACTATAAAATGTGCTGTTGGACATTTTATTATAAAATGTACTGTTGGCCATTTGACTATAAAATGTACTGTTGGTCATTTCATGAAATTGTATTGCTGGTCATTTTGCTCTAAAGTTGTATTTTTATGCTTTCATAGCATTTTGTTTTTGTTTGGAGTTTCACTATTTGCCCATAATTGGGTCCCCCTAACAGGTGCTACCATCCCATCAAGTGTGGGAGAATATGAGCAAAGAAAACATTCCAAGGAGAGAAGACAATAAAAGAATTGGAATTGAAAAAACAGAAAATAACAATTTAAATTGTATTTAAATTTTTTAAGGTCAAAGTTGACTGAGAAGCAATAAACCAGAAGAGAATTCCACAAGCTAGAATTATGAGAGAAGAAACTATCAGCACAGAACATACATTTACATCTAGCCATTTCAACTGTAAATATTGAGACCTTGCTGCCAATCTAGTACTGCATTTAAATTCACAAAGTCTAGGTACCATAGAGTAAGTTCATCAAAACAATTATGATGAAAATATTTATAGAAAAGGCATAGGGAATCTATGTTTGGGTAGTAAGAAAATGAGTTACATCGAAATGTCTCTTTTTTATTTAATAGAGCCAACTCAATTTAAATACAGTGTCAATTGTTATGTTCTTATTCTTTTATTGTCTACTACTCTCCTTAATAATTTTTTTCTTTCATCAAATTATCTTACACGCATTAACCCCCTTGTGTCTGAGTGGCTTTGTTGCTTTACTTAAGTGAAATGATTAAACAAAAAATAAAAAAACAAAAAACAGTTTGAGTTTGAGTTCTGTTTAATGGCATATCATTTATTTAATGCCAAAAAGGTGGGGTTTTAAACTATTTTTTAATGTTCAGTTATAGTGAGAAGGTTGACTTAATCAGATTTTAATGAAAATTTTTGTTTGTATTATTTTAGAAAACTGAAAATATCTTCTAGTTTTGTATTCAAAAATGTTTTGCTGAGAATATTTTTTTTCCTTCAAAAGTGTGTCATGGTAATAATTTTTCCTTTAAAAATATATATTTTTCTATAAAAGCCTATTTTTATGTATATATTTCTATAAAAGTGTATTTTTATACTTTCATAGTGTTTTGACCTCAGTTTAGGGGTTAACTATTTGCCCATAGCTGGGACCCAAACAGGTGCTATCACTCCAGGTCAGGGTAGACCTGAGAACAACAGCAATTAAGAGGTGGTTCCATGCTTCTCACAACCTCCCAATCAGAGGCCTTGCTGCCGGATGCAGTTTATCATCATGCCCAGGACCAAACAAAACAGTAAACTAGTAGATTTGGTAGACTTTATGAATATGATATAAAATAATGTACTTAGTAACACTTTTTGTTAATTTCAAAAATTAATTTTTTTTTTTTGTAAATTAAACTATAGTTACTCATAAACAAAAAAATGCTATGAGAAATGTACTGCTGATGGGAACAGGCCCCCTAAGACTAGATTTCAATTTTGAGAATATGTTAGAGCAGTTAGAAAATTACTTACGTTATAATGTCTCTTTTCTATTTATTAAAGTCCTCTATAGTAAAGTTAAGCAACCATTAAAAGAAACTTCAGTATTTCTTCAGTCACAATTATGCAAAATGAGTATTAGCCAAATCCAAAAGGTGATTAACCCTCTAGGGCCGTTCATATCATATTTGATACAGTATTTCCCTATAAGGAAACATTTGGTATTTCCCTATAAGGAAACATTTGGTATTCATTGACTGAGCAGTCAGTACTGCTTTCATTTGAAATTTATAAAATATTTCTCTTAAAAAATTTTTCAGGAAAATATTTCTTTCAAGGCTTGTTTTCATACTGTATCAAATATGATACGAATGGCCCTAGAGGGTTAATAAAAAACAAAATTATTAATGATAATTCCTCATCACAGAAGTTCACAGGAAAAAAATTATTTCTAGACTTGGTGAACATTTTCTGTAGAAAAGGATTAAAAGTGAGACTTAATGAGTTATATTCTCAAAGCCATTTAAAGTAACAAAAAGTAAACGAATAACTTTGTTATGTGGGGAAGGAACAAAGAGTACAAGCTGTAGGCCCCAACCAAAACCTAAGATGTCATAAATCCGTTCCATAAACAACAAAACCAAAACCTTTACACCACACTTTTTTTTTTTTTTTTTTGGTATGAAGGTACACTCCCAAAGAGAATGTTTAGGAGGGAGGGCTGGCTGCTTATGTCAGAGTCATTGTAGAAACATCCTAAAACTCTTGTGTAGTCATTGAAGTTTGGTTATTCCCCTGTTTCTGGTTTAGCAATTTGGGTTTTAGCTTTATAAACCTTAAAACATTTTCTCTCAGTTGGAGATTCATACATGACCAGCCTGTTTAAATACTTTATTACACCCTCCACTTGTTTCTACAAGGGCACTCAAAAATAGATAAAAGACTTGTGTGAGAATGATGTAAAATTTAAAAAAAATTGAAAGGGTCCTTTATTTTATGAGTATTTTCATCATCTTTGTTGTTATCACAATGTTGGCTTTTCTCATTTCTTTGTCCATGTATAGTGATATCCCATCTTTTTTTTTTTTTTTTTTATCGTATCACCCCGAGCAAGGCGGTAACGCCACTGATGTGCAGGGGGCTATGTAATAGTGAAAAGATTGGAAAAGAGAAAGCCGGAAACCACATCCTAAACAGGGAACAAGGGATGAGCCTCTTCTAGTTCTTATTTTTAGTACTACTTAGTTACTGCATATTCCACCAGTTCTAACTTTCATGACTAGAACGAACCAGGATACTCATATTTTAGCAAACCAACCTCATTCTCTCTGTATTTCATTGATGAAAAATAATTTCAACTTGAGCAGATTCTTCCCACTGCTCTGTGGAATTGACTCCTAAGTGGATGCTTCCTTGAACACTACGATCTTAAACTGTTCAAATCTAGGGTTAACTGTTATCTTCCCCACCTATCCACATAAACTTTACCTGTTACTCTGTAACCCTCTACTTTATGGAACTGGCTCCCAAGAGGATGTTTTTTAAATCACTATTCTCTTAACCTGTTCAAATCTACAGTTAACCATTATCTTCACCACATATTCACAAAAACTGTGCCTCTTACTTTGTAACCTTCTGCCTCAAGTGGCACCTGGGCCTTGTACAGGGTACACCTCATTGTGAAATAAAAAAAATATATATATATAAAATACCATTTCCACTGCGTCCATCAAAGTTGGACTCATTACCTTTTGGCAGAGAGGAACCTAGATGAGGCTATGCTGTAGGGCAGAGTCTCATCTGGAGTAAAGCAAACAGAAGCCTAACTCTGTGTATGCAGGTCTCTGGAGGATTTTTGCTTTAGTGCATGCGCTCACAAAGCCTCATGTAAAAATCGGCCTTGTGCCGCATCCTTATTTTGTGGTAAGACTCAGGTAAATACCAAGTTTAAGCAAACACTGCCCAGCCCAAGAATTGAACTCATAATTACGATGTCATTAAATAAACAAACCAATACTTTAATCCATTAGGCTACTGTTCTATGGAGCAATTTTCCGTGGAAAACATGGAGCCTTAAACCTAACCTGCCTGCTGATGAGTACTTCTGCTGTTTGTCATGCTTGACTGAACTCATGAAGCTTTTCTCTTTTGTTACAGTTGCTGCTGAAGATTTACTATCATTTGTATTTATTTTCTTTATTAATGGCTCCCAATTCATACTCATTTCTATGCCAGGTCTATTAAGGAGATCCTCAAAGCCCAAAATATGACTTCAATTGACTTATTTTTTGATTGACTTCAAGGTTTTGGAGACATCACTCATCAGCATCAGAGGGTCAAATGGATCTATTGAATTATTAACATATATTTATACTGTACATGAGAAATGCCATAGACTCCAAATTTACATGATTTACATGCAAACAATTCTCCTCGCCTTTTTTTTATCACAATGTTTGGGTTGTTCAGGTGTATATCGATCTAGGTAACCTACAGGTAGTTCTGAAATGAGCCCTGTATTTAGACTGGGGTTAGACTGTTTTTTTTTCCACTGCCCATGTCTGAAGGTATCTCATTATATCTTAGTTTTAGATTGAACTCACAACTACTATGTCTCCAACCACTAGATTATTGTCCCATCAGACAATTCTCTGTGAGGGACTTGGAGCCTTAAACTTAACCTGCCTGCTGTTGCTGCTTGTCATGCTTGACTGCATTCACTGAAACTTTTCTTTTGTTACAGTTTTCATAGACATGTACAGTGGAACAAGAACTTGTAAAGCTTGAAATTCCTTGTAGTTTATCCAGAACAATATAGTCATAATGAAGTCTGGAAGACACAACAGCTGAATCAATGTGAAAACTAGAACAAAGATAAAGACAATAATCTGCATGTAAATGAATGAGAGGAAATTGTGGAGAGCCATAAACACTCTCCCTCCCAGAAATTCAGATAGAAACTTCCTTTATCACTCTCTCAAAACCAGATTTGATATTCTCATTTCATTTCGAGAAAGTTAGCTTTCCTTTTACTAGAAAATTTAGCTAAAAAAATTAGATTTCCTTTTCCGAGAAAAGCTAGCTAAGAAATCTAAAGTTACTTTGCCTTTGTTTAGAAAGCTACATTTCTGTTTCCTTAGAAAGTTACCTTTCTAAGCTTCTTCTTTTATGTGCCTTGTCCTTTCAGGACGTAGGCAATCATGGCCTTCCACATCTCCCTATCACTGGTGGCTCTTAGCACACTTTCTCCTGTTGAAACCCTCATTCCACCATCCACCTGATCAGGCCCTTCAAATATGTTATCCATTGCTTTCCCCTGTCTCTTTTTCCTTCTATCTGGCCTGTTAATATCAGGTTCTCCAAGAACCTCCTTCCTCATTGCATGTCCCAGGAACTTTAGCTGTCTCTTCCTGATGCTCAGTATTAATTTCCTTTTTGTTTCCATCCTTTCCAAAACCTCATCATTGCTTACATGCTCAGTCTATGATATCCACAGCATCCTTCCGTAGAACCACATTTTGGTAACAGTTCAAACATTGTAAGGGTCAATCTCATGCAGAATTCAAACTGTAATTACTCCCAAAGGCAGTCCTACCCCATATTGAAATAAATTTGCTTGAAATTTGAAGGTGTTTCCATTATTTTGTCCACCCTCGTATATCAGTCTTGTAGCTTTTAATTTGCGGATAAAAAAAGTCACAAAAATTCAATGAATGTTGATATAGTGAAAAAATTATGTTTATATTGCATGTTATTTCTTTTCCCCCCAAAAAAGTAGGGAGCAGTAAATAGAGCAGTGTCATATAACAGGTCTTTTGCAATTTCTTAGAGAGTAGATCCCAGATATCCAACAGACTCTCAAAGGACTTGTAAATTATTTTAAAAAAAAAAAAAAAAAAAAAAGAAAAAAAAAGAGGGGAAATTCAACTAAAAGACAAAGCTGAGAGATTTCAGAATTCCTTTCTGTCATCAGCTCCACTGCTTTTTTGGCATTTGAAACCAGCACCATTAACCCAATGTAGCCATCCAGTTTAAGTTGTCTGAGAAATCTTTCTATTTTTCAATGTCTGTTCTGTACAGAATTCATTACTTTCAAATCCAGAGTTTGTTAGTCATAATGACATCACACAACCAAAGATTCTTTACAGGGCTAAATGTATCACTTGTTAAATACATTTAAAATCCTAATACCCAAACAGAAGCTTTTTTTTACAAGCATACACATTATATATATATATATATATATATATATATATATATATATATATATATTTTCTTTATTTGTAAACGAGTTATTATGGAACCTAGATTTCTACTATGTGGTGTCTTCAGGCGATTTGAAAAAACTGATCTTCCTGGTTTTTTTGTTTTTCGTTTTTAAGAACGCTTACATAACAGGGATCTTTTGAAAATCCCTGTTGAGCATTAGAAATGAAGAATATTCAAAAGTTCTATAATATAATTTTATTCAACACTTTTTAATACAACTGTGTACTGGTCTAATATTACTATGATCAAAAACTATGTAATTAAATAATCAATATATATATGTGGGGTGAGGAATAGGAAATAGTCTGCCAAAAAAAAAAAAAAAAATGCATACACACTTCAAGGAAGGAAAACCTTATCTTTCATAGTTTTATCAAACTACAATAACACTCTTTGCTGTAGATGACATGACCCCCATGGCTGTAGCATCAAAAAGTCATAAAAGATGTTGTGTATCACAGAAAACTGATGACATTAGAAGCCCTTAGACAAGAAACTGAAAATGCATGTGTAACAATCCCACTGGACACTTTGACCAATGTTGCCCAAGCAAAATCGGTCAAAGTGTCATTGGTTAACATTGCCCAAGCACTATGCTAATAAATATCTGGAAGCTAAAGGCTACCATTTTGAGTATCTCTTGTGGTTATAGAGTCCAAAGGTAACTTGTAATAATCTTGAGATGTCTGAATAAATAACATTACAAGATCTTTTTTCCTTTCCTGAGTGTGTTTACAATTTTTGGCAGACTCTGTATGAACTATACATAGCTAACTAATGTTGGGTAATTGAATGACAAAATACCTAAAATAAAACACTAGCATTAAGAAATACAGTCAAATGATTTATTTCTGATGTTATTATTCAATTAGCCATCATACATGTGGGCATGCGAGTGTACTCCAAAAGTGAAGCCTCCTGGTTATTACCACTGAAGCTACAGCCAATACAGGAAACACAATGACATGGTTGGATGGAGCAAGTTTTCAGATGTAAAACACTAAGTTTTCTATGTAGACACCAATGGCAAATGGTCCATGTAGACAACGCATGCACTGTATATTTTAGGTTTTTATCAAAATAAATAATTTTTGCATAATAAAAAGAATTATTAAAAACTTTTTACTATCCTCCTTCACTTGTTCAAATTCTTTTCTTTTAAAATATTTCATTCCTTCATTTCTTTGGATAAATTGTCAACAAGTGAATTAATAGAATAGTGTAAGCAGAGAAGGCATTTGTGTCCATATACCACTCACATACCTGAGAACATGGTAGAACTAACTGAAAAAAAGGTTTATAGGTTATGGTTGAGGGAGTGAGAAATGGATATATATCAGTTCCTTACTGTTTGAATTGAAAAGGTATTTCCAATTTATGCCTATATATATATATATATATATATATATATATATATATATAGTAAATAACTAACCTATAGAGCCAATGAACCTATCAAGGTTTTACCAAATTGGATCTTCAGGGAAAGTTGGCTCTTTCCCTGAGCCACTTTCCCTGAAGATTCAATTTAGTGAAACCTTGATAGGTTCGTTGGCCCTCTAGGGTAGTTATTTACTTAGTTTGCTCTACTTGCGTATTGAGCGCTTTTTGTTTTAGGTTACTTGTCTCAGGTTTTTTCTTTGGACTATGTACTTTGACTGATGTTCAAGTGCTTAGCTTGTTCTTTTTTTATTACCTTCTTTTTTTATTACCATTTTCTCCTTCAGCGTATGTACTCAGAGGGTTTTTCAAAATGAGTTTAATGACAAGTTTACATTTATATATATATATATATATATATATATATATATATATATATATATATATACACACACACACAGACATACACAAGTTTTGTTAAAGATGACTGACAAGGTACTGCAATTAAGGTTTTATTTAATTTTTTATGTTATCCTTTTCTGGGCACAAAGAGTGTAAAAATTGCATTTTTTTATATGAGAATTTTTCAATAACAGAGGTTTTGTTTTTTAGATGTTTTGATTGATGACTGATAGACAGACATGCTAACAAGCTAAGTATTGTTGACTGAAATTGACATAAATTGATGAAACCTAAGTGAACATTTTCTTTTTTGGTTTTTAACGACCTCATAATTTAGGAAAAATAATATTTTCAGCAATTATCTAATATTTTATTGAGTTTTAGTTGTTTTAGCTTTATATGAATCGGTCATGAATTGTTATTTTTAATGGATACCCATGTTTTTATACAGTGTGTATTGTCTCCTGGCCTGCACAATCAAAAGAACTTGAAGAAGAAAATGTGCTTTCAAATAATGGTCAAAGATGTGAACTGCTTTGCAGGAGAAAGCACAACACAAAGTGGAAAGAAATAGGTTTGAGATCTGTCAGAGAGCACATTCTCTTTAAGTCTTCTCGATTGTGCCAGTCAGTACATGTAATACATACCATTTCAAAAAACAAGATGTCTATTTCAAAGAAGGGTATCTACTAAGAATAGTGTTTAAAATAAAAAAGAAATATGTTGGATTAGAAATAATTCCCTTAATTCTTATATATCTTAAAAGTGGTGTGTGTGTTTATATACACTCACACAAAATTATATGCACATATGTGCAACCATTTAAAGTCCTTTAAATTATATATATATATATATATGTAAACGAGTTATTATGCAACCTAGGTTTCTACCATGAGTGGTGTCTTCAGGCAATTTGCAATAACTGATTTTCTGAAGATACCACTCATGGTAGAAACCTAGGTCGTGTAATAACTTGTTTACAAATGAAGAATATTTAAAACTTCTACAATTGCATTAAACACTTTTTAATACAAATGTGTACTGGTCTAATTTTATTATGACCAAAACATAAGTAATTAAACAAGCAATATATATATATATATATATATATAAATAAATGAGAGGGAGAGGAGGGGTTGTATATGGTTTTTACATCCCCCTTCAAAATTGGTTTCCATATCTGTTTCCACTTAAGACAGGCATGAAGTCTAGTAACAACTATTTAAATTTCATAACTTACAATTCTTTTTATTTGGGTGAGCTCCTAATACTTGCTATAACTCATCAGAATTCTCTGTGTGTGTATGTGTGTGTGTGAGTGTATGTGTGTGTGAATGTCTGTCTGTCTAAAAGATCTTTGGCTCTGGGGCAGCAGTTGAAAGAAGAATTTAGTTCTTCTATTATTTGTCAGCCTATTAAACCCCTTACTTAGCAGTAGAAGACATTCAAAGCCAAAGGAAGAATTGTTAAAAAGCTCTTTTCTATATTCTCTCCACTTCAACCCCATTTGGTTTCATTTACTTGGTGTGTGGACATGAGTTTTACACCAAACTAAGTTTTATAATAATTGGCTTGTGTTCTTGATTTTTCAATAAAGATCAAAAGAGAACCAATTATAAAAAAAAACAATTATAACAAAATGTGGAATAAAAATCATAGTGTTATTTTTTTTCTAGTTGTTTCACCCCAAGCAAGGCGGGAATGCCATTAGTACACAGTGGGTTACATGGATGGAAAGTGAAAGAGAAGACTGACAATAGGGAGGATTGAGAAAATGACAAAAAATGAACAGGATACAAGAAGGCAGAAGATGGTGATTGACATTGCATTTAAATTTTTGAAGATTGTAGTTATCATGGAAGCAAGTAAATGGAAGGGAAATCCACAAGTGGGGAGTGCGAGAAAAAAACAAACTGTTGGAGTGATGATTGCATTTCGCTATTTCAGCAGTAAACAGGCAGGAACTAAATGCCAATCTAATAGAAAACTTAAGTTCATGTAGTTGGATCACCAAGAAAAAAAGCTCATCAGAGCAGTTGCCATAAAAATATTTGTAGAAAAGACAGACGGAAGCTACATCACATTGATGATAGTGACTCAAGTAAAGATGCCAGGTCAGGATCGATTACATTGCTGATCGTTTGGATTTTGTCAAGAACTTCAAGATGAATAGCAGAAGCACCAGGCCAGATACGGAAACAGTATTCAATGCACAGGCAAATAGCAGATTTGTAAACGTGCAAGATGGATTCTGACAAGAAAAATCATTTGTCACGACACAGTAGCCCAACTTTCCTTGCAGTAGATGCAGTTACTGATTCAATTTAGTCATTCCACTTCAAGTCAATGGAAAATGTGAGGCCAAGAAAAAATAACATCAAACAATAAACAGAGAAAATAAAATGCTTACAGTCACATTGCATTGAAACACTGGTTCCCTGTACAATCACCAAAGTTAAGCAACATCCAGCCTGGTCAATACCTAGATGAGTGAATGCTTGGGAATATAACATTTTGTAAAGTTAAATCTTCAAAAATTTAAATGCAATGTCAATTGTTATTTATTATCTTCCTAATTATTTGCTTATTGTTCTTCCTTTTTGATAATGTTTCTGTTTTTAATTCTTTCACATCCAGTAACCCTTTGTGTCTTAATGGTTTCTACTGCCTTACATAGGGAGAATTTGTTTAAAAAACCTTGGATGTGCAGGTGATCTAATGGATAATGGTTCAGAATTTTTAATTGTTGAGAGCTAAGTTCCAATTCCAGTCAGGTTCATTATATCCACTTATGCACAAATACACTTGGAAAAAGGTATGAATAAGCATCTATCACTCCAGCTATGGGTTAATTAGTAAGACTTGTATCAGTAAACCATTATCTCAAAAAAAATAAATAAATAAAATTCATACTCTAAAAATATTTTCTGGTTTTAAATAACTTACAAAAGGCAGATAAGAAAAGGAATCAGAAAAGGAATCATACAATCAAGAAAATAAAGAAGGAAATATTGTATAATGCCCCCTAAAAAGTAGCATTATTTTATTACTAATAGTGAAGCTTTGTAATTATTTTCTTCTTATCGAAACCTTTTTTTTTTTTGCTTGTTTCTACCTAAGTGCAGTGGATATCAGCTCGGAACGAGAAATCGAGGAGCCGAGTTCGAATTCCAGTTGAATGCATTGCATTTACTTACGCGCAAATACCCTTGGGAAAGGTATTAATCTGTCTCTTCCTTCCAGTTATGGGTTAAATAATAGGACAGATTGGGTTCTATAGCCTTGGTTGGCAACCAGTCTACCACCGAAAGCAATGGCAAACTACTGCGAGATAATACTTCTGCCTAGTCAGTCATGTCTCTTTCGAGACATGATCGCCCAAGTGTGTTTCATGTATGGCACTTAACTGACTGACTGAATATAATAACTGAAGACATGATTAAGGCTTCTACTGGTCATAAAGTGGGGGATTGATTTTCTATTGTTATGAAGTAATAAACTGATCCCCCATTAATTACTAATTAATAATATAATACATTTCTTCCCTCTCTAGCTATGAGTCAAATAACAGAACTGATTAGGTTCTATAGCCTTGGCTGGCAACCAGTCTACCGCTGAAAGCAATGGCAAACTACTGCGGGATAATCTTCTGCCCAGTCAGTCATGTCTCGAAAGAGACATGATCGCTCAAGCGTGTTTCACGTATGGCACTTAACTGACTGTCTACCTAATAGTAGCATAAGATTTAATACTTTTAAATTATCTGAATATTTTTTATGAAGCTATGTATTTATTATTTTTATCAGATTTTATTTAGGCCTAACCTGACTTAGTCAGGTCAGGCTGAGGCCAGCAACTAGTAACACCAAACCTAATACAACCTGTTGCATAGACAGGTGATTGGCAGCTAGACCAGCTCTCCCACTAACTTTTCTGTTGATGAGGAGGGTGGAATGTCACCCCAGATGACAATAAAACAAGACCTGTTAAGGGTAAGATGAACTTCTTAAAGGAGATAAAGGCCAGCAAGTCAGATAAGTTTAAGGAGAGAGTGTAAAGTGGACAAAAAAAATTCATGGAAAAAAAAAAATTGCAGCAATGATAAGTGCACATAAAAAAGTACTATTGAGAAGTATAAGCAGTCAATGGTTGATATCTCCTGATGAGTGGACAGACTGGCAAGCCTGTCTATGAAACTATGGTTACATCAATCAATGGCAAACCTTTTATTGGGTGTTGACTTCAATGTCCACTTTTGTATTTATATACGCTCCATCCCTAATACTGAACTCTTGAATCCATAAATATAGCATACCTTGAATACATATATATATATTCAAAATATGCTATACTAGCAGTATAGCCTGGCGTTGCTTGGGTGTAATGAAAGCTTTAAAACCAATCCATGGTCATGGAGCTCAGACTCAGCCTAAAGAATATTTGTGTGAAGTTTGGTGAGAACCGGATAAAAATTGTGGATTTGTATAAAGGACATACAGACAGATAAACAGACACACACGCACAAACATCTTGCCTTTCATATATATATATATATATATATATATATATATATATAATCAATTTGCTGCACTATTATAAGAACTGCAACCTTGAAACTTCTGAATATCATTTCTTATGCCTTTGTCTATGAGTGTATCAAATTTGATTAAAATCGGACCACTCCTTCTATAACCTGATTTTTTCAATTATCAATATTTATCAGGGGTACCTCAACACAAAACCTAGCTAAGAACACTTGCAGACACTTATCAACTGTGTAAATTTTCAAGAAAATCGGTCCAGACATTTCAGAGTCTATAGGTAACGGACACACAGACACACACAAAGTTCCATTTATAAATAAGTTATATATATATATATATATATATATATATATATATATATATATATATAGTCAAAAGTGCTTGAAAGTACAAAACCTAAACCTTTTGGTCAATTCTTATATAATTTAAGTTCTGAAAAGAAAAAAACTATATGAACAGATGAAAAATTATATAAAAACTTAATACCTTGCCTGTCATTTTTAATGAAACCTGCATAAGAAAGATTGTTGCCCAAATACATAATATAAGGACCTTGAATAAGTTCTCAGTGATTTCTCATGAAAAGTAACATTTTATTTACAAAACTGAGTAAGAAATATGTCACTGGAAATATTGTCTATTGTTAGCCACTATATTTCACATCTTTTTGGCAGCATTTAAATTCCATGTTAGAAAAACGAAATGTCTTTGAGGCTACCCACGAGTTGACCACTATTTAGCATCTTCATGAGAATGAAAGTGCTACTCAGCCAGGCCATGTGCTATCACTTGGAAAATTTGATAATCAAACAGAGCAACGTCTGGTGAATACTGAGGGTGGGGTAGGACTTCCCATTTAAGCACTTCCAAGTAGGTTTTCACTCATTTTGCAACATATGGCCTTGTATTGTCATTTCGCAAAATCATTTTCTCATGTCTCTGATTGTATAGCAGCCATTTTATCTTCAAAACTCAACTTAAACACATCAATTGTAGTCAATAGCGATCTCCTGTGATGATTTTGGTTAGTTTGAGTAGCTCATAAAAAACTAAACTGAGCTGATTCTACCAAATGCAGGTTATCATAGTGCATCCACTTTTAATTGCCAGTCACTATATGATGCAAAAAAAAACTTTCTTTTTCTGCCCTTGAAGCAGTTGTTTACACGTGACAAGAGTTTGACATCTCTCAGCTTCAACTCATACGGCACTCAATATCCTTTCATTTAAATAATTCCTAATGCTTTCAAAAGTTTCAAAACTGTTGTATGATCAACTCCTAATGATTCTGCAAGTTAAGCTTGCACCTGACATGAGTCTTCATGAGATAATGCATGCAATTATTAGTCTTCAAACTTTTTCAGTGCACCAGAGTGTTCTTTATCTTCAACATCAAAATCATTATTTTCAAAGCATCTAAACCAACTCTGCATGTTGTTTCTGATAGAGCATGGTCACCATAAGTCTCAACAAGAATTATGCGTGCTTCAACTGCAGATTTCTTTTGAAAAAAGTAGTGCAGTAAAATTCCCCACAAATACACTTTCTTTGGCATGAAATCTGACATGTTTAATGCAATAAAAAAACAAAGTTTTTTACATTTTGGCAAAATGACATACACTGAATTTCAAGCTTGTTTATATTAGGTTGTCCCAAAAGTTCGTAAAGACTTGAAAAATGAGTCTATCTGGTCCAGCACAATTGAGACAAGTGATGGGTTCAGAAAGGGCAAGAGACACCGTCAGTTCCAAAACAAGATCAATTCGGCAAGAAAGTCATGTTGTGTGTTTGGTGGAACTTTGAAGGAATCGTGCATTTTGAGTTGGTTCCAAATGGTCATGCCATCAGTGCCGAACTTTACTTTCAGCAACTTGAGCAGGTCTATGAAAAGTTGAAGCAAAAGTACCTGGTTCTGATCAACCAAAAATGCGCTTTGGTGCAACAGGACAATGCCAAGCCACACACCGCTAGGAAGACCAAAGACAAGTTTGAAGAGCTGGACGGTGTTGAGGTTCTGCCACATCCAGCCTACAGTCCTGACTGTGCTCCATCAGATTACGGCCTTTTCCGCTTAATGCAACACTTTCTGAAGGGCCTCCGATTCGACTCATTTGATATATAATTTTTAACAGCTTATTGGTCAGAGTCAAATTAGAACAATAAACAGTTGTTATTAAAAAGTGTTCAATATATATTTGAAGGAAAAATAAAAATTTAATATCTAGAGCTTGTAAAATTGGCTGATCTTCCAAATCATATATAAGTAAGGCTAGAATGAATAACAACCTTCTCAATAGTGTATATATAGTGTCTCAAAAAAATACTCAGTGTACTTGGAATACTGTGAGTATCTCAGATGGGTGTCAGGAAGAGCATACAACCTTGTCAAACCTTGCACCAAATCATAACAAATCATTTGTCAGGTGGGATACACCTTGCTTCATGCAAAATTAATCCTCACCCTACATCACCAAAAGAAGACAAAAAACATACACACAAAAAAATAAACACAACCAAAAGCAAAAAAAAAATTTAAAAAAAAATAAAATACACATGTCTATGTATGTAATTTTCATTTCATTTCGTTCTTTTTTTTTAAACTTATATGTAGTAGTTTAAAAACTTCTGCTTTCACAGACATTTGTTTCAACTTGCTGGTCTGGAATATGCTAATTATAAATTACACTATAATTAGATTAAATTAAAAACATGATCAGTGTGTTTTGTTCTTGATGGAGTATATTTTTCATTCTTTTATTATTTTAAATTTTAGACTAGGTTAGAAGGGAACAAAAAAAAAAAAGAACAAATTTATCACATACATGCTGCTGCTGTTGCTTCAATACATTCAAAATCTGTGAGATCCAAAAAGCATTTTAAATCTTCACACAGCAAAAACAAACTCCATTGTGTAACTGCTGCTCTCTTTTCCTGCTATTCAGTCACGCTCTTAAGCCTGGGAAGCTAACCTAATCAGAATCAGTGACAAATGATCTTCCAACTACCACACCCAGAAGATAATAGAAAAGAAACTGCCTATCTGCCAGACATATATCAAAAATGACACTGTAGTGATATAAAAATTACAAACAGAAAAACAAAAGGAATTCTCAAAATATTCTTTCATTTCATTATGTATGTTGTGTGTGTATGTATGCATGTAGAGTGTTGTCTAAATTACACAAAAAATGGAGAGAAAAAACAGACATCCCATTTTAACAGACATACAGGTTGCAATAAATAAACTAACATCTAAATGGCCCCAAAATGAAAATAACACTGACATCTCATTTTAACAGATATATTTACCAAATTATACAATTTGAAATATTAAAAAGTAAATTTATTAAAAAAATTAAATAAATAAAAAAAAAGTCACTACTGGCTTCAATAGCCTTCAGACGACTTAAGAATCTCTTGCAACTCTCCTAGACAGTCTCCTTCTTTAAGTTAGTGAATACTGCCATAATTTTTACTTTCAGTTCATTTTTGGTATTATAAATAGTTTTGATAGTCTATCACTCAAGTGCACCCCACACAATAATCAAGGAGGCCATGATCTTGTGGTCAGATGTAAGGGGTGATATGGTTGCAGAAACTGTCTTACAGCCATGACGGAGTTCTCCTGCTATGTAGCATGGTGCAGAGTCCTGTTGCCAGGTATAGGGTTTTCCAGTAGCCACCTTCTTGACCCAGGGCAGCACTACCTTCTCAAGACACTTGATGTAGGCCTCCATGTTGAGTCTGAGGCCCTCACTCACAGTCAGGAGTTCTTTTCTTATCAGAATGATCAGAGTGAGTTTTCCAAGCTGCCGTATATTTGTAATCACTATTAGACTCGTCCAACTCTTTCTGAATCCGCTGCACTCTCCTCAAGATTGATACCCAGAAAACTATGAAATGATCGTACTGGAGATTCCGGCAAGAATGCCAAGCAGTAAAGTATGCCATCTCCAAATTTTCACTTTTCTTTTTTTTTAATTGGAGTAGATAGAGTAAACTATCGCCCGGTTCACACTCCACCCATGTCTATTGAACAGGTATAGAGGCTCATCCCTTGTTCCCAGTTTAGGATGTGGTTTCCGGTTTTCTCTTTTCCAATCTTTTCACTTTTCTTTTTTTTGTTGTTTATTATTTATTTATTGTTTTCAATTGGAGTAGATAGACTAAACTATCGCCCGGTTCACACTCCACCTATGTCTATTGAACAGGTATAGAGGCTCATCCCTTGTTCCCTGTTTAGGATGTGGTTTCCGGCTTTCTCTTTTCCAATCTTTTCACTTTTCTTTTTTTTTCAATTGGAGTAGATAGACTAAACTATCGCCCGGTTCACACTCCACCCACGTCTATTGAACAGGTGTAGAGGCTCATCCCTTGTTCCCTGTTTAGGATGTGGTTTCCAGCTTTCTCTTTTCCAATCTTTTCACTCTTACATAGCTCACTGCACATCAGTGGCATACCGCCTTGCTCGGGGTGATATGATTGAAAAAAAAAAAAAAAAAAAATTTCTGCATGAATGAATTGCATCATGGTGCTCTTTTTCCCCACAGACAATGCCCAACTGACCCTACTATATAAAGTGCAATTGACAAAATCAAAAACAAATAATATGCAAAATTAAAAATATAAAATGACGATAATTTACCCATCGCACTCTGTATGCACTTACAAACTGGAATCTGACAGATTAAGAGGAGGTTATAAATATCAGTTCGGACTTGTTCAGTTTCTATTCACCATCTTGTTCTGACTGCATGAATTGCCTTTTCTGTGTTATCTGACAACTACTTGTGCAAATTCCCATCTAACAATGAAACCGCAATCCAAGTCAAAAGTGATTAGCCTGCAATTGTTTCCATCCTGCCTAGTGACATCTGCTGCAAAATGCTACAAGTACCTTGTCTTTATTTTATATCCTCTTGACTTCCTGTTCAAGTTAAAGCCTTTTTTTTTTGTGGAGCTGGGGGTGGGGATTAGCTTCTTTTTTATATTAGACATGACACAAAATTAATAACAGCATCAACATATGCAATGAAAATATCTTAGAACCTATGTCCGACTCCCAAAGTCATTTACTGTATTCATCTATATATTGAATATGCAGGGTGTGATGGGTAAATTTTATTTATTAAATTGACTCTAGTATTTCTAAATATTTTTTATATAATTTTAACAAATATATCTGTTAAAAAGAGTTGTCAAGTGTTATTTTTCATTTTTTGCATAATTTAAACCAAAACCTATCCATTGCACCCTGTGTGTGCATACATACATAATTGGTAGCAATCCCCTTTTTATACAGGTTTCATTAAAGATAACTAACAATTATGTTTTTTATTATAAATTTCTTGCATGTGTACAAGAGACATAAAAAACTGTCCAAATGTTTGGGCTTGAATGCTTTCAGTTAATCTATTAGCTATTGTGAAGGATGGGTTTATTTGTCTTAATATTTACATTGTGATGGTAAGTTTTGTTTTGTTTTTTAGTAGTAGATATCTTTTAATTCTTGAACACAGTCAGAACATTGTGGCTGTGTTCATAATTAATATTATTGAGAGTTGGTATTTTGTTTTTTATTATTAAAGCTACCATTAATTTTAAACATTTTCTGCACTTAAAAATGTGTATTAGTGGTTTCTACAAGTATGTTGCAAATAGAGGTTGGTAGGTCTTTGTGCAGATATATATATATATATATATATATATATGCACATCCATATACATGGTGTGTGTGTAAATAGTGATAATAATGATGGTACAGCTAAAGAATATTTGAAAATTATGAGAAATTTACATGTTTTTTGTAAGGTTAACAGAACTTCTGCCCAAAAGTGCTCAATAGATATTCAATATATCAAGAAAGGCTCAAGAGATTTAACTGATTAGCCGACACAAGAGTTTCACATCAAAATGCTCATCAGAACCAGATATTTAAAAAAAAAATTTCTGGCTCTAATGATCCTTTCACACAAAAAAATGACACCCCAAAAGATACAGAGTTAATATATATATATCTTTTCTTTTTTCAATAAATCAAAAACGCTTAAGTGACTTATCTTGTTAGCACACATGAATTTTCCATCAAAATGTTCTTCCAGGCAGGATGTTCAATAAATCTTTACATAAATATTCAGCAAATATCTGGTCCTGATGATCATTTCAATGTCAAATCTCTTGTACAAATTACACCCCGCAAAACACACACACACACACCTCCAGATAAACTGAACGAACAGGTTTAGAATCCCAAGTTCTCCGGCATTTGCTTTTTAAAGAAAGTGTTCAGTACAACACAGGCCATAGAGCATAATAGAATTAAATTTGTTTTTCTATTTAAAATTAATTTAATTTATATTGCAACAAGGAAATTTCTATGTTTCGAGATTTAAAGTTTTTATCTCATCATCAGGCAATGTTCAATAACTTTGGTGAAAATCATTTATAACTCAACACACTCTTATTCCAGTTTCAACATCATCTTTTACAAGATCTTTTCTGATGTGAAAAGATAAAAAACCAGCAAGTGCAAATCCAAGGATCCCTTTTTGACTTGCTATACAGCTGTGAATAACCTTATGCCATGTTCTACTGTACACTAGTAGATATGTGCAATGACAAAATACTCTCCCCACGAGGGGGAAAAAAAATGCTGAGAACATGAAGATGTGTCTGAACCCCACTCTCTAAGTGCCAGGAATGTTTCATTGAAAAGAACTAATTAAATGTAGGGGAAAAGAAATGACTCATTTCTTCTGAACCCTTTTTCTTTTTTTTTTTTTTGTACTTCTTTCTTCATTATACTTTTCCCACAGGAACGAATGCCTCTCAAAAAAAAAAAAGAGAAAATAAATAAGCGCAGAGGCAGGTCATGAAGTCATGCTAAACAATACCGCTTTATTAAACAGAATTGTTTAATGTCAATAACTGCAGAATTTAAGAAACCCAATTAGACTCCTACTTGAAAAGAAATGTAAAAAAGTCTGAGTTATATACAGACAAGTATCACCTTGGCTGTTATTTACATCATTTACAGCCAAACTAATGTCTGCATCTTTGTTGCGTTCCTGGGTATGACGGTAAACTGCATCCAGCAGCAAGGCCTCTGATTGGGAGATTGTGAGGAGCATGGAACCACCTCTTAACTGCTGTTGTTCCCAGGTCCACTCTGACCCAGAGTGGTAGCACCTGTTAAAGCCCCAGCTATGGGTAAAAAGCTAACCCCAAACTGGGGTCAAAACACTATGAAAGTATAAAAAATACTTTTATAGAAATATAATATATATATAAAAATAAACTTTTATAGAAAAATATACACTTTTGAATGAAAAATATTACCAACAATACTTTTTTTTAAGAAAAAAGTTATTACCTTTACACATTTTTCAAGAAAAAAAATTATTGTCATCATACATTTTTGAAGGAAAAAAATTATTACCAGCAACACATTTTTGAATAGAAAACTAGAAGACATCTTCAGTTTTCTAAAATAAAATAAAAAAGTAAATTTTTTTCGTCAAAATCTGACTAAATCAACTTTCTTACAATAACCGAACATTAAAAATATCTTTCTTTAAACTCTCCTTTTTCGGTATTAAATAACCCACAGAGGTGTTGATGTGCCGTTAAACAAAACCCAAATTGAAATCAAAACATCTTTGTTGTGATTATCACAATGTTTCCGCTATTGAGCTCTCTGGCCTTTAACAAGTGCTTGCCAATTCAGGTCTGTAGAAAGCCAGAGCACACAAATGCTGAAACCTTGGGATAATAACGATTCATCATCATCATTTAACATCCATTTCCATGCTAGCATGGGTTGGATGTGGTTTTTTTGATGGTTCTTTTTTAGGCTGCCCCATTTTGTGTAGGATGTGCGTTGTGGTACAGTGGATATCGACTCGGAACGAGAAGCCAAGTTCAAATTCCAGTTGAATCCATTGTATTCACTTACGCGCAAATACCCTTGGGAAAGGTATTAATCCGTCTCTTCCTTCCCGTTATGGGTTAAATAGCAGGACAGATTGGGTTCTATAGCTTTGGTCAGCAACCAGTCTACCGCAGAAAGCAATGGCAACCTACTGCAGGATAATCTTCTGCCCAGTCAGTCATGTCTCTTTCGAGACATGATCACCCAAGCGTGTATCACGTATGGCACTTAACTGACTGAATTTTGTGTAAAGCCTGGTTGTAATATCAACTGCCTTAATTTGTCTTTGATAAGCTGGGTCCATGTTTTACATGGTCTACTTATAAAACGTAATTGAAACATCATGAAATACAGGAATGAGTTTTACAGCTGGATGCCCTTACTAACACCAGCTGTTTAGGAGACTGGAAACTCAGTGTTTTTTATCAAGACATCGTCTCTAGGAAGAATATCTACTAAGTTGAAAGAGTTCAGTCTACCCTTTTCTACACAAAGTAGGTATAGAAGTTTATATTTCAGAGATTTCAGAGACAAGTTGCTATCCAAAGCTAAAGATTCTTACCCAGCCTCTCTATTCAGCTAAATTATTATTTGAAGCTCTAAAGAATATTTTGAAAAATCTCACTACACTTTTCATTTATTTCTACTTGCGGATGTGCAGGCAGTGTAATAGAGAGCAGTTATGAATGAAAATTCAGACAGCTGAGTTTGAATTCCAGTTGAATTTTTTGCATTTACTTATGCACAAATACCCTTAGGAAAGGTATTAATCCATCTCTTTCCTCGAGTTATGGGTTAAATAATTAAGGACAGATTGGGTTCTTTCGCCTTGGCTGGCAACCAGTCTACCACAGAAAGTAATGGCAACCTACTGCAGGATAATCTTCTGCCCAGTCAGTCATGTCTTTTTAGAGACATGATCGCCCAAGCATGTATCACGTATGGCACTTAACTGACTGAATATAACAGTTAGAGACATGATTAAGGCTTCTACTGGGCATAAAATGGGAGATCATTTTTCTATTGTTATGAAGTAATAAACTAATTCTCTATTAATTACTACTTAATAGTTTAATACATCTCTTTCCCATCTAGCTATGAGTCAAATAACAGGACAGATTGGGTTCTGTAGCCTTGGCTGGCAACCAGTCTACTGCAGAAAGTAATGGCAACCTACTGCAGGATAATCTTCTACCCAGTCAGTCATGTCTTTTTCAAGACATGATTGCCCAAGTGTGCATCACGTATAGCACTAAACAAAGTCTGCATAATTCCCCCTTTGACAAATATTTTCTTCTATCATCATCATTTTTATCATCATCATCGTCTAACATTCGTTTCCATGTTGGCATGGGTTGGATGCGGTTCTCTTGATAGCTCTTTTCGAAGCCATCTGATTTTGTGTAAGGTCTTGTTGTAATTTCAACTTCCTTAAATTGTCTTTGATAAGCTGGGTTCATGTTTTACATGATCTACCTATCACATGTAATTTTTTTTTTTTAAATCATATCACCCTGAGCAAGGTGGTAACACCACTGATGTGCAGAGGGCTATGTAATAGCGAAAAGATTGGGAAAGAGAAAGCTGGAAACCACATCCTAAACAGGGAACAAGGGATGAGCCTCTTAACCTATTCAATAGACGTGAATGGAGTGTGAACCAGGCAATAGATAGATCTATCTACTCCAATTGAAAAAAAAAAACAAAGTGAGAAGATTGGAAAGAGAAAGCCGGAAACCACAACCTAAACAGGGAACAAGGGATGAGCCTTGAACCATTTTGAAATATTGGAGCAAGTTTTACCACTGTATGCCCTTACTAACACCAACCATGTCCTACATGTTGGTCAAAATAAAAATTGCCCAGTCTTTTTCCAGTGTACAGTTGAAACTACCTTATTAATACAATAAGAAGTGCTGCTTGAGAGATCTCCAAGGATTTGGTTGCATTTTTCATGATTGTCTCACCCAAAATAACCAAATGGCTAGAGATGACATATAATTTTATTGATCAAAATATCCTTTTTTGATTTGTATAATATATGCCTATAAATAGACAAATAGAAAATAAAGGGCAAAGGTCATATTAACTGTGAAAATATTTATGCTTTTATTCAGTATTCTTTTACACTGAGGAAATGTTTTAATATTTTATTTATGCCAAACTTCCTCCAATGATGGAATTGGTAAAATATACATGTCAGCATCACTTGGATAATTGCCTGACATTCACATATTGCAGGGGGATTAGTTTTACTATTTGTAATTTTACATTTCCTGTTGCTTGTTGTCAATGGACAGACTCATATGCCAAACAGAAAACATTCTACTATTCAGCCATATATAATACATAGGTAAGAAAGAAAAACATTGGAAAAACTATGAAAGAGAGAATGGGGGAGATAAAACGATAAGAGAGAGAATGGGGGAGATAAAACTATAAGAGAGAGAATGGGGGAGATAAAATGATAAGAGAGAGAATGGGGGAGATAAAATGATAAGAGAGAGAATGGGGGAGATAAAATGATAAGAGAGAGAATGGGGGAGATAAAATGATAAGAGAGAGAATGGGAGAGAAAATGATAAGAGAGAGAATGGGGGAGATAAAACGATAAGAGAGAGAATGGGGGAGATAAAACGATAAGAGAGAGAATGGGAGAGATAAAACTATAAGAGAGAAAATAGAGAGAGATAAAACTATAAGAGAGAGAATGGGGAAAAAACTATAAGAGAATGGGGAACTATTACAGAGAAAATGGGGAAAACTATAAGAGAGAATGGGGTAATATGAAAGGGAGAATTGTACAGCAAGACTATCCTAAGGGCCCTAGAAGTTATGCCAGGATTCGTCATCAACAGCCATAATCTGAACAACATAAGATATGCAGATGATACAGTGCTGATAGCAGACACAGAAAGGAAGCTACAAAACCTGCTACAGAAGGTAGCTAAAGAGAGTGGAAAGAAAGGACTACAAATAAACTACAAGAAAACCGAATGCATGGTCATCAGCAAAAAGAGGAGCCCAAAATGCCAACTAGAGGTGGGGGATATTAAAATCAAGCAGGTATATAAATTTAAAAACCTGGTAAGTATTCTAACAGAAGACAGAAAATGCTACACTGAGATCTGAAGGTGAATGAGCATGGCCAAGGATGTATTCCAGAAGCTGAGTAGAGTATTCAAAGACAGAAATATTTTGCTAGAAACAAAGGTCAGTGAAGGGCAAGCAGCACCAGAATGAACCACCCATGTCTTGATTTAATGATATTAAGAGGTCGACAGGAATGACAGTCGCTGAGGCTGTAAGGAGAGACAGAAAGAGATGGAGAGGAGTGGTTACCACAGTGGCAAAAAAAGTGCTAGCTAAATAGATGAATAATGTTTACTCATTTTGCATATCTTCTATATAAACAAAACTGAAGATGTGTGTACGTGTGTGTATCCTCACTGATTTCTATTAATATACACTTCCACATTTTTCATCCAATTTGTTTCAAAACTTACACACCCATTGCAGATTTTTTATTCTACACAACAAAGAAAAAGAAATTGCATGTGGCTTTTCAGTTTAATATTTGTTTTAATTTCTTATTTTCAGATATTTTTTTATTAAAGATAAGTTCAACACAGTAACTTTTACATGGAGAATAACTTTCAAAAATACAAGAGTTATCTCCCATATTTAATGAGTGCAGATGTGGGTTGCATAAAAAAAATCAAAAGTATTTGGCTTGAACAGAATAAATTTTTCCAAGGTATAAGATTACTTAGCACTCATTTTCATACATACCAACCAAACCAGGTTTTGAGTAGATAATACATTCATTTAATTCCCCTTACACCGTTGGCGGCAAGTGGACATTCATTTTACGAACCTAATCCAGAAGCAAACCTCTAACATTTACCCAGCCCCATTTTATCCTATTGTGTCAGCAGAAGTTGCACCTATAAGCATTATAAATAGGCACTGCCACCTATCTCTTTTCTGCATAGTGGTACAGTTCCCTTACAAAGACCAACACTTAAATTGCTCATAAGAATTCTTACTCTTCCCAATATGTACAATGCTGGGTACTTACTGCTAGTAGTTATTATGTTCTTGGTTACTACAAATGCACACAAAGATGGGGCACTGAAATTTTAATCTTTTCGGTATATAGTCTCACCAATTTCCTTGAGTTTCTTTCAGCTTATGCTTTATCTAGTTCCATGTATCATGTCTCTTCAGAAAGTTGGCAGTCATAGCTCTCCACAACTTACTGTCCTTTGTAGCTCTCAATAAATTTTGTCTTTTTACCATCTCACCCAATCCCTGCCCCACCATCCATTCACTCAAGCTTGTCAGGTAGGTTATGCATTGTTTTGCTCTGTCCAGATTGTCTTCAATCAATCCAGGGAGTAACACATTTTCTAAGCCTTCTTTCCTCATTATGGACTCTAGAAATTTCAGTTGTCTCTTCCTGATATTGAGTATAAGTATCCATTGTCTCGAGATTGTCATTAGTGCTCACATGTTAAGTCCATGATATTCACACTTTATTTAATAAGTATTCCACGTGTAGTTGAATCAACGTAAACATGACTTTAGTCCAGTGAAGTCTTAGAGATCAAAATGAGTCATACGAAGAATCTTTTCCCCTTTGTCATTAATTTCCTCCTGTATATCATCTTTAACTCGATCTCTGAAGAAGTTTTAATAAAAGTGAAACATGTTAAATTGAGACACACTTCCTATCTTGTTCTTTATTTATTCTATTATGTATATATAATTTTTTTTAAATGCCAAAAGATTTAGTTTGAAACAATGTAATGAATGTCTGTATTTATCTGCAATTTACTTCTGGGCCAAAGTTTGAAATTTCTATTTCTTTGCTGCTTTTTTTTCTCCCCCACCTTTCTTCCCTCTGTGCATTTTCTCACTTTTTCCTCTTTGTTAAGCCCAGACACTATGTAACCGATATCTATATCTGTCTACAATTTACTTCTTGCCTAAATTTAAAATTTCTCTTTCTTAGTTGTTTCCATTGGCTCTTAACTCTCAGTTCTTTCTCTCGTTTTCTTTTTCACTTTTTTGTTTCCTGACTTTCACCTTCCTCTTTCTTTTCCATTTCTTGATTTCTCTTTTTGTTTCCTCATCTTTTCTGCCCTTTTTCTTTTTTCTCCTTTTTTTAATATCCTCTTACCTTGTACAAAAAGATTTCTAAAAATAAAAGGAAGTGTTTTTTAATTTTCTTTGAAAAAAATCAAACTTTATTACCATCATTATTAACTACCAGATGAGACATTGTTCCTTCAATGTCGAAACAAAATGTACAATTTTGTAGTAGCTTGTACATGTTTTAGAATATATATATATATATATATATATATATATGGCAAAGAACCAATCACACTCCACTTACTTGCTACCTAGATTTCAACCACACTGGTCTCTTCAGGCAAAGTAATAGCTTAGTAGTCTTAGCATGAGCTACTACTTTGCCTAAAGAGACCATCATGGTCGAAACCTAGGTAGCAAGTAAGTGTTGTGTGTTCAATTCTTTGACATATTGCTAGCTTTGCATATTCTGTTTATGTTTCGATTGTGCATTGTGCAGCTTTTTTTGATCTACTGGCTGCTGGTCCAACCAGCCATTATTTTACTGATTATATATATATATATATATATATATATATATATATATATAAACAAATATTACCACCAATATTCCCTCACTCTATAAATAAAGCAAATTCTGGACACACACACACACACACACACATTTAAGAAAGCTAAGACACAATTTACAAAGAGCTGAAGTGCCAGACCCAATTTGGTGAACCATGGTTTACTTATTGGCAGTGATCCATTTAATTAAAATGCCAGATGTGGTCAGATTTATGTGGGAAATGAAATGTCAGGCTTCGCTCAGACAAGATAGATATCTTTAATAATTGGCCAAAAACAGTTACCTTGAAACAATTATGATGGTCATCAAAAAATATCTGGATATATTTTCATTTTAACTGTGATAGAGTCTAAGTCAAGAAGATCAATTTTCCTGGATGATAAAATTGATTGATTGTTTTTTATGGCTTATCAATAATTTGCCGGTTATTTAAAGCAAGTAATTTTTTTAGATTTAAAAAAAAATTTGAGATAATGATTTACTGACACAAGTCCTACTAATAGGTCAATAGCTGGTGAGGAAAAGTGGTGAATTCATACAGTTCCTACATGAATAAAAAAGCCAAATTGTATTTGTCAGTATTTCTGAGATGAGGGAGTATTTTCACTATTTACATTACTCGGACTATTGTTCTCATCTTGATTGCCATTTGTCAGGTGCTAGGAATTTCAAACCAAACCCTTTATTACGATCACTGGGGTATTTCATTCTCATTCCTTTGTCCAAAGCCTCATTGGTAGTCATGAGTTATATCCCTCTAACCAGACTCTAAGTTGCTCGCACTGTTGTAGCCTGGTATTGAACTCACAACTCTTTGGGTCAAGTCACTGGAACTAACCAATGTCTATATGTACTGGGCCATGTGTCCTTAAAAACAAGAACTGAATTTCTGGGACTTATAAACCTAATGTTCAGTAAACATTTTTTACCAGAGTCCATATGGCAATTTTTGATGTTAATGGTTTTCTCTACTATTTTTTACCAGAGCTCATATTGCAATTTTTGACACTAATCATTTTTTTCTGGTACTTCATATTACTGGTTCTCATATTGTATTCATCTCTATGCTTAGTTGGCTTAAGTGATTTTTGTAGTTTAGCATATGTACTGATTCCTTAACTTTACGTAGTTTTCAATGGCGTTCTCTAGCTATTATTTCAACTTCATCCCATAGGTGGTGGTTATCCCCTTTCTCCCTCCATGTGGTCAGCTACACCTGATTTTTCTATCTCCCTTCATGCTATGGCCTTGCAATGTTCTTGTAGGCTTACCTTAAGGGGGCAGCCTGTTTCTTCTTTATAATTCTTTCTACAGCTACATGGAATGATATACACACAGTCCTGAGTCATATCCTCCTCTGTTGAGGTTCTTACTCGAGAGAGATACCTGCGAAGTGTAGAACCACTTCTGAAGATCACCCTGATGTTATATCGATCACAGATCCTTTGTATTTTCTCTGATAACCCCTTTACGTAGGGTAGACAGACCAAGGCTGTTTTCTGAGAGTTGTTATCCTCATGCACCCTCCCTTCCATGTTTGTTGGAATTGGAGTAGATAGACTAAACTATCGCCCGGTTCACACTCCACCCACGTCTATTGAACAGGTGAAGAGGCTCATCCCTTGTTCCCTGTTTCAGGATGTGGTTTCCGGCTTTCTCTTTTTCAATCTTTTCACTCTTACGTAGCCCCCTGCGCATCAGTGGCGTTACCACCTTGCTCGGGGTGATATGATTAAAAAAAAAAAGTTGTTATCATGTACCCTGGATAATTGTTATGTTGTATGGTATTGCTTATACTGAACATTTCCTGTTCGTATGTCTCTGGGTTGATGCTTATGACTTTTGTTTGATGATGCAGGCAGTAGAACAACTCTTTTCTTTACATTGCATGAGTGGTGGGAGTTGAAGCTGAGGTATTGTCCAATTTATGTTGGTTTGCGATATACAGATGTCTTAAATGCCCCCTCTGTCCGAGATAACTCATAACTACCAAAGAGGTTTCACACAAAAAAATGAGAATGATATACCACAGTCATTGTAATAAAGGGTTTGATTCAAAATTCCAAGAAGGCTGGATTGTACAATGGTCAAAATGTTGTACAAATGACAACAAAAATGAGGACAATAGTCCGAATAATGTAAATTGTAAAGCAAAATTGGTATTGTAACCTGGCTCCCTAATTTCCAAATCCATACTGTTATTTATTACACCATCCATACATCCAAGCGTACAGCACTTGGTATTCCCAAGCACTCCCTCATCTAGGTATTAACCAGACTTGATGTTGCTTGAATTCAATGATTGCATGAGAACCTGTATGTGAGTGCTGAATAAGCAACTGTTAAGTGAGCAACATGGATCAATAATAATGAGATAATTAGTAAGACATCGTCTATGTCACACAGGTTCCAAGGGGTAGTGGTTCTTAGTTCAAATTAACTTAAAAGTTAATTATTACCAGTCATTGGGTAAACATTAATATATTAAAAAAAAAAACAAAAAAACATTTCTTTACTCATTTAAACATAATATGCAACTGAATCATTCTCCAGGAAGTGATAGATAAATTGCCATTTAAATTACTCAAAAATGAAAACAACACTGATACCTCATTTTAACAGATATATTTACTAAATGACACAAAAATATCTTCTAATACTAAAGAGTAAATTTACTTAATAAAACTGCCATTTGCTTCAACCATCGCCTCCAGACAACATTAGAATCTCCTGCAATTCTTCTGGATGGTCACCTTGTTTAAGTTGGTGAATGATGCCATAATCCTTGCCTTCAATTCATCTTTAGTACTACAGGGAGTTTTGTTGATCTCACTCAACTGCACCCTTATGTATAATAATCAAAGGGGTTGCCATCTGAGGAGTTAGTTGGCCAGATGTAAGGTGTGATATGGTCACAGAAATTGTTTGACAGCCATGACTGGGTTCTCCTACTTGTATGGCATGGTGCAAAGTTCTGTAGCCAGACATAGGATCTTTAAGCAGCCACCCAGGGCTGCAGTACCTCCTCAAGATACTTGATGTTGACCTCTGTGTTGAGTCTGAGGTCCTCATCAACAAATTTAGGAGTTCTTTTTTATAAAACAGAAATTTTTTTTTCTTTTCATGAGATTAAAATTTTGCTGAAAACAAAGAAGAGAGTACTGGATTGCTGTGTGATATCTGTCCTTCAATATGGCAGTGAATGCTAGACAATCTCCTCAAAGATAAAGGAGAGACTTAAAGTAACTGAAATGTGGATCAATGGAAGGATGCTGAGGATACAATGGACTGAACATGTGAGTAATGATGAGTTTTTGGAGAAGATAGAAACAAAAAAGGAAATTATAATTGACAACAAGAAAAGACAGCCGAAGTTAATGAGACATGCAATGAGGAAGAAGGGGTTTGGTAATCTGATACTCACAGGTCAGATAGAAGGAAAGTGAGAAAGGAGAAAGCAAAGCATAAGATACTTGAGGAGCTTGATATGTTCAGGCTCAAAACGTAAAACTTTGACCTTGTGTCACATCTCGCTCTAGTGGAGAAGCTGGGTAAGTATAATACTTGACAGGCTTAAGCAAACGGTTGGCAGAGCAGGGTTTTGTAAGGGTAACAGGAGAAGTGGTGTTAAGAGTTACTAGGGATAGGTAGATGTGGAAGGCCATGATCACCAACATCCTGAAGAGACATGGCATTTAGAAGAAGAAGAATTCTTTATCAGTAAGCTTTTAGAACTGAATGATTTTTTTAACATGTATATGATCAGCAGTCCTGTAATCTATTAGGATCAAAGGGGCAAAAGCTGAAAACTTTTTAGTACCTCTTCATACATGATGATTTGACTTCATATATCATCAGGAAAGAGAAAACAAAGTTTAGCTTAAATGAAATTCCAGCAGGGATATTCAATAATACTAAACAGAAGTGTTGGAGAAGAAGGTGGGGTCAGAGCTTTAGGTTCAAAAGATGAAACATGTGGTCGCACTGATGCAACAAATCTGGTAAACCAAAACTACTTATTTCATGTTTTTTTTTTTGCGGGGGGGGGGGGGGGGCATATTTCCAATTACATCTAAATCTGAATGACCTAAATAGACAAGTAAGAAAAAAAGAAACTCTGAAAAGAAATTTGACAGTCTCACAGATTTTTAATTAAGCACAAAGGCCGTCCAACTTTGTTGAACACATGTAAACAGTCTCTGGATAAAAAAACTCTCAGTTTGACTTTATGAGATGTAGAGTCATCATTATTTACAGTATCTGCGTTCAAACTATTGCCCTCATATTTTTTGTTATTACATCATTTTGGCCATTGTGTCTTCCCTGCCTATATCAGGTGTATATTCATCTGAATAACCTACTGGGAATTCTAAACTGAATCCTTGATTTAATCTACTGGGATAGACTGCTCTTATTCCACAGCTCATACCTAGGAATATCTTGTCTAGTTCTTATTTTTAGTACTTCTCTGTTATTGTTGGCCTTGTTTTTATCGAGTCTAAGTCCACAATGCCCAGCACGGGGATGTCTAGGAATATCTTGTCTAGTTTTTATTTTTAGTACTTCTCTGTTATTGTTGGCCTTGTTTTTATCGAGTCCAAGTCCACAATGCCCAGCACGGGGATGTCTAGGAATATCTTGTCTAGTTCTTATTTTTAGTACTTCTCTGTTATTGTTGGCCTTGTTTTTATCGAGTCCAAGTCCACAATGCCCAGCACGGGGATGTCTAGGAATATCTTGTCTAGTTCTTATTTTTAGTACTTCTCTGTTATTGTTGGCCTTGTTTTTATCGAGTCCAAGTCCACAATGCCCAGCAGGGGCTGGGGATTGTCTAGGAATATCTTGTTCCTAAGTTCCTTACTTTTTAGTACTTCTTCTTTTTGTTATTGTTGGCCTTGTTTTTATCGAGTCCAAGTCCACAATGCCCAGCACGGGGATGTCTAGGAATATCTTGTCTAGTTCTTATTTTTAGTACTTCTCTGTTATTGTTGGCCTTGTTTTTATCGAGTCCAAGTCCACAATGCCCAGCACGGGGATGTCTAGGAATATCTTGTCTAGTTCTTATTTTTAGTACTTCTCTGTTATTGTTGGTCTTGTTTTTATCGAGCCCAAGTCCACAATGCCCAGCACGGGGATGTCTAGGAATATCTTGTCTAGTTCTTATTTTTAGTACTTCTCTGTTATTGTTGGCCTTGTTTTTATCGAGTCCAAGTCCACAATGCCCAGCCAGGGAGTGAACTAGTAATTGTGATTATTTACATTATTCGGATTCTTGTCTTCAATCTTTATTGCTATGTTCACAATGTTTCAGCTGATGAACACTCCAACATGACCCAGTGGATAAAAGCATTTGTTGGATACAGTGACTTGACCTAAAGAGTTGTGAGTTCAATACCTGGCTACAGTAGTAGTGAAGAAAAGCTTAGTTGAGTTAAAGGAAGATAACTAAAATATGACTTATGGAACACAAAAACTATCACTCTATAAGGGGTTCAATTTGAAATTCCAGTCACTTAAAGGTTTGAGTAACACAATAATATCCACCATCATTATTAACATCTTAATAACCTCTCTGAAGATGGCTCATGTGAGCCGAAAGCTTAGAACCAACTTAATAAAAAATTATCCAAATGTTGGAGAATTTTTGTCGTTATTTTCAACTGAAATTAAAGCCAAAATACGACGTTTAGAACGACTCATGATTAAACATAATAGACATTCATTGTCTCTTATATTTAACAGTATACGTTTAGAAGATCATTCATATATATATATATATATATATATATGAATGAACAGATAGAACAGGTAAAATTACCTACTGAACTAAGTAACAGGTGCTATGATTTGAAGGGTACTGAAGAGTTATCAGTTTAGCCCTCTTTCCATAACCTGATCACACATCAGAATACTAAATTTTTAAAAAGCAACAAAAACACTTTTCTACGACATTGTCAAGATAAGAAACTCAATTGGATTATTGCCCTCATCTTTGTTATTATTAAATTTTGGACATTGGGTCCTGCAGCCTTTGTAAGAATAACAGACTGATTCAAGAAGTTCATTTCTTCCTTTCCATTTGATCATTCATATATTCTGTTAATTTAAAGATTTTGGTTAAAAAAAAAAAAGTCCATGAGGCAGTTCTCAATTCTTTTTTTGGGTCACAGACTCTTATAAGAACTAACCCTTCACAGACAGATAAGCAGACAAACAGATATTCACATATCGATTGGTTTTTCATAACATACATTCCTCTATACAGCACCATCATGCACCACTGCATACATATAAGTTATCAACCAGCCACGCTTGAATGAAATTCTGTTCAATTAATATTCATCAGCAAATGAGAAGCTAATCAGATCATAAGCTGTGGAAAATGAGAATTATCACTTGCTCTTATAGAGTTGCAAAAAATGGTAGTCATGCAGAAAATGATGACACACACTTAAATGGTAAACATGGACCCAACAGTAAAGCAAGAGACATTTAGCAGTCAGCACTGTAGCGCTTGGACCTTGTACAGGGTGACCATCATTGAAAAAAAAAAAAGTCTACACAATGCCAAGGACTGACTACCTAATTTGAGTGGCAATAAAAAGCAAACAAAAAAAATTTATGATGAATGTCAAAAGGTGTCAAAATTAAAAAATGGTCATCAAGATTGTTTGATCTTACAATCTTTTAGTGGAATTATTTATTTTTAAAACAGCATTATGAAAATTATGACACACCATATAAAAGGAGAATGATCCCAAAAGTTATTTTCAAGCAGAGTAAAGTAATATAACTTTAGTAAAGTTTTGTAATTTGCTTGAAGCATTGCGTAAAATAGTTGTATGTGTTATGTCTTGAAGGCTGTCACAATGCATTGAATGAAATAAAGCAAGGTCGGGAGGTGTTTGTATGACCTATTTATTACATTGATATTTCGAGACTAAAATCTCATCATCAGAATAGCAGAGAAAAACTCAGACTGTCTGCGCTTCGTCGTGGTCCATCTATGAATGGCTGGCTTTATCCACTGCTGCTGTACATGTGCGTGTGCGTGTGCGCGTGTGTGTATGTATTCTAGTTGGGTCTTTTATTTATGGTCTGATGGTGTGTGTATGTGTGTGTGTGTGTGAGTGAGTGAGTGTGTGTGCGTGTATTCTAGTTGGGGTTTAATGGTCTGATGGAATCAGTTCGAATGCCTAAGGTGGCTAACATTAGTGTGATCTGGGAGTTGCTGTGACTTTGACCGGGTCAAAGAGTATCAGTTTCATTACTGTTGTCTTATCTGTCTGATTTATCTGGTGGTATTTGCTCGTTGCGTCTGCTGTAATTGAATCTACTTTATTTTGTGTGTGTGTGTGTGTGTGTGAGTGTTCTTTCCTGGTAAGTGGTTTGTTATAAGCACCTCTAACTTTGATTGTTTATTTCAGTCACAGGCTAAGAAAACTCCTGTATTAATACCAAACTAAACAGATTCAACAAAATAAACCTGGCAACTAATTTTGCAAATGACCACCAATCAGTGGTTAACTGGGGCAAGAAATGGCGTGTGCATTTCAGTACATCCAAAATAAAACTGCATTCATTTAATCATCACAGAGAACTTTTCATATATCTTTTTTATAAATATTTTCATGGCAACTGTCTGTTCGGATGTGCTTTTTTCTTTAGTGTCCCGATGATGTAATGAATATGTGATGTAATGAACATACATACACCTTGGTTCCCCCTCACAGTAATATGATTGGCTGGTATCAGCCATAAATACAGACTAAGGCAAGGACGTACAGTGGTCTACATCCATAGGTCTACATCTATTGACTACACCTACGTCTCAGCATACTGCATACAACTACGACGAGTACCGTCCATTACTTGCTACTTGTCCTACCCAGTTACATTTGTCAAAACCGCTTAGCTACTTTGAATAATATACATATCCCTTTCCGGGACATATCACCTGACTACATGAATTTAAACATTTTACTAGATCGGCAACTCGGTCTCACTGTTGAACTATCTCAATGCAGCCTCCACTTTTACTGTAACAGTTTGTTTTTTTCAGACTTCCACCTGTGGAACTCCCTTTCAATTTCTTACTTCCCTAATAGCTACAATCTTCATAAATTTAAATACAACATCAATTGCCACCTTCTGTCTCCTTGAATCCTCTTCCATTTTTTCCTTGCCTTTATCTCAATCTTCTAATTCTTTTTCACTCCCTGTAACCCCTTGCATTCTAGTGGCAAGATCAGGTCACAGAAAATGTTGAGATTACAATCAAGTACAGTTTTTAGCAAAGTGTTCTCAAGAATTTCCTGCTTCTAAGAGCAATGCACTGGGAAATTGAATAAAGAAATAGTGATAAGTGCTGTTGTAATCATGTTCCATTTAGTAATCATGTCAAGGGGGTAAAGTGTTGAATTTCCATCAGTTCTCATATCAATAAGGCCATAAGCTAATAATGATGCTGCAGACATCAAGGAATAACCCTGACTATTCCTTTTACACAAATAATTATTTTTTTTAACAAAATACATCTGTAAAGACAGTATGTTATACAGTGAAAGTTTTAAATCAAAATTCAGCTCATAATGATGAAACAGGCTAGAGACAAGCAGATCCACTCCTGATTATGTTTGGAGGGCATAACAGCCAAAACGTTTTGATAACAACAATAAAGATGAAGACAATAGTTCAAATGTAAATAATGATAACTCCTCATTCTAGAAATTCAGTCAGAGAAAATATATATGTTATCAGTTTTTTTTTTTTTCAAGGTGTTGATTCAGTTGAAATATTGAGGTTATTAACAATGACCCAGAATCAAAACCAAATAAAATGGGTATTTTTTTAGTGCACACACGTCACAATCAGAGATGACACAAGGTCAAGGCTTAAAGTGGGTTTCAGGGTCCCTTCCTACTTCTTCTTTTGGTGATGAGTTAAGTGCCAGGCAAAAAACGCAGCCCCCTCCAAAAGGAGAGGTACTAATTGGGGTGGGGGCAGGTTTTTCTAGGGCTTGGATTTGATATTTTAAAAATTTCCCTGGCTGTATTTGTATCTAGTGATAATTTATAAAATAACTTGCATATTCTAAATGGAATGGCAGGCAGAAAACAATGCAAATTTATATTTATCAGCCATGCAACCTGATCTTCCCATCTTAGTAATGAAATATTTCATTCTCATAGTAACAAGAGGCATTACTCAACACTAACAATGAAATATCTCGTTGTTGAAAAGTGTATTATTAATATATTGATTTTTTTTTCGTTCTTTTGTTTCGAGTTTGCTCACTTTGGATATTTTATTTTTTACACTTTTAATGTTTTTTTTTTTGTTGGTGACAAGAATTAATTATACAGATAAAAAGTTTATATTACTCATGCAAAAAAAATATGAAAAATGCATTTACCAAATTGTTTAAGTGTTGCCTGCATTACTTGAAAGTATGGTCATGTAAGTTTTATAATTATTTTTTTTACCGATTTACAAAGCATATTTCTTTTACTGCCAGAATACAAAATAAACACACAGGATTTTACTCAAATACAGGTATTGATGAAAAATGTTTGATCTAATAAAAATGTCATTATTTACATTGTTTGGACTGTTGTGCTTATCTTTTTTTGCCATATTCACAACATTTTGGTCATTGTACACTGACCTTTTTCAAATGACTGAAATTTTGAATCAAACTCTTTATTTTGATCACTGTGAATATAACAATAAAGATGAGGACAACAGTCTAAACAATGTAAATAATTATAAAAGTATAGACAAAAATATGTCAGGTTAAAATTAAAATTCATTAATTCTTTATAAATTGCAAATCGACTGTATAAATAAAAATTCTAGATTACTCAGGTAGGAGATATATAAAATCTACTTGCCAAATTACTGTATTTTTCGGCTTACAAGACGTACCTTTTTTTACTAAAAAATACCCTGAAAAATATGTATGCGTCTTCCAAAATGAATGTATCAGTTACCACCAAGACATGGATGGTAGTGCGGATCATTTATTGTACATGACTGACAGTACAGATGACTCTGAAGATGATAGTTTAGAGCTTTTACATGAATCTAGCAATGATGAGTTTTTTGGATTTGAGAATAAAATTTCTTTGTTCTATATTTTTACATGCATATTTTTTAAATTGTTAATTCATTTTTATGAAAATAAAACCATGCTTGGACAATGAAAGATATATTGTAGATTAACCACCAACTAGTATGTTGTGGCCTTACAAACAAAATCATACAAGTGATTCATGTAAATAATATGTGCACCAGTATGTGAGGGACGCATGGTGAATGTGTTGTTGTACGAGAATGGCTTTTTTTTTTCTTAGAAATTTCTTTCCAATATTAGGGTGGGTCTTCCAAAATCCAGCATTTTATAAGCTAGAAAACAAGGACTTATATATTAGGTATTTTTTTAAATGTTACGTTTAAACTATGTTAAATAATGTGTAATTCCATCTGAGCCAAATCCAGTTGATGTAGCAGGCATTTGAAGGTAATGAATTGATCGAGTTGTATTTTACAGCTTATCAATCTTTTGTAAGTTATTTAAAGCCAGAAAATATTTTTAGTTTCTAATTTTGTGGGGATAATGACTTACTGACAAGTCCTACTATTTAATCTATATCTGGGGGGATAAGAGGTATATTCATACCTTTCCCAAGGTATGTGAATTTAACAAACTCAACTGAAATTAGAACTCAGCTCTCTGACTTCCAATTTGAGCCATTATACATTACACTACCTGTGCATCTAAGCTTACAGCACCTGTTATTCCCAGTCACTCATCTAGCTACTGACCAGGCTTGACATTGCTTAGCTTCGGTGATCACACTAGAACCAGTGTTTCAATATGAAGCTTTTAAGGCAATGAAAAATGTCATCCTCGAAAAAGAGTTCAGATTTTAATATTTCAAGATATTTGTATTATGAATGTAACATTGGGCCTTGAGAATATAATGTATCAGAAAAAGAAATTTCATCCACATCTATGCCTATATAAATAAAGTTATCAGTATTTAAGATCAGATAAGATCATGATTTGCAGTTGACATAGATATTGAGTCAATTGCTATGTCTACTGCAAAGAAAATTTGGATCACTGTGTTTTGCCAAAAAGTCTATCATCAAAACCCATCTTGCATATCTATAAATCTACCATTTATCCATGCATTGAAAACTGTTGCTTATCTGGTTTGGTTAGGATGTGCATTTGTGCTGCAGTGGATATCAGCTCTGAATGAGAAATTGAAGTGCCAACTTCAAATTCCAGTTGGTATTCGTTGCATTTACATACATGCAAATACCCTTGGGAAAGGTATTAATCCATCTCTTCTTCCAGCTATGGGCTAAATAGCAGTACAGATTGAGTTTTATAGCCTTGATTGGCAACCAGTAGTTTACTGCAGAAAGTGATGGCAATTTACTGTGGGAAAATCTTCTGGCCAACCAGTCATGTCTCTTTAAAGACATGATTGCACAAATGTGTATCATGTGTGGTACTTAACTGAATGACTGATCTGGTCTGGTGCTCCTGACATGCATGTTGAGATTCTTGACTCGACAAAAATCTAAAAAAAAGGTCTGTAATGTAATCCATACTGACCAGTCACTTTTTCACCAACATGACATGGCTTTCTTGTCTTTTCTACAAATATTTTCATGGCAATGATGTTGATTATCTTTCCCTATCTATGTCCCAACTACATAAATTTAAGCATTATGTGTATTGTGGTGCAGTGGATATCAACTTGGAACCAGAAATCGGGGAGCCAATTCAAATTCAAGTTGAATTCATTGCATTCACTTATGCATAAGTACCGTTGGGAAAGGTATTAAATCGTCTCTTCCCTCTAGTTATGGGTTAAATAACAGAACATTTTGAGTTCTATAGCCTTGTCTTGCAACCAGTCTACCACAGAAAGCAATGGCAACCTACTGTGGGATAATCTTCTGCCCAGTCAGTCATGTCTCAAAAGAGACATGATCACCCAAGCGTGTTTCATGTATGGCACTTAACTGACTGACTGACTTGGCACATAGGTCTCACCATTTTACTAGATAGATGTAACTGCCATTTCTACTCTAACAGTTCTATTTTCTTAAATTTCTCATCTGTATAACACCTTTCCACTTTCTTGCTTCCCTGATAACTATAATCAAAAATTTAAATGCAACATCGATTGCCATCTTTTATCTTCAGGAGCCCTGTTCCTTCTTTTTTTTTTTTGTGCTTTCCTCAATCATCTCCCTAAAGTCTTTTTATTCTCTTTCACTCTCTGTAAACCCATGTGTTCTAGTGGCATTATTTACTTGCTTGGAGCAAAACAATGTGAACCAAGTACAATGCGATATTTATTATTTACCTTGACACCGATATTACTGTATACACTTTTGACTCCCTCAGCAATGTTTATTTACAAGATTACAAAAATATATGAACCAAGTCAATCAGTTAAGTGCCATACATGAAACACGCTGGGTAATCATGTTTCGAAAAAGATATGACTGACCGAGCAGAAGGTTTTCCCACAGTAGGTTGCCATTACTTTCTGTGGTAGACTGGTTGCCAACCAAGGCTATAGAACACAACCTGTCCTGTTATTTACCCATAGCTGGAGGGGAGAAACAAATTAATACTTTTCCCAAGGATATTTGCACATAAGCAAATGCAACGAATTCTACTGGAATTCAAAATCGGCTCTCTGAATTCCAGTGTTATATTTATTATTTACCCTTGACACCAATATTACTGTATACACTTATGACTCCCTCAGCAATATTTGTTTACAAGATTATAAAAATATGTGGACCAATTACAATGCAATATTTATTATTTACCTTGGCACCAATATTGACTCCCTTAGCAATGTTTGTTTACAAGATTATAAAAATATGTGAACTAAATGCAATGCAATATTTATTATTTACCTTGACACTGATATTACTGTATACACTTTTGACTCCCTCAGTAATGTTTATTTACAATCTTATAAAAATATGTGAACTAAATGCAATGCAATGTTTATCATTTACCTTTTATAAGAATTTATTTTTTAACATTTTGTAAGGAAAAAAGCATTTGAAAATAAATCTTTTTATCCCAAAAGTTTATAGATATTACAAGATTATCAAAATATATAAACCAAATACAATGCAACATTTACCAATTTATGAATATGAAAACTATTTTAGCAAATTTATGAGGGGTGCACAAATGAAAGAAATACCCAGAAAATGCATTTTTTTTTTCAAAATTTATAAGTAGTTATTCATTGTTATATGTTTATTTAAGTTTTCTTGTTCAGACATTTTAAAGAATTTATGAATAAAAACAATCTTTTCATATTTATTTCTTTATAAAATAGTAAATAATAAATATTGCTTCACTGTAGTTGGTTCGTATATTTTTATAATTTTGTAACAATCTAATTAATAGTGCTTAATATCTTTGTTCTCATTTTTCAGAAATAAAGAACATGTATAAATCCACTTTCATACATTTAGGTGACTCAAAATTGTAAGTAGTAATAGTGGTGTCAAGCTAATAACTGCCTTTTTTTGCAGAGGACAAAGGTTAAAGATTGCCTGTTAGAAATATAATGTGTTGAAAGATTTTCAGGCAATTTTTTTTTTTGTGGTTCACATGACAATTTTGCCTGCTATCAGTTTTGTTTGAGCAAAGCTTAAGCAAGTTTCCTTTCCTGAAGAAGATCATAGAATGGACCAACTGAAATACTCTCTTGAACAATGAGTTCATTTGTCTGAAAATCTGATAAAAGTATCACAAAATTATAGATACAAATTCTATTTCAAATTTTGATAAAGTCAATATTAAAAAAAAAAAATCAAATTGAAGAAAAAAAAATAGCAAAAACAAGTCTGTAAGTTGAATGTATTAGGTTTTCCGCAAAGTTCACGCAGAAATTTAGTCATTCCAAGTTCCAAGATGTTAGAACATGTCAAATTTATTAACAGATATAATACGCTTAAGTTTCCAATTAGAGCACACTTCAAACAATCTCTTAAGAAAGAAAGTTTAAAATTAATTAATGTCAATTTTGCATCTCTATGAAAATGGAAGATTACAAGATACATTTTAGACACTTGATACTTTTTCATTATTATGAAGGCAAACATGTCTTGCAAGCAACAAAACATATATGTGCTGTGTACCTTGAAGGTGTCTTAGCTGACAGAATTGTATGGAAGTGGTTAACTAAGTTTAGATTTAGTTATTGTAGCCTTATTGAGGGAGATTGCTCAGGCAGACCCCCACTATAAATAAATAACAACTAAATCAAGATATTGATAAAAAACAACCTGCATTACACAAAATGGGAAGTGACAGAAACACTAAATTTATCAAAATCCACCATCCATGATCCCTTCATAAAGATTGGATACTCAAATTGCTATAATGTTTGGGTACTACATGAGCTGAATGTTTGCTGTATAAATGCAATGAAAACGCACACTTTATTAAGCAAATTGTGATAGGCAATGAGAAGTGGATCATTTACAACAATGTTCTGCAAAATAGATCCTGGGGTAAGCAACATGAGCCAATTTTAGTCATCCTAAAAATAGATCTTCATCCTAAGAATGTCATGAAGTTTATCTGGCAGGATTGGATAAGAATTCTGTAGTATGAGCTTCCGCCAAGTAACCTGTCAATTGATTCTGAAAAGTACTGCTTGCACCTGGATGAATTAAAGGCAGTAAATGCCCAGAATTGGCAAACAGGAAAGGCGTTACTTGTTATCAGGATAATGCCAGACTTTGTTTTTTTGGTGAACCAGCAAACATTGTTGCAACTTGGCTAGGATGATACCCTACCTGCCATATTCAATAGACATTGCTCCTTTGGATTTTTATTTATTCAGGTCCTTGCAAAATAATCTCAATGGCAAACATTTTATTTTTTTGGATGACATAAAAAACAACCTTTATGAGTTTTTTGCTGAGAAACCACTGAAATTCTGGGAAGACACGAGTTGAAGGAAGAATAGAGAAAAGTTGTGCAATAAAATTATTCATATTATATTTAATTGAATGTAAATTTATTGCGAATGAAATGAATGAAAAATAACAAAGTTAATAAATTATTTATTTGTATTTTTAAAAGTCTATTTTGTTTATAATAATAAATTTAATAACAGTGAATGGAAATTTTTCTACCTTTTGCTTAATGTTAGCCAGTTATTGTTAACTGACCTAAAGACATTTGCCATCTTTTACCTACTTGATTACCATCTGTCTCTTATCTTTTCTTCGATATCTTAATAGCTACAATCACCAAAAGTTTAAATGCAACGTCAATTGCCATCTTTTACCGACTTGATTCCCATTCGTCTCTTTTCTTCGATATCCCCTGTATTTTTTTTTTATTCTCTCACTTTAACCCCCTGCGTATCAGTGGCATAGAATGCCTTGCATAGAATGAAATGATTATAAAAAAAAAAGAAGCCTTATTCTGTCAGTAATGCTTGTGATTATGTTGGTTGGTTGGTTGGCTGGTTGGTTTGGTGCATTGGACCAAGAAATCGGGGAGCCGAGTTCGAATTCTAGCTGAATTCATTACATTCACTTACGCACAAATACCCTTGGGAAAGGTAATAATCCATATATTCCTTCCAGTTATGGGTTAAATAACAGGACAGATTGGGTTCAATAGCCTTGGTCGGCAACCAGTCTACCGCAGAAAGCAATGGCAACCTACTGCGGGATAATCTTCTGCCCAGTCAGTCATGTCTCTTTTGAGACATGATCGCCCAAGCGTGTATCACGCATGGCACTTAACTGACTGATTTAATGTCACAATTTTGTTTTGTCTTTTAATTTCCCTAAAAAAAAAAAAATATTATCATGAACTTTCTGGACAACTCTTTAAATGCACTTAAAAGCCTTTGACAAATGGTAGAAATTAAATATAACTTTTTATCAAATAAATTTCGAAAATTCAACCAGATATAACCAAAATTTTTTAATTCGGTAACCTTAAAAATTATTCTACTGTCTAAATCTCTTAAGTTATGTGTAAAAAAGGGAATACACAAACAACCCTGAATGTAATTTCTCTCATCTCATACAGTTCTTTGTGATTCTGTAGCACTAGTCCGCAAGGTTCAAACACAGATAGTTCTTGCTAAGACCTACACACATCACTTACTCAATGCTATTTTTAACCATTAACCATCAATCTTAGAAAGTGGTTGCATACAGGTGACAGCTTAAATATTTTTTAACAAGTTTGGTGCCATATGAAAATCTCTATCTGACAAGCTTATTTTAAAAAAAGACTCGGGTTTTTACATTTATGCTTTTGGTTTTGCAGGAACTTGTGGTATTTGGTGAAACTACTCCTAGCACACCCTATGTTCAATTTCTTTATCTTTATATACTTTATCTCCTTTTCTAAATTTGTTGTAACTGATCCATATACCAAGGTATTTGAAATGTCTAGTTCTTTCACCACCCCGTATATCCTTTCCTTTCTCTCCACCTTTGCAATTGTCATCACACCTGTATTCACATCCTTCTCTTGCTCCTTTCCAACTGGTTTGTCTTCCTCTTCATTCTCTTCTACTTAATCTTTTTACTCTTATGTAGCCCCCTGCACATCAGTGGCATTACCGCCTTGCTCGGGGTGATACGATTAAAAAAAAAAAATTTTATTACTTCCACAGGATGGATTCAGGGTACTGTTTCATTCTAATTCCAGTTTTGGAAAAGTTTGAGTCTTATTTCTTAGAATACTCCATCAGTAGATCTAGCCATGTCTTCTGCATTTTTTTCTTAAACCTTCATATATTTTTCAAGCATGCTCTTTTAAGTATTGATGCGGTGAGGGGGGGGGCATCTTTACTTGCCTTCTGCTAAGGATAGTATAGAATGTTAGTATTTTATAATATCATTATTTTCTTTTTAAGTTATATGTGCTATTCATTTTAGTTGTTGCTGCTGAAAGTCCTTCACTGATGGGATTTCTCTCATCTGGTATAATTCTTTGTGATTCTGTAACACCAGTCCATAATACACAAAAAGATATTGTTCTTGCTAAGACCCACACGCCCAAAGCCATTCAGAAAACCTAAGGGTCTAAAATTGATTGGTTCCTTGTGGCAAGGAATCAAATTCTGGTTTTCCCCACATGTCAGACAGGGGATACTTACGATTATACTCAAGAGAATTTGAATGCATAATCTGTTGTTTTAATTGACTGTTTGGATTCCTGCCATAAAGTGATGGTTTGCAAATGAGCCATTACATAGATTTACTGCAGCATTGCAGCAAAGAATGTGCAATCAATCATTGCATACAAGTGGCAAGGCATTAGGCTCATGCATTTTTGCCTTGCCTTTTGCAGCTAACAATTACATATCTGTTTTTTTTTTAATGTATTTCAAATGTCTTTAGGTCAGTTAACAATAACTGGCTAACATTAAGCAAAAGGTAATAAATGTCCATTCACTGTTATTAAATTTATTATTATAAACAAAATAGACTTTTCAAAATACAAATAAATAATTTATTAACTTAGTTATTTTTCATTCATTTCATTGGCAATGAATTTACATCAGTGGTGATTGTGGAACTCTGAAAGTGGAGGTGGGCATTTAGGGGCCGAGATTTTTCTAAGGAGCTGGGGAGCAAAGTAAAGCAGCATCTGGGAATTCGTCTTCGATAGACTGGAGAAAATTACTGACCAATTCTTTCACCTGGCTATAAATCACTAACTGCCTATATATCAAGTTGGGGATATTATTTTTAATTAATGTGTCTTCAGATATGAAAATACAATTATTAAGTCTCTTTCCCTCCCTAACAACATGTCTGTTTCTATCTATCTGGTTGTTTTATTTTGTTTTTCTTTCAAACTGGTTTCTGTATGTGTCCTTAAAAAGCTAAATGAAAAAAAAAAAAAAAAAATGCAGAGAAAAAAGTGCTGAAAACCAAATCTTATCAAAATCAGGCACTGATTAGTTTAATAAATTTCTGAAGCTAATAAAAGTTATGGAAGGCAATTGAGGAAACAGCCAAAATTCCTTCTGCTCCCTCCTGCATAGAATTGTCACTCATTTACATTATATATATAACTCTATCAGTACTGCTGGCATTCATTATTGACCAGAAAATTCCTTACTTCCTGATTTTCTGTGCATTCCTACAGTAAAATCATTAGCAATGCATTTACATTATTCCACTCTAACAGTTTCTTTTCTCATACTTCCCATTTGCAGAACTCATTTTCTATTTGTTTGCTACCCTGATAGCTACAATCTCAAAAAGTTTAAATGCAACGTCATTCATTATCTTACCGACTTGATTCCCATCTGTCTCTTATCTTTTCTTTCGATATCTTAAGAGCTACAATCTCAAAAAGTTTAAATGCAACGTATTAATTGCCATCTTTTACCGACTTGATTCCCATCTGTCTCTTATCTTTTCTTCGATATCTTAAGAGCTACAATCTCAAAAAGTTTAAATGCAACGTCAATTGCCATCTTTTACCAATGACTTCTATCTGTCTCTTTATTCTTTCTATATCTTAAGAGCTACAATCTCAAAAGCTAACAACGTCAATTGCCATCTTTACCATTTGATCTCTCATCTGTCTTTGTCTTTTCTTCGACATCTAAGAACTAATCTCAAAAAAGCTTAAATGCAATGTCATTAAGCATTCTTACCATTGATTCTGATTCGTCTCTTATCTTTTTCTGAGACTAAGGAACTACAATCTCAAAAAGCTTAAAATGCAATGTCAAGCACATTCTTACCTACTGATCATCTGTCTTTTATCTTTTTATTATCTTAGAGCTACAATCTCAAAAAGTTTTAAATGCAATGTTGCCATCTTTTACCACTTGATTCCCATCTGCTCCTTATCTTTTCAGATATCTTAAGAACTACAATCTCAAAGCAAATGCAATGTCAATGTCATCTTTACCTACTTATCTCTACTCACTTTAATTTTTCTCGATATCTTAAGAACTGCTAATCTCAAAGCTTAAATGCAATGTCAGTTGCCATCTTTTACTCCATTACATTCCCATCTGTCTTTATCTTTCTTTGATATCTTAAGAACTACAATCTTCAAAAGCTAAATGCAATGTCAGTTGCCATTCTTACCTACTTGATTCTCATCTGTCTCTTATCTTTTCTTCGATATCTTAAGAACTACACTCCAAAAAGCTGAAATGCAATGTCAAAGTTGCCATTCTTTACCTACTTGATTCCATCTGTCTCTTATCTTTCTTGATAGTCTTAAGAACTACAATCTCAAAAAGTTTAAATGCAACGTCAATTGCCATCTTTTACCATTGATTCCCATCTATTCTGATTTTTCTTTGATATCTTAAGAACTACAATCTCAAAAGTTAAATGCAATGCCAATTGCCATCTTTTACCGACTTGATTCCCATCTGCCCTTTATCTTTCGATATCTTAAGAACTACAATCTCAAAAGCTTAAATGCAATGTCAGTTGCCATCTTTTACCTACTTGATTCCCATCTATCTCTATCTTCTTCACATCTTAAGAACCAATCTCAAAAAGCTTAAATGCAATGTCAGTTGCCATCTTTTACCTACTTGATTCCCATCTGTCTCTTATCTTTTCTTTGATATTCCAGAACTAAATCTCAAAAAGTTTAAATGCAATGTCAGTTGCCATCTTTTACCTACTTGATTCCCATCTGTCTCTTATCTTTCTTTATATCTAAGAAACTGCTAACTTTGCAAGTTTGAAATGCAATGTCAGTTGCCATCTTTTACCGACTTGATTCCCATCTGTTCCTTATCTTTCTTTGATATCTTAAGAACTACAATCTCAAAAGCTTAAATGCAATGTCAGTTGCCATCTTTTACCTACTGATTCCATCTGTCTCTTATCTTTTCACATCTGCATCCACAATCTCAAAAGCTTAAATGCAATGTCAGTTGCCATCTTTTACCGACTTGATTCCTATCTGTCTCTTATCTTTTTCTTTCGATATCTTAAGAACTAATGGGTTCCCAAAAAGCTTAAATGCAATGTCATACAAGCACTTTACCATGATTCTATATCTGTCTCTTTTATTCTTTCTTTTGATATCTTAAGAACTACAATCTCAAAAAGCTTAAATGCAATGTCAGTTGCCATCTTTACCTACTTGATTCCCATCTGTCTCTTATCTTTTCTTCGATATCTTAAGAACTACAATCTCAAAAAGCTTAAATGCAACGTCAATTGCCATCTTTGACCTACTTGATTCCCATCTGTCTCTTATCTTTTCTTTGATATCTTAAGAACTACAATCTCAAAAAGTTTAAATGCAACGTCAGCTCGTCATCTTTTACCGACTTGATTCCCATCTGTCTCTTATCTTTTCTTCGATATCTTAAGAACTACAATCTCAAAAAGCTTAAATGCAATGTCAGTTGCCATCTTTTACCTACTTGATTCCCATCTGTCTCTTATCTTTTTCTTTGATATCTTAAGAACTACAATCTCAAAAAGCTTAAATGCAATGTCAGTTGCCATCTTTTACCTACTTGATTCCCATCTGTCTCTTATCTTTTCTTCGATATCTTAAGAACTACAATCTCAAAAGCTTAAATGCAATGTCAGTTGCCATCTTTTACCTACTTGATTCCCATCTGTCTCTTATCTTTTCTTTGATATCTTAAGAACTACAATCTCAAAAAGCTTAAATGCAATGTCAGTTGCCATCTTTTACCTACTTGATTCCCATCTGTCTCTTATCTTTTCTTCGATATCTTAAGAACTACAATCTCAAAAGCTTAAATGCAATGTCAGTTGCCATCTTTTACCTACTTGATTCCCATCTGTCTCTTATCTTTTCTTTGATATCTTAAGAACTACAATCTCAAAAAGTTTAAATGCAACGTCAATTGCCATCTTTTACCGACTTGATTCCCATCTGTCTCTTATCTTTTCTTTGATATCTTAAGAACTACAATCTCAAAAAGTTTAAATGCAACGTCAATTGCCATCTTTTACCTACTTGATTCCCATTCGTCTCTTATCTTTTCTTCGATATCTTAAGAACTACAATCTCAAAGCTTAAATGCAATGTCAGTTGCCATCTTTTACCTACTTGATTCCCATCTGTCTCTTATCTTTTCTTCGATATCTTAAGAACTACAATTCAAAGCTTAAATGCAATGTCAGTTGCCATCTTTTACCTACTTGATTCCTATCTGTCTCTTATCTTTCTTCTATATCTTAAGAACTAAGCAATCTCAAAAGCTTAAATGCAATGTCAGTTGCCATCTTTTACCTACTTGATTCCCATCTGTCTCTTATCTTTTCTTTGATATCTTAAGAACTACAATCTCAAAAGCTTAAATGCAATGTCAGTTGCCATCTTTTACCTACTTGATTTCCCATCTGTCTCTTATCTTTTCTTCGATATCTTAAGAACTACAATCTCAAAAGCTTAAATGCAATGTCAGTTGCCATCTTTTACCTACTTGATTCCCATCTGTCTCTTATCTTTTCTTTGATATCTTAAGAACTACAACTTCAAAAAGTTTAAATGCAACGTCAATTGCCATCTTTTACCGACTTGATTCCCATCTGCTCTATCTTTTCTTTGATATCTTAAGAACTACAATCTCAAAAGTTTAAATGCAACGTCAATTGCCATCTTTTACCTACTTGATCTCTATCTGTCTCTTATCTTTTCTTCGATATCTTAAGAACTACAATCTCAAAAAGCTTAAATGCAATGTCAGTTGCCATCTTTTACCTACTTGATTCCCATCTGTCTCTTATCTTTTCTTCGATATCTTAAGAACTACAATCTCAAAAAAGCTTAAATGCAATGCCATGCCATCTTTTACCTACTTGATTCCCATCTGTCTCTTATCTTTCTTTGATATCTTAAGAGCTACAATCTCAAAAGTTTAATGCAATGTCAGTTGCCATCTTTTACCGACTTGATTCCCATCTGTCTCTTATCTTTTTCTTGATATCTTAAGAACTACAATCTCAAAAGCTTAAATGCAATGTCAGTTGCCATCTTTTACCTACTTGATTCCCATCTGTCTCTTATCTTTTCTTCGATATCTTAATAGCTACAATCTCAAAAAGTTTAAATGCAATGTCAGTTGCCATCTTTTACCTACTTGATTCCCATCTGTCTCTTATCTTTTCTTCGATATCTTAAGAACTACAATCTCAAAAAGCTTAAATGCAATGTCAGTTGCCATCTTTTACCTACTTGATTCCCATCTGTCTCTTATCTTTTCTTCGATATCTTAATAGCTACAATCTCAAAAAGTTTAAATGCAACGTCAATTGCCATCTTTTACCGACTTGATTCCCATCTGTCTCTTATCTTTTCTTCGATATCTTAAGAACTACAATCTCAAAAGCTTAAAATGCAATGTCAGTTGCCATCTTTTACCGACTTGATTCCCATCTGTCTCTTATCTTTTCTTCGATATCTTAAGAACTACAATCTCAAAAAGCTTAAATGCAATGTCAGTTGCCATCTTTTACCTACTTGATTCCCATCTGTCTCTTATCTTTCTTCGATCTTAAGAACTACAATCTCAAAAAGCTTAAATGCAATGTCAGTTGCCATCTTTTACCTACTTGATTCCCATCTGTCTCTTATCTTTTCTTCGATATCTTAAGAACTACAATCTCAAAAAGCTTAAATGCAATGTCAGTTGCCATCTTTTACCTACTTGATTCCCATCTGTCTCTTATCTTTCTTTGATATCTTAAGAACTACAATCTCAAAAGCTTAAATGCAATGTCAGTTGCCATCTTTTACCTACTTGATTCCCATCTGTCTCTTATCTTTTCTTCGATATCTTAAGAACTACAATCTCAAAAAGCTTAAATGCAATGTCAGTTGCCATCTTTTACCTACTTGATTCCCATCTGTCTCTTATCTTTTCTTCGATATCTTAAGAACTACAATTCCAAAAGCTTAAATGCAATGTCAGTTGCCATCTTTTACCTACTTGATTCCCATCTGTCGCTTTTATCTTTCTTCGATATCTTAAGAACTACAATCTCAAAAAGCTTAAATGCAATGTCAGTTGCCATCTTTTACCTACTTGATTCCCATCTGTCTCTTATCTTTTCTTCTCGATATCTTAAGAACTACAATCTCAAAAAGCTTAAATGCAATGTCAGTTGCCATCTTTTACCTACTTGATTCCCATCTGTCTCTTATCTTTTCTTTGATATCTTAAGAACTACAATCTCAAAAAGCTTAAATGCAATGTCAGTTGCCATCTTTTACCTACTTGATTCCCATTCAATTCTTTATCTTTTCTTCGATATCTTAAGAACTACAATCTCAAAAGCTTAAATGCAATGTCAGTTGCCATCTTTTACCTACTTGATTCCCATCTGTCTCTTATCTTTTCTTTGATATCTTAAGAACTACAATCTCAAAAGCTTAAATGCAATGTCAGTTGCCATCTTTTACCTACTTGATTCCCATCTGTCTCTTATCTTTTCTTCGATATCTTAAGAACTACAATCTCAAAAGCTTAAATGCAATGTCAGTTGCCATCTTTTACCTACTTGATTCCCATCTGTCTCTTATCTTTTCTTTGATATCTTAAGAACTACAATCTCAAAAGCTTAAATGCAATGTCAGTTGCCATCTTTTACCTACTTGATTCCCATCTGTCTCTTATCTTTTCTTCGATATCTTAAGAACTACAATCTCAAAAAGCTTAAAATGCAATGTCAGTTGCCATCTTTTACCTACTTGATTCCCATCTGTCTCTTATCTTTTCTTCGATATCTTAAGAACTACAATCTCAAAAAGCTTAAATGCAATGTCAGTTGCCATCTTTTACCTACTTGATTCCCATCTGTCTCTTATCTTTTCTTCGATATCTTAAGAACTACAATCTCAAAAGCTTAAATGCAATGTCAGTTGCCATCTTTTACCTACTTGATTCCCATCTGTCTCTTATCTTTCTCTCGATATCTTAAGAACTGCAATCTCAAAAGCTTAAAATGCAATGTCAGTTGCCATCTTTTACCTACTTGATTCCCATCTGTCTCTTATCTTTTCTTCGATATCTTAAGAGCTACAATCTCAAAAAGTTTAAATGCAACGTCAATTGCCATCTTTTACCGACTTGATTCCCATCTGTCTCTTATCTTTTCTCTTTCATATCTTAAGAACTACAATCTCAAAAGCTTAAATGCAATGTGTCAGTTGCCATCTTTTACCTACTTGATTCCCATCTGTCTCTTATCTTTTCTTCGATATCTTAAGAACTACAATCTCAAAAGCTTAAATGCAATGTCAGTTGCCATCTTTTACCTACTTGATTCCCATCTGTCTCTTATCTTTTCTTCGATATCTTAATAGCTACAATCTCAAAAAGTTTAAATGCAACGTCAATTGCCATCTTTTACCGACTTGATTCCCATCTGTCTCTTATCTTTTCTTCGATATCTTAAGAGCTACAATCTCAAAAAGTTTAAATGCAATGTCAGTTGCCATCTTTTACCGACTTGATTCCCATCTGTCTCTTATCTTTTTCTTCGATATCTTAAGAACTACAATCTCAAAAGCTTAAATGCAATGTCAGTTGCCATCTTTTACCTACTTGATTCTATCTGTCTCTTATCTTTTCTTCGATATCTTAAGAACTATAATCTCAAAAAGCTTAAATGCAATGTCAGTTGCCATCTTTTACCTACTTGATTCCCATCTGTCTCTTATCTTTTCTTCGATATCTTAAGAACTACAATCTCAAAAAGCTTAAATGCAATGTCAGTTGCCATCTTTTACCTACTTGATTCCCATCTGTCTCTATCTTTTCTTTGATATCTTAAGAGCTACAATCTCAAAAAGTTTAAATGCAAATTGCCATCTTTTACCGACTTGATTCCCATCTGTCTCTTATCTTTTCTTCGATATCTTAAGAGCTACAATCTCAAAAAGTTTAAATGCAATGTCAATTTGCCATCTTTTACCTACTTGATTCCCATCTGCTCCTTATCTTTTCTTCTGATATCTTAAGAACTACAATCTCAAAAAGCTTAAATGCAATGTCAGTTGCCATCTTTTACCTACTTGATTCCCATCTGTCTCTTATCTTTCTCTTCGATATCTTAAGAACTACAATCTCAAAAGCTGCTCTTACCAAGTCAGTTGCCATCTTTTACCTACGATTCCAATCTGTCTTTATCTTTTCTTTGATATCTAAGAACTACAATCTCAAAAAGCTTAAATGCAATGTCAGTTGCCATCTTTTACCTACTTGATTCCATCTGTCTCTATCTTTTCTTTGATATCTTAAGAACTACAATCTCAAAAGCTTAAATGCAATGTCAGTTGCCATCTTTTACCGACTTGATTCTATCTGTCTCTTATCTTTTCTTCGATATCTTAAGAACTACAATCTCAAAAAGCTTAAATGCAATGTCAGTTGCCATCTTTTACCTACTTGATTCCCATCTGTCTCTTATCTTTTCTTTGATATCTTAAGAACTACAATCTCAAAAAGCTTAAATGCAATGTCAGTTGCCATCTTTTACCGACTTGATTCCCATCTGTCTCTTATCTTTTCTTCGATATCTTAAGAACTACAATCTCAAAAAGTTTAAATGCAATGTCAGTTGCCATCTTTTACCGACTTGATTCCCATCTGTCTTCTATCTTTTCTTCGATATCTTAAGAACTACAATCTCAAAAAGCTTAAATGCAATGTCAGTTGCCATCTTTTACCTACTTGATTCCATCTGTCTCTTATCTTTTCTTCATATCTTAAGAACTACAATCTCAAAAAGCTTAAATGCAATGTCAGTTGCCATCTTTTACCTACTTGATTCGTATCTGTCTCTTATCTTTTCTTTGGATATCTTAAGAACTACAATCTCAAAAGCTTAAATGCAATGTCAGTTGCCATCTTTTACCTACTTGATTCCCATCTGTCTCTTATCTTTTCTTTGATATCTTAAGAACTACAATCTCAAAAAAGCTTAAATGCAATGTCAAGTTGCCATCTTTTACCTACTTGATTCCCATTCAATCTCTTTATCTTTTCTTTGGATATCTTAAGAACTACAATCTCAAAAAGCTTAAAATGCAATGTCAGTTGCCATCTTTTACCGACTTGATTCCCATCTGCTTCTTTATCTTTTTCTTCGATATCTTAAGAACTCACAATCTCAAAAAGCTAAAATGCAATGTCAGTTGCCATCTTTTACCTACTTGATTCGTATCTGTCTCTTTATCTTTTCTTTGATATCTTAAGAACTACAATCTCAAAAAGCTTAAATGCAATGTCAGTTGCCATCTTTTACCTACTTGATTCGTATCTGTCTCTTTATCTTTCTTTGATATCTTAAGAACTACAATCTCAAAAAGCTTAAATGCAATGTCAGTTGCCATCTTTTACCTACTTGATTCCCATCTACTTTTATCTTTTCTTTGATATCTTAAGAACTACAATCTCAAAAAGCTTAAATGCAATGTCAGTTGCCATCTTTTACCGACTTGATTCCCATCTGTCTCTTATCTTTTCTTCGATATCTTAAGAACTACAATCTCAAAAAGCTTAAATGCAATGTCAGTTGCCATCTTTTACCTACTTGATTCCCATCTGTCTCTTTATCTTTTCTTTGATATCTTAAGAACTACAATCTCAAAAGCTTAAATGCAATGTCAGTTGCCATCTTTTACCGACTTGATTCCCATCTGTCTCTTATCTTTTCTTCGATATCTTAAGAACTACAATCTCAAAAAGCTTAAATGCAATGTCAGTTGCCATCTTTTACCTACTTGATTCCCATCTGTCTTTATCTTTCTTTGATATCTTAAGAACTACAATCTCAAAAAAGCTAAAATGCAATGTCAGTTGCCATCTTTTACCTACTTGATTCCCATCTGTCTCTTTATCTTTTCTTTGATATCTTAAGAACTACAATCTCAAAAAGCTTAAAATGCAATGTCAGTTGCCATCTTTTACCGACTTGATTCCCATCTGTCTCTTATCTTTTCTTCGATATCTTAAGAACTACAATCTCAAAAAGCTTAAATGCAATGTCAGTTGCCATCTTTTACCTACTTGATTCCCATCTGTCTCTTATCTTTTCTTTGATATCTTAAGAACTACAATCTCAAAAAGCTTAAATGCAATGTCAGTTGCCATCTTTTACCTACTTGATTCCCATCTGTCTCTTTTATCTTTTTCTTTGATATCTTAAGAACTACAATCTCAAAAGCTTAAATGCAATGTCAGTTGCCATCTTTTACCGACTTGATTCCCATCTGTCTCTTATCTTTTCTTCGATATCTTAAGAACTACAATCTCAAAAAGCTTAAATGCAATGTCAGTTGCCATCTTTTACCTACTTGATTCCCATCTGTCTCTTTATCTTTTCTTTGATATCTTAAGAACTACAATCTCAAAAAGCTTAAATGCAATGTCAGTTGCCATCTTTTACCGACTTGATTCCCATCTGTCTCTTATCTTTTCTTCGATATCTTAAGAACTACAATCTCAAAAAGCTTAAATGCAATGTCAGTTGCCATCTTTTACCTACTTGATTCCCATCTGTCTCTTATCTTTTCTTTGATATCTTAAGAACTACAATCTCAAAAAGCTTAAATGCAATGTCAGTTGCCATCTTTTACCTACTTGATTCCCATCTGTCTCTTTATCTTTTCTTTGATATCTTAAGAACTACAATCTCAAAAGCTTAAATGCAATGTCAGTTGCCATCTTTTTACCGACTTGATTCCCATCTGTCTCTTATCTCTTTTCTTCGATATCTTAAGAACTACAATCTCAAAAGCTTAAATGCAATGTCAGTTGCCATCTTTTACCTACTTGATTCCCATCTGTCTCTTTATCTTTTCTTTGATATCTTAAGAACTACAATCTCAAAAAGCTTAAATGCAATGTCAGTTGCCATCTTTTACCTACTTGATTCGTATCTGTCTCTTTATCTTTTCTTTGATATCTTAAGAACTACAATCTCAAAAAGCTTAAAATGCAATGTCAGTTGCCATCTTTTACCTACTTGATTCCCATCTGTCTCTTATCTTTTCTTCGATATCTTAAGAACTACAATCTCAAAAAGCTTAAATGCAATGTCAGTTGCCATCTTTTACCGACTTGATTCCCATCTGTCTCTTATCTTTTCTTTGATATCTTAAGAACTACAATCTCAAAAAGCTTAAATGCAATGTCAGTTGCCATCTTTTACCTACTTGATTCCCATCTGTCTCTTATCTTTTCTTCGATATCTTAAGAACTACAATCTCAAAAGCTTAAATGCAATGTCAGTTGCCATCTTTTACCTACTTGATTCGTATCTGTCTCTTATCTTTTCTTTGATATCTTAAGAACTACAATCTCAAAAGCTTAAATGCAATGTCAGTTGCCATCTTTTACCTACTTGATTCCCATCTGTCTCTTATCTTTTCTTTGATATCTTAAGAACTACAATCTCAAAAAGCTTAAATGCAATGTCAGTTGCCATCTTTTACCTACTTGATTCCCATCTGTCTCTTTATCTTTTCTTTGATATCTTAAGAACTACAATCTCAAAAAGCTTAAATGCAATGTCAGTTGCCATTCTTTACCTACTTGATTCCCATCTGTCTCTTATCTTTTCTTCGATATCTTAAGAACTACAATCTCAAAAAAGTTTAAATGCAATGTCAGTTGCCATCTTTTACCTACTTGATTCCCATCTGTCTCTTATCTTTTCTTCGATATCTTAATAGCTACAATCTCAAAAAGTTTTAAATGCAACGTCAATTGCCATCTTTTACCTACTTGATTCCCATCTGTCTCTTATCTTTTCTTCGATATCTTAATAGCTACAATCTCCAAAGTTTAAATGTAATGTCAATTGCCATCTTTTACCTACTTGATTCCCATCCATCTCTTTTCTTTGATATCCCCTGTATTTTTTTTTTATTCTCTCACTTTAACCCCCTGCGTATCAGTGGCATTTCTGCCTTGCATAGGATGAAATGATTATAAAAAAAAAAGAAGCCTTATTCTCTCAGTAATGCTTGTGATTATGTTGGTTGGTTGGTTTGTTTTATGGCATATCAACCTCAGTGGGTCATTTATTGTTGGTAATATTTTTTTTCTTTCAACAATTTATTGTTTTTTTTTTTATATAAGTTTTCTGTCTAGTAATACTTTTTACTTTTTCGAGTATGAAGATTCATTGGGATTTGTTTTTAAGGGCAGGGTCCCCAAGTCCTACCCTGTTATTTAACCCAGAAGGAACGGATTAATACTTTTCCCAAGGGTACCAGTGCTTAAGTGAATGCAGGGTATTCAACAGGAATTCGAACTTGACTCACCGATTTCTCTTTCTGAGCCAAAATCCACTGCACCACAATGCATATCCGCCGCTAAATGCTTACAGCACCTGGTATTCCCAAGCTATCACCCATCTAAGTACTGACCAGGCTCAATGTTGCTTAACTTCAGTGATCGAGCAAGAACCGGTGTATTCAACGTGATATGGCCATAAGCCTTGTAATTATGTGATACTGCTATTAAGTGAAAAAAACTATATTTACTAATCATAAATGGAAATTCTTTCTGCAATTTGGCAACCCCAGTATTTTAGAAAGTATTTTGAATTTTTTGTGCATATAAAAACATGTCAATTTTTCTAAATACTGATTTCCATAAACAAATTTATCAAAAAATAAGAATAAACACTATAGTAAATTTAAAGCCAACCAAAATAAAATTTAAAAAAACATTAGATTACAGAGAATATTTTGATAAATTTTCAAGATTACTGGGTAGTTAGAATTTACACTAAAAAAAAGGCACTCATGTCGCATTCATCAAGTAATTTTGACATATATGCCCCATGTAGAAAAAAAGAAGTTAAATTTCCAACTATCAGCAAAGATCTAAGGCTGTCAATAAAGCTTCCAACACCATATAAAAACACCTACCTATATGTTCAAAAATACATTTCTGCAATATTTTAAACTTCAAGTTATATTTGTTTCAAATTAAATTAAACATTAATCAGCTAATCTTCCTGAAATAAAGTCTCAGAAAATAATATTTTACTTTTGAAAGACTTTTTAATAAAGAGGATTACTTTGTGCTGATAGATTTTTATGGATTTCAAAAAAAGAACTCATTTTTAAAAATGCATTTTAAACTTTAGGTATTGCCTTTCTTTGGTAGTACATAAATATATATATATATATATATATATATAGTCATCTGCAAGTCATCCTGTTTTGCTGTATCACAGCTTATCAGTATGTTAGACATCTGATATATATATATATTTTCTTGGGTATGACATATAAACTGCAACCAGTGGTTTGGCTAAAAATTTACTATTTGGAGTCTTGGGGAATGTGGAGTTACCCCTTAAATGCCATTACTCCCAGGTCCACACTGGCCCAGAATGGTAGTACCTGTTATGGTTCCATCTATGGGTCAAATAGTTTGCATATGTGCATGAGAGTCTGTATTTGTTATGTGTATACACTGCATGCATGTGTGTGTGTGTGTGTGTGTGTGTGTGTGTGTGTGTGTGTGTATACATGTGTGGGAGATTTTTGAAGCCTTAGCAAAGTCAGCATGTGCGCTCCTTAAACACCAGCCCTTGTATCAAAGATGACAAACTCTGACATCAAAATCTTTTATGTATATTGTGTGATCCACCATGCACTACCCATATATTTTAGACCCCAGGTCTAAAATATATTGGGTAGCACATGGTGGATCAAAACTCCATGATAATAAAGCATGCGATCATCACAAAAACCTGATGCGTGTCACAGAGTGCACCGGGGCGGGATGGGGGTGCAGAGATTTGTGCCACACAAGCAAATGCCCACCTTAAACAAATTTTAGTGCAGGTTGATCAGTAGCTGGATGGCTAATAGTTCAACTCAAATGCATGCAGGACAGAAATCCCATGCATAAGTGTGAAATGAAAGGCACCATCCACTGCTGACCCTCATTTATCAATTACAATAAGAGAGTCCACTATATATATATATATATATATATATATTTCTTGTCATCCACAGACAAATCTGTTTCGCTGTATTACAGCTCATAAGCATGGCTAGACTCCGATTACCCTTAACCCAGGATTGAAACTCGACTGAATTGGCATCAGTCGGCAATTCTACCTCTGGGCCATGGGCGCTCGGTAGAAGAAGGCAGACCCCCTAGCGCGTATATTATTATTATACATGCCCAATAGCCAGACTGCTCTAATTCATTACTGAATGAGCGATGCGTACATGCCAGAGTAGCTACTGTTTTTCAAAGTCTACCATTCTTCCAGTGTGCTCAATCAGGGTGTGATATGTATATATATATATATATATATATATATATATATATAGGGTGAGTCAAAATTATGTTTACACAAGCAATCAACAGTACAATTGAGTGCCTTGACACACTTTTCACAAAGAATGTTTGATATTGCACATTTTATTCTGTATTTTAATTTTTTGATGTCTAACCTTTTTGCTATACATGCAATACTTTTAACCAAAAGTCACAGTATCAGATCAGGGGTGTGTGACCTATCCAATGTTTTTGAAAATTTTGATTGAGACAAGTGCAAACAGTACAGACAAAATTGTTAACATCATTTTGACTCACCACATATAAGTGGAAACATAATACCCTTGAGAATGGCCAGAAAAGTGGCTGAAAGTGCTTGGAAAAATAATGATGAAAGATTTGTACATTCCTTATTTCCAGCAGAAAAAAAAACAAAAAACAAGTTAGAATACTGTAACAATTAAATAAAAAATTAATAAAATCTTCCTTGTCAGTTATTTTTAATGAAACATGCTTAAAAAAAGGTTGCTGCCCAAATATAAACACTGATGTCAAATCTAAGTGGCGAATATATTGAATTCAGTGTGTTGCATGGTAGCTCAACTATTTATATATGCTGGTCAATGAGGCATTACATGTAACAAGATCAGACATTTCAGATTTATTGTGTTATCTTAACACATGAGAGCAGTTATATTTTAAATTATTCTAAAGTCTATCGAGTAGAAGAAAACATTTGCTAGAAGACGGTTATTTTTTATAGCTATTGTGTCGGGTGGTTTATTAACTTATTGATAGCTTTACTTGATTACTACATCAATTATTCATAGTTAAATTGTGTATTCATACACTGTCAATTTGCTTAGTATTTATCTATTTTAATTATTTTATTATTTGAAGATTAACTATCTATCTTTTTACCATGGAAAAATGCACAAAACGTAATATTCTTATGAAGATTATATTAACCATGGAAAAGAACAGGATAAGATATTCTAGTGAAGTAAGAAATAAGAAATCTTACTTGAAATATTGCAGCTAAAGATAATTAAAATTTTATTTTTAGCTGCAATATTTTAAGTAAGAAATTTCTTATTTACTTCACTAGAATATCTTGTCCTTCTGTTTTTTTTCAAGTTTAATATAATCTTAAGAATATTACTTTTCATGCATGCACTTTTCCATGTAGTCCATGATTTTTTTCAGGTATTGCTTTTAATTTAATACAAATTTAATGCTGAAAACCACATTCAAAAATATTAAAAAGAAAACATTTATATGCAATTGTTTAAAAAAAAAAAAACAATAAAAAAATTGATTATAATCAATTCTGATAAAATAAGTGATAAGCAAAGTTTGAGAGACAAAAATGATAAAAGATATCATCAGAATTTAAATGTTGAAAACCACATGCAAAAATATTAAGTCTGAGAAGAGAGACTAATTATGTAAGTCCATAAGTGAGTGAGTGACCAACGCTTCTAATACAATAAGTGATAAGCAAAGTTTGAGAGACAAAAATGATAAAAGATATCATCAGAATTTAAATGTTGAAAACTACATGCAAAAATATTAAGTCCGAGAAGAGAGACTAATTATGTAAGTCCATAAGTGAGTGAGTGACCAACGCTTCTAATACAATAAGTGATAAGCAAAGTTTGAGAGACAAAAATGATAAAAGATATCATCAGAATTTAAATGTTGAAAACCACATGCAAAAATATTAAGTCCGAGAAGAGAGACTAATTACGTAAGTCCATAAGTGAGTGAGTGACCAACGCTTCTAATACAATAAGTGATAAGCAAAGTTTGAGAGACAAAAATGATAAAAGATATCATCAGAATTTAAATGTTGAAAACCACATGCAAAAATATTAAACAGAAAAAAAGTTATAAAGAATAAGATTTATTATTACAAGCGTTATTCACTCATTTATGTACTTATGTAGTTAGTCTCCCATTTTGAACTTCACATATTTTGATGTAACTTTTTTCTACTGAACCAAAATTTGAATTTTTTTTTTCAAAATGTAGCTGAGGAGGTATCCTATCTAACACTGTAAACTCTTTGAAATTTGGTTGAGAACTGAATTAGTAGTGAAACTTGAAAGCTGCCTAGATTTACTCAATGTCGGATTTAAGAATATATTCAACCATGATAGATAGATAGATAGATAGATAGATATGAACTGACGGAAATAGATAGATAGATAGATAGATAGATAGATAGATAGATATGAATTGACGGAAATAGATAGATAGATAGATAGATAGATGTGTGTTGCGGTGCAGTGGATATCAGCTCAGAACAAGAAATCAGAGAGTGAAATTCAAATTTCAGTTGAATTTATTGCTTTCACTAACAGGCAAATACCCTTGGAAAAGGTATTAATCCATTGCTTCTCCCTCCAGCTATGGGTTAAATAGTAGGATAGATTGGGTTCAATAGCTTTGGTTGGCAACCAGTCTACTGAAGAAAGTAATAGCAATCTACTGTGGGAAAATCTTCTGCCCAGTCAGTCATATCTCGAAAGACACATGATCACTCAAGCATGTATCACATATGGCACTTGACTGGTGATATATATAATAGGCATAAAGATCAGCACCAAGCAGCAACAGTCATTTTCATGCTTAAATGCAATATCTTTATAGCCTGCTATTCACCTAGGGGTCCTTGACAAAATCCAACAGAGAATCTGTAATGTGATCGATCCTGACTTGGCAGCTCAGATACAGTCACTTTCTCACTGGCGCAATGTGGCTTCCCTGTGTCTCTTCTACAAATACTTTCATGGCTTCTGCTTCGATGAACTCAGCTCACTGGTGTCCCCTATATATGAATTTACTGGAGCCACAAGATTAGCAACTAGGTCCCACCCTTTTATTGTAAAACCAATAAAATGTTTACATAAATTCTACTCCAGCAGCTTCTTATCTCGTACTTCCCGCCTGTGGAATTCCCTTCCATTTACTTGCTTCCCCAACAAATACAATCTGCAAGAATTTAAATGTAAAGTCAATAGCCATCTATTTCACTAACCTGCATCCTCTCTCTCATGCTCCTTTCTCCATCCACTCCACTCTCATCCGTATTCTTATCCTTATCTTACCCACTTCCTGAGACCCGCTATAACATGTCACTCTTTCTCATAACTTTTCCTTATGTAACCCCCTGCACAACTGTGGCAGTAAAATGCCTTGCTTGGGGTGATATGCTTATAAAAAAAAAAATTAAAAAAAAGAGCCTGGAGATTGCATTTAAGCATGAAAGAGACTGTCACCACTTGGTGTTGACCTCAGTTTCCACTTTTATATTTACAAACGCTATATCTCTGATATTGAGCACCTTTACCCCCAAATACAGCATACCTTAAAACTATATTTTTATCATATAAACCTGACGAGTGAAGTGAATAATTACAAAAAGTTTTGTCTATGAAACTTTGGAGTCAAAATGCTGAATATAACAACAATCAGCTAAGTGACAAATTTTATTTATATTAATCCTTACACATGTAACGATCCTGACTGGAATTCAAACTCATCTCTATGATTTCTCATTCCAAGCCATTGTTCATTACAACGCCCACACATCCTTTATGTTTGGAGAAAAACCAGAAAATACAGGGAGCCAAATCTGGAGGTGGGGTTAGTGAGGGGTGGACAAAGTCATGTTTTACCCCCACCACCGAGAAAGAAAAAAAAAAATGACAGTCACAAAATGCCTAATTTCATTTAATAAAGTAAGCCCACGTCACCAGAATAGTTGATTATATACAGATGTGAAATTTGATGAAATAGTACAAATAGAATTGTTTATTATTGTTAAATTGTCAAATAAAAGCTAAAAATTGTCAAATAAAATCTAAAAATGCACAGAAAAAATGGATAATAATTACATCAAACTTATAAAAATATTGAAAGCATAAATAATTTTGTGATGGCACAAGAGAAATGACTTAGCAATATAGTGGATTATTTACAAGGTCTGATCAAAAAGTATTAGGACTGGTGCTTATAAAAAGAAAAGAAAATTACAACTCATTTCAATTCAGCATTTAATCACCTTCGAAGTAGTCCCCTTCTAAATCTACAAATTTTATCTACTGGCATCTTCATTTATGGAAGTATTCCTAGTACTTCTTTTTTTGGAATAGCAAGCAGGTGCCTCATCACATTCTTGTCAATTTCCAAGAAATTTTAAAATCGTGCTCCTTTCAAGTGTAATTTTATTTTTGAAGAGGAAAAGTCTCAAAGAACAAGATCTGGGAAATATGGTGGTTGTTGAACCTAGGAAATGTTTTTGACTAAAATTTTTTGCACAAGCCATGTTTACTAATGGAACTTCTGACATGTGATGGAACAACCACTCTACACATTTACTTTCCAAGCACTGCTATAAACAATTGGAAATGAGCGAGGACATTAAAACATAGTGCTTATGCGTAACAGAGTTCAACATCAATCTGTGCCAGAGTGGTTTCACTCTGCATACTTTAGCTTAGTTACCATAGCAACAGGTCCTGGGCATGACAGTAAATTGCATCCAGCAGGAAGGCCTCTAATTGAGAGGTTGTGAGGAGCATGGAACCACCTCTTAATTGCTGTCGTTCCCCAGTCCACCCTGACCCAGAGTAGTAGCACCTGTTAGGGTCCCAGCTATGAGTAAATAGTTAACCCCCAAATTGGGGTCAAAACACTATGAAAGTATAAAAATAGACTTTTATAAAAATATATACATAAAAATAGACTTTTATAAAAAAAATATACATTTTTGAAAGAAAAAATTATTACCATAACACATTTTTTAAGAAAAAAAATACTATAAAATATATACATAAAAATAGACTTTTATAAATATACATTTTTGAAAGAAAAAATTATTACCATAACACATTTTTTAAGAAAAAAAATACTATCAGCAAAACATTTTTTAATACAAAACTAGAAAACATTTTCAGTTTTCTAAAATAAAAATGATTAAAAACCAAAAAGTTTCATTAAAATCTGACTATATCAACCTTCTCACTATAACCAAACATTAAAAAAATACCTTAAAACCCCACCTTTTGGCATTAAATAACCCACAGAGGTGTTGATATGCCATTAAACAAAACTCAAACATAGCAACAGTCTTGAAACTTTTTACAATAAAATTATTTTATTTCCCTAAAATATATTTTGCATAAGAAGATTTTTGTGAGTAAATATTGCAATATTCATTTCTTTCAATAATAAGACTGACTTTTCCAGATACAAGTCCTTCTAATTAACGCATTGCTGTGGGAGAAAAAGAGGTAGATTCATACCTGTTCAAAAGGTATTTGTGCATTAGTGAATAATAAAAACCTGACTTGAATTTGAATACTGATTTATCCTTTTGAGCCACTATTACATCACCCACACTTCAATCACAATGTAGATAAGTCAATTTTTCTTTTAAATGCCATATCACTTCAGAATGTAAGCAGTTACACCTCTTCACAACTTCTCTTTTTAATACCTGAATTGCCAGGAGATCTTGGGAAATATAAAAAGATTTTCTGTTGCCTTTTCCTAGGTTTTGAATTTAGAATAGTCAGTGTAAACTGGCTATGAACCAAGGCTAGAGTTCCCTGCTATTTAGTCCAGAGTTAAGACAAAGAGATGGATTCATACCAATTTTCAAGAATATGAACGAGAAGTGAATTCCACAGACTTTGGACTTGGACTGTTGACTTCACTTTCTATACTAACAACAGTTATCTTATCCACCTGGGTAAGCATTTGATCTAAAAGGTGAGATGAATTACAATCATAAAGCCTTTGATGTGAAATTGCAACATGGTATTATCAGACTACGTTACATGTAAAAAAAAGTAATTGCTCTTTTGGCTGACACCAAATCTGTCACAAATCCCCAAAACTTTTTGAGATAGATTATTTCAACATGCCTGTCAATCTCAGAGGTAAATACTTCCCAATGCAAAAAATGACATTCTTGCTGTTGCTACTGAACCCAATTATAAAAAATGTCAACAGGACAATGCAAGTGTGTTTGGACAAGAAATTAAAGACAGGTATGGCAAGAGTGTATTGACATTTATTCAGATGACATAACTGAAATGTCCAATCTAAGCAAGCAATTGCCCGGCAGCTTAAAGATAATAAATTTTTTTTTTAAATCACCATTGCACAGTTAAGAAACTAGTTTGTATGGTTTTGAAACTGAAATCTTTGCATGCTGATCTGTCAATTTAAAATTTACATAAGCTATTCTTCATTTAGGACAGTGAGAAGATTAAGTGTAAAAAATGACAATAAAAACAATGTCTCTTTTTATAGGTTTTCTTTAAACTTGTCTAAGAATTTATTTACAATATCTTTTCAGAAATTATCCAGCTATTAATATTAGAATTAAAAAAGTAAATAAATAGCCTACCTAGTGAAATGGCACCTTAGCTCTCTTCAAAGTCATTTCCTTGGGACATTACACACTTATCTCAATGTCGTTTACTATTATTTTAAACAGTCTACCTATTACTCTTTCCTGATCACTATCAGATGCCTTATAACATGGGTGAGAAAAATTACTTAATGTAAGGGCCACATACGATAAAGTTCAGATGTTTGAGAGCCACAAGACATGAACAAAACTTACACACACGTTTTTGTTACATTAACATTAAACTCACATTTTAATCCAATGGGGTTTCAATTCATACCCAGTAAATCATTATAAAGATTGGAATGGGTTTTATTTACCTTTTATATTAACTGACATTCCTCTGTAACCCTTGCTGACTAGAAATTTTTTTAATCTCTCACCCTCCTACCATTCCTTCCTTCAGCACTAAAGATCAATGTCTCACTCAGATCTAGCATTAAAATTAGGATTTAAATTCTTAAAATTTTTTACTAACCATGAACAATAAACTTGTCTTAATCCAATAGGATCTCAATTCATACCACGTAAATCATTATAAAGCTTGAAAGATTACTTATTTACCTTTTATATTAAATATGATGAAAAAAGGGGGGGGCAGCCAACATATTTCCATAAGTTGTAGATTAAAGGTCAAAGATCTGCATATGGCTCAAGAGCCACAGTTTGCCCCTCCCCCATTGTATCCTTCATCTTATCCACTTGGTTAAACTGCAATATGTTTAGGAATTAATGGATTTGTTTTTTATGGCTTATCAACCCTTTGTGTTATTTAAAGCTGACATATTTTAAATTGTAAGCATAATTTTTTTGCCATTGACTATTGCATTAATATTTTTTTAGAATAACAATGAAACTAGCTTGCTAAGTGTTGCAACCTAAAAAGGTTAATGAAAGAGAAATAACCAAAACAGAGGTTAGAAAATGAAATTGTAATCTTTATAATATCAACAAAGTACAATACTCGCCAGCTGTGTGAAGTGGATAACCACTGCTAGACAGCAATATAAACCATCTCACAACAGTGTCCAACATATTTATGAGGATTGGGATATACCCATCAATGTTCATAGATACTTATATAACACTAACCATTTTCCATGATCACCTTAAATGCAAACAATCTTGATATTTACTAAGTTCATCTTCATATAGCTCAAGGCAACATGTTTGAAGCACTCAGTGAGGAACAAACTTAGTCCAATAATGAAAAGCTGCAAAATAATCCTTCTATGGTGAAATGCTCTTAATGGCATTGTAATGGAATGTCCCACACTTCCAAAGGCCTATGTGGACTGACTATATTAGTAGCCATATATAGTGAGCACAGGAGATACCTGTGACTTACTTCAGCAATTACTAGCCTGCGGCCAGATTCCCTGTCTTGCCATAGTGTATTCCCTTTACAATAAACCTCTCTTCTTTCATCTACACATGTGTTGCTATTCTTTCACTCAAGTACCACCTTGTCTGTTTGTAACCCCTTTAAAAGATACAACAGATATTTATTAAGCTTCGTACAGCATATGTAAGGGCCCAATGAGGATTGATCTCATATCAGTAATAAGAGTCCAAAAGACTAACTTTTTAATCATTATGTCCAGGCTGGGGCCCCCACTCATGATAAAATGATTTAAATTTAGACGCATGTGTTTTTTGCACATTCAATATAAGGTTTGAAAATTTAAAAACAAAAAAAATATTTTTTTTTAAATACACCAATGATATTATTATTATGGGAAAACAGACAGACATGTTAGTACAAGTAAATTACAGTGCTTACAACAACAACAAAAAAAAAAAGAAAACAGAAACAGGATATTCAAGATTATCTGTCAGATGTTGCATGCGTCACAGCTTGTGATGGATTTTAGCAGCTTAACATATGACTAAGAAGGTGCTTTTTCCAAAGCAGGGATAAGTCTTATCATCTTCATGAACAATGCCATCACAAGATTTTGTTCTGAACATCTGCCTGGGGCACTCATTTCTACAGGCTGGACTCGGTTACACACACATGAAACAGCTGCCCAAAACAAATTATGCAATAAGTACAATTGATTGTACAAAATTGTACTAGAACAATGTTGAGTGAGTCAATACTCACTTATTTTCTTGTGTATAAAACAAGTAATTTTGAACAAAAAAAAGTGGGTCTTATACACAGCTAAACGCTTTCAGAAATTTTTACTCAGCTTAAAAAGCTCTCAATAGATAATAAAACACAAAGTAGACAGGTCTTGATAAGTGTTTACAAAAGGTATTAGATATATAATGTTTTTCTTTTCATTCTTAATGAAAGATAATCCTAAATATGACAATAAACTACATCCAGCAGTAAGGTCTCTGGTCAGGAGATTGAAGGTTTTGAGGAGCATGGAACCACCTCTTAATTGCTACTTTTTCCTGGTCTACCCAGACCTGAGGGTGGTAGCACCTGTTAGGATCCCAGCTATGGGCAAATTGTGAACGACCCATATGGACTCCAGCTGTGAACCACTGTTTTAGTGGATACTCATATTTGAGTAGATTATTTGTTTATTTTCTAGATAAAAAATATTGGGAGTATGATGAGAAGAATTTTACATCTTTTCTTTTAATAAGATTCCTTGAATATTGACAGACGAGGTGCTGTGTTTAAGCTTTTTTATATAATTTTTCATGTGATCTTATATTTTTTTTGTTGTCAGTACATAAATCATATAAAATCTGTCTGAATATCTTATTTATCCAAGTGATATAAGCTATACTTTTAGGCATTATCAAAGATAAATTTTATTTTACTTTTAACTGAACATATGGATTGCTTATCTAATTAAATAATATCATAGTTTTATTGCATTTTTTTTTTACTATTCAGAGCAAGTTTTCAGAAAAGGATTAACAGTTTGGAAAAAAAAAAAAAAAAAAATATATATATATATATATATATATAGAGAGAGAGAGAGAGAGAGAGATGATTTACATTTTCCAAGGAGTCCTGCATGTAAGTAATAAAATAAGGTTTATAGACAATTTAATTTCTAGAAATTTCAGGAAATTAAGTTGTTGTTGTTGGTGGTGGTGGGTTTAACAAATGTAAAAGATAAATATTTTCATGAAAATTTAAAAAAATAATTTCATAAATAAATTAATTCATTTGTGAATAAGTCCTGAAAGTTTCATTAAAATCCAACAATTATTTGATTTTTGCAAGAATTTCAAAATTAACATGTTATTTTATCAGAAGAAAGGTACTAAAAGATCCACAGTAATCTTTGGTATTCTGCCATTACAAAAAAAAAAAAAAAAAAAAAACAAGATTCCGAACATGTTAAAAAGATTACTAAATACTTTTGTCTTTCCTCTTAATAATAACAAACATTTGGGCAATAAAACTTTGTTTCTATTAAATTTGGGGCCATTTTCATCATGCTATGCTGTTTGTTAGCAAATAAGTGGAGGTAACTAGTTTAAATATTTGAACTTTGTAGGTGACAAAAAACATAGCAGGTTTCAACAATTCTGAATAATTCTGTGTGTGAGAGAGAAAGAAGAAAAGGCTAACTTCTAAGACCTATTTTTCCTGAGTTTGTATTGAGATTGGTAAGTGTTCTGGAAGTACAGTAAGTGTATTAGGATTATCCTTCACTTTGGTACTGGGTCTTTAATCTTTTGTTTCTCTTATCCAAGTATCTGGTTTCAGAAACAAAGTTAGCTGACTAATCTGTTCTTCACAATAATAATTTTAGAAGTGTTAATCTTAACAAAGTGCTAAGTATATGATACTTTTTAGGAGAATTAAGAAATATTTTTATTTCATTTTATTTATTAAACTTTGCCTACTACTATTACAATAGTCTCTGCCTAAAACAGCAGAACTGGAAAAAGGGATATTTAAAAATAGTAGTCATTATCCCTTTTCCAAGTAATTCTTTTGTCTGACTTAGAGTGGCTTGTTTGATTATAATCTTCAAGTATTTTATCTTCTTTAGAAATATGATCGCCTGGATTTTGATTATCAGTTGTATTCATAATTGGGTCTTTTGGGGTTGGCAAAATGTATGATCTTAATCTATCAAGTGATACTTGTGTATACATTGCATTGTTCATAATTAAAAAATGTTTCACAATCTTCTCAGAAAAGTTATAAAAGTGCTTTTAAAACCCAAATTATTCTAGGATGTCACAGGACATTAGTGTCTGAAGAATAAAAGTGTTAGCACTAGTATGATGTTGTTCTTCATCAAAATTATGCAAACCAAGTCATGACAGTTTCACGTAATTCACTAACAAAAATATTATTAAATCAATTGTCTGCAATGGGTTGATTAATCAATAGCCTTGGAATTAGTATTTGGGGAATACCGTAACTGGTGAAAAATCACATTTATTCGGTGTACTTCAATGAAAGATTCATACAAACTTTTGTTGTATTTAATATTCTAAGAATATAAATTTCTCTTGTGAATAATTTATAATCTCATATCTAATTCTGGATTCATTGGATGCCTTGTTGAGTGTGCTTAAATGCCAGTGTAGTATTGGTAAACTTGAACCCAAACCCAATTCATGATGGACAGTGTTTGGTAGAATTTGAAGTAGAGATTAATCTTTAAAATAAAAAAATAAGTTTCACATGTTTCTTTTCAGGAATATTTGGTATGGGTAGAGTATATGGCCTACCTCTTTGTTTCTGGTATCATATGTGGTTTATATTTTTGATTCTGGTATAGTATGTGGCCTATTCAGTTTGAATGTTTCCTACCTCAGTAAGGTTATATTTATAAATATAAATATTCGGTTATATTTAAACTAATTAGTTTCCCTAACCACTACCAGACTTTTATAATACAATAAGCTTTTTAAGGTGAGCCACATACTATGCATGTACCAGATAGGAAGTGTGGCTTAAAAAAAAAAAAAAAAAAAAAGGAACTAGAAAGTGGTGATGGCTCAGTTTTACAAAATACTTCTTTATGGGGCTACATAGGAGAAGGTAAAGAGGAGGAGTGGTTAGGTGTAGGTAATGTCAGAAGGAAGGTGATAGATGGCTAAGGATACCGAGGATGAGGGTTGGGCAGATGGGAAGAGTGTTTGAAAGAATGGGAGCGAGTTAGTGTGTTAGAAGATGTCTACTGACCTTACATTTAAACTCCTGGAGATTGTAGCTGTTGGGGAAGCAATCATGTGGAAGGGAATTCCACAGTCGGGAAGTGCGAGAAAAGAAACTATTGGAGTAGAAGTTGCGGTTGCATTTTATCAGTTTCACTGTATAAGGGTGGGATCTAGTTGCTAATCTAGTTTCTCATGCAAATTCGTATCTAAGGGGCAGCAGTGATCTAAGTTCATTGGAGCAGAAGCCGTGAAAGTATTTATAGAAGAGACACAGGGAAGCCACGTCGTGCCGGTGAGAGAAAATCCTACTGCAGAACCACATTACTGTTGCTTCAGGTCTTTTCCTCTGTGAGGAGATTGTCCAGCATTCACTATCACATAGGAGGATTGATATTACATAACAGTTCAGTACTTTTTTTCTTTGCTTCTAGCAAAATTTTTGTTTCTTAATACTTTGCTTAGGTTTTGGAAAGGCATCTTTCACTATTCCAATGAACCTTACAAATTTCAGTTTTGCACTTTCCATCCCTAATTAAAGCACTTTCAAGATATTTGTATTGATTTGATTTTGCTATCCCCAGTTTGTAATTTTCATGTTGGGCTGCTTCCTTCCAATTAATACTTAGTCCTTTCTTCTTGCTTTCCTTCACTACATTCTGTAAGAGTTTTTGTAGTTTCCTTTCCATGTTTGTATAATATTAATATTGTAAATAAAACAAAAACACTGGAGGTCTGAAACTTGATAAAAAACAAGCAAAAATCTCTATGCTGACATATGAAAGGTATGTTGATTGATTAATTAATTTTTTTTTATGGCTTATCAATCTTTAGAAGGTTATTGAACTATTTAATGGGGGATAAGAGGTGGTCCATACCTTTTGCAATGGTATTTGTGCTTAAGTAAATATAACAAACCTGACTGAAATTGGAACACTGCACTCCAATTTCCAATTCTGAACCATTATCCATTACACCATCAACATATCCAAGTTACAGTATTTGTTATTCCCATGAAGTCAACTATCCAGGTACTGAGCAGACTCAATGTTACTCGTGGTAACTATTTGTGGAATGGGACTAATTTTTTTTTTTTTTTTTTTCAATTGAAGTAGATGAACTATTGCCCGGTTCACACTCCACCCACATCTATTGAACAAGTGAAGAGGCTCATCCCTTGTTTCCTGTTTAGGATGTGGTTTCCAGTTTTCTCTTTTCTAATCTCACTTTGTTTTTTTTTTTGTTTTTTTTTTCAATTGGAGTAGATAAACTATTGCCCGGTTCACACTCCACCCACATCTATTGAACAAGTGAAGAGGCTCATCCCTTGTTTCCTGTTTAGGATGTGGTTTCCAGTTTTCTCTTTTCTAATCTCACTTTGTTTTTTTTTTGTTTTTTTTTTTCAATTGGAGTAGATAAACTATTGCCCGGTTCACACTCCACCCACATCTATTGAACAGGTGAAGAGGCTCACCCCTTGTTTCCTGTTTAGGATGCGGTTTCCGGTTTTCTCTTTTCTAATCTTCTCACTCTTATGTAGCCCCCTGCACATCAGTGGTGTTACCGCCTTGCTTGGGGTGATATGATTAAAAAAAAAAAAAAAAAAAAATAATATAGAGTCTCTTTAATTTTTTAAAAAAAATATGAAAACTTAATTTAAAAAAATTTTTTTTTATAAATACTTGTTGCAAAATAAAATCATGACTTGCATTATTGTGCAATGCATATCAGCTTGAAACAAGAAATCAGAGAGTCGGTTTGAATTCCAGTTGAATTCATTGCATTCCCTTACGTGTAAATAACCTTGAGAAAGGTATTAAATCCTCTCTTTTCCCTCCAACTATGGGTTAAATAGCCGGAAAGATTAGGTTCTATAGCCTTGGTTGGCAAGCAGTCTATTGCAGAAAGTAATGGCAATCTACTGCAGGAAAATCTTCTGCCCAGTTAGTCATGTTTCTTTCAAGACATGATTGGCCAAGCGTGTATCATGTATGGCACTTAACTGACTAATATTTGCCTTGATAAAGTCCATCAGAGAACAAAAAGCATTGGTTAAGATAAGTTTTCTTTTTGTTTCTATTCATATGGCTGTAAGCCTATGTATGAAGATGGATTAATTGATTGCGATTGTCATGTCCTGGATCTAATGAAATAAGTACTTACACTAGTTACCATGGTAACTGACGAAAGAAAAATACTTAAGAGACCACAAGTAACAGTCTGAACATTCTAACTGGGTTTACATTTGAGGAAAGGCTTGTAAAATGAGTAAGGAAAAAATTAAAATGGAAAAAAAAAAAAAAAAAAAAAAAAAAAAAAAAGATGGGATTATTTTTTTTCTTTACTCTTTTTGAAGATCATATTTTTGTGTTAAGTTAACCACATCCTGTTTTTAGAAGATGAGGCACTATGGTAAAACAAGGAATTACATTGAAGGAGAGGTTGATAACCACAATCACAAATTAGACTATGTAATAGTTAAGTTCAAAATAGGGGACATTTTAACTGTGTTTAGCAGTTATGTAGTAAGGAAAATGAAAACAAAGCACACTTTTACTTAGAACCAGAAAAAACCAGTTGAAATTTCTAGGGCACATATTGAGGAAGGAGGGCTAGGAGAATCTGACACTCACAGTGAATATTGAAGGAGACAGACATAGAAAAGCAGCGAGTAAACTACCTAATGAGGTTGTGTACACAAATAGCAGAACAGTGATAGAAAGGTGATAACCAATAAAGTATGGGAAGTTATGGAGAGCCATCTTTACCAAAGACCTTATGAAGCACAACACATAGGTGGATGATGGAGCATGTTAACAATGAGAACGTTTTAAGAAAAATGCAAACAAAAAGTCAAGTATAATTAAAATCAGAAAGAGACAATTGAAATCTATAGGACACATAATGAAAAAGAAAGGCTTGGAAAATTTAACACTCACAGGATGTAGTGAGAGCAAGAGGGAAACAACAAGAATGCTATCAAAGCGCTTGTGCTAATGGATGGCAGAACAGGGATAGAAAAGAGATCACCATTACTAAAGCATAGAAAGTTGTTTGAGTTTGAGTTTTGTTTCATGACATATCAACCTCTGTGGGTTATTTAATGCCAAAAAGGTAGGGTTTTAAAGGATTTTTAAAATGTTTGGTTATCATGAAAAGGTTGATTTAGTCAGATTCTATTAAAAATTTTGTTTTTATTTTTATTTTTTTCAGTAAACTGAAAATGTCTTCTAGTTTTGTATTAAAAAATGTTTTGCTGAGAATAATTTTTTTTCTTCAAAAATGTATATCTAAACTTATTTATAAATGGAACTTTGTGTGTGTGTGTCTGTGTGTGTGCGTCTGTGTGTATCTGTGCGTGTGTGTATCCATTACCTATAGACTCTGAAACAGCTGAACCGATTTTCTTGAAAATTTACACAGTTGTACTATAAGCGTCTGCGAGTGTTCTTAGCTAGGTTTTGTGTCGAGGTACCCCCGTAAAAATCGATAATCGAAAACATCAGGTTATAGAAGGAGTGGTCTGATTTTAATCAAATTTGATACACTCATAGACACAGACATAAGAAACGATATTCAGAAGTTTCAAGGTTGCAGTTCTTACAATAGTGTAGAAAATCGATAATATATATATCTAAAAGGCAAGATGTTTGTGTGTGTGCGTCTGTTTATCTGCCTGTATATCTGTATTTTTTCAGCTATATTAATTTAGTTTTTGTTTCGGGTTTGGCTCTAAGTAGGTATAATTGTAGTTCTTAGTCTCAGCCATGATACCATTTACTCAGAGGACTTATTTAGCCTTCAAAATCCAGTTTATGACGAAAAAAACTTATTTGATATCAATACCAGGAAATGAAAATTTCACTTATGTCGATTCATGTTTCTTTCAGTCTACGTTTCGCTTTAACTGGAAACAACTATTGCTTTTTAGTCTTTCATGCCAAAGTCCAAAGAGTCTGAGCTCCAGGACCATGGATTAGTTTTAAAGCTTTCATTACACCTGAGCAACGCCGGGCTATACTGCTAGTGTGTATATATATATATATATATATATATATATATATATATATATATATAGTACACACACACACACACACCCCATATTTACTGGCCTATTGGATGCACCCAGATGTTGGCACAAAGCATTTAGGAAAAATAAAAGTCACACATCACAATCTAAAAAAGTCAAAATTATAACCTTATTTTTCTGTGACATTCTCACTAAACATGAAGAAACACTTACTGTATTAGCCCAAATTATATGACTGGTACTTTTTTTTAAATAGAAATGAGGTACAATTTAATTACCAGAACATTTTTGAGAAAAGAAACACTTTTAGTACATTTCATCATGCATTTGTTGAAAATTGATTTAGTTGTTTTTTTGGAGAGTAACATCTGCACATTCAATAAATTCATAATAGCTACAAAGAAATCTACTAGTATCAGTCGTACATAAAATAATAGGCAAAAAAACAAAAAAAAACCAGAAATATGGTACTTGTTGCTAAATAAGTCCTATATCATATATGCCAAAAAGTATATTCCAATATCTTTCTATCAAAATAAGACACACACAGCCAGAGCAATATACCAGTCAAAGCAAATAATTTTGTAAAATCTGGTATTCGTACAAAACAAAGACCAAAATCTTGTGCAATTCCATAAATTTCTTTTTCCTGGGTGAATTTTTCAAGGATATTTTTATTGATATCATGTTTATTCACTTCGGGAGTTCTAGTTTCAGGGCTAAGCTTTATGCATGCACCGATTCCTGGTGAACCCCACTTTTTTTTTTTTAAATATGGTCTTCATATCACTCTCATACATGATACTTCTGTATTGGTTTCATGGTAATTTTTGGAATAGGCTGGCAAATGTGATGTGTAGACACACACACACTGATTACACCTAAAAAAAATTCTGACTCATATTTTGTATAGAAACCTGGCTAAGAGGAAAGAACAGAAAGATACCATCTTGTTATTCCATGTGGAACTCTCTTTCCTCTTACCTTGTCTGTTGAAAGTAAGTTAGCATTCTATGACTAAGGTAGATGCTATATCAAATGTCAATAAATCTTTACTGTTGCACTTGTTCTACTCAGTTCCTGTTTTTAGTATACCAACTATGACTATTTGAATGGTACAGATTGCAGGAAGAAAGCTTTCAACCAACAGACATCGAGTTGCTTTTAGTCTTCATGGTTTCAATTTAACAGCTTTTCTCTTTCCACAAAAAAAATAAAAATTATAATTCAAAAGAGTTTATGCCAACTCTTTGTATTGTACTTTTAATTATATCTTTGTTATCAGAATATATATTTGCTAAAATTGTTCTTCTGTGTACTGTGTCTCTTCAGAATGTCGGTGAAGATGGCTCTCCACAGCTGTGGCTCTTAGCAGCATTTCATCCTTTGTCATGCCTCTCATGACTAAAAGAATAAAAACAAATTACTATTTCACTCTTTGTTTTTGCTCTCTCTTTATGTGTTAAATTCCAGATATAATTAAAATAAATATCTGTAAAGGGGCAACCTGAATAAAGAAAAATGTGTCTTAGCTGACACGTTTCATATGTAAAGATTATATTTTACAACAAGTATTTATAAACAAAAGTAAAAATCCTTCATTTAAAATTTTCTAAAAAAAAAATAACATTTTTACAATTGTTTATAAATACTTGTTGCAAAATAAAATCCTTGCATTTGCCTTGATAAAGTCTATCAGTGGAACAAAATGCATTGCTAAGTTTTCCTTTTGGTCTGTCTCTCTCTCTCTCTCTCTCTTATATATATATATAAAAACGAGATTATAATTATACTCATCTTGAAAACCTTTCCCTGACGATCTGTTTAGGAGAAACGTAGGTATGTTCGTCTGGCTCATTAGGTGTTTTATATTTATATATATATATATATATATATATATATATATATATATATCCAAATGAATAAGGAACAAAGAAAATATCCGCATCATTCAAAACATTAATTTAAAACAGTGCTCAATATAGAAATAAAGTTATGAATATTTATTATAAATTATAATTTAGAACATGTTCAAATTACAATCTACTACAAAGTGTACATTTTGTTTCAATAATGAAAAGACAATGTCTCATCAGGTAGCAAACACTATTTTTTGAAGGGAGATAAATATATATATATATTTTTTTTCCATTTGTAAAAGAGTTATTTCGCAACCCAGGTTTCTACCTTTCAGTGTCTTCAGGCAATTTACAATAACTGATTTTACTGTTTTTTTAAAAACGTTCACGTAACAGGGATCTTTAATGAGCACAAAATTTTCAAAATTAGAAGTTACTTAAAGGTCTTAGAACACTTTCATCCATGATGGTATGATCCTAGTAGGTATTTGTTGGTATGGTTACACTTGGACATACTTTCAATTCTTTTATTTAGTAATTCATTTTTATCTGGGAACAACATAATAGCCAACTTTTTCTCCTGGCATAATCTGCAAATTTTATCACCATTTTATGGTTTGGCTATTTTTATTATGCTCCAAGTTACATCGAGGTTTTTTTCCATACTTTCATTTCAATTTCCACAAGTGGCTAGCCAGTTTTGTACAAGTGTTTAAGTTTTCCAATTTAAATGTAGACTTATGGTTATTGCATCAAGTGTTAAAACTGTCTTTCGTAAATCCTAAATATGTTTTGCTTTGACCATTTATGTCATAGTGGATATTGGCTAGGAACGAGAAACCGGGGAGCCGAGTCCGAATTCCAGTTGAATCCATTGCATTCACTTACGCACAAATACCCTTGGGAAAGGTATTAATCTGTCGCTTCCTTCCAGTTATGGGTTAAATAGCAGGACAGATTGGGTTCTATAGCCTTGGTCGGTAACCAGTCTACCGCAGAAAGCAATAGCAACCTACTGCGGGATAATCTTCTGCCCAGTTAGTCATGTCTCTTTCGAGACATGATCGCCCAAGCGTGTATCACGTATGACACTTAACTGACTAACTGAATATAATAGTTGGAATCATGATTAAGGCTTCTACTGGTCATAAAGTGATGGATCGGTTTTCTATTGTTGTGAAGTAATAAACTGATCCCTCACTAATTACTACTTATTAATATAATACATCTCTTCACTCTCTAGTTATGGTTTAAATAATAGGACAGATTGTGTTCTATAGCCTTGGTTGGCAACCAGTCTACCGCAGAAAGTAATGGCAACCTACTGCGGGATAATCTTCTGCCCAGTCAGTCATGTCTCTTTCGAGACATGATCGCCCAAGCGTGTATCACATATGGCACTTAACTGACTGATTGACTTTTGCTTTGTAAATAATCCATTTTCTATTACAAAGTCTGTCAAGTAGACATTTATTTTTGTCCCTATAGTTACATTACTTGATAAAAATAAATTAAATGTTCATTTATTTGTTTGTACCCAGTGCTTCAAGGAGGCATTTATCAAGGGTGCTTTATAGTAAAATTGAATTTATTATATAAAATCTATTTACAAATTCAATTTTACAATGAAGCTTCCTGATAAGAGGATGAAGTCTCTGCAAAACACTGAGTAAAGATAGATTAACGAAGACTGAATTTTATTATAATTCTTTTATTTATTAACATTTAATCTATTGATACTGAGCACTTTAATTACAAAAAACTGTTTACTTTGAAAGTGAAATCTTCTAAATACCTTGATCATCCATATATACAGTGAGTGAACAAAATAATAGAAACACCTTGAAATTTCAAGCAAATCTATTTCAGTAATTCAATTTAATTATTTGGTAGAAATTACAGCTTAAATGAGATCAACTTGTACAAAGTTGGAATTGTTTCCATAGGAATTTTTATCCATTCTTCAGCTAAAACAGTCTCCAATTCTTTCAATGATGATGGTGAAGGATATTGATTCCTCATTTGTTTTTCCAAAATGAATCATAAATGTTCACTGATGTTTAGATCTGTGGACTGTGGTGACCAGACAGGATGTTCTACTTCACTAAAATGTTCCTTGTGCCATTCAGCTACAACTTTAGCAGTATGAATGCGAGCATTATCATCCTTAAAGATGGCATTTTCCTTTGGAAACAGTTCCTGAACCATAGAATGAAGTTGATCACTTGAAATTCTTAAATAGTCCTGAATGTTGATTTTAATAAACTTATTTAAATTTAAATAATATCTGTAAAAAAAAAACAATAATTTTAGCAAAAGAAAAGTACCATTAATATTAAATCAACAAATATAAAAATAGACAAGCCTTTGACAGTTTAAACAAATTTTCAAAATTATGTTATGCTTCTAGATGTTTTCATTATTTTTTCCTCCCCGCCCCCATGTGTGTGTGTGTGTGTGCGTGCGTATAAAGGTACAGCCAAACTGGATACTTTATTTTCAAAATAAAAATAAAAAAAAGAACTAATACCCTCTGTTTTCAAAATTTTACCAAAAGTCAGGAAATTAATCAATTTAAATTAAATTTTCAGTACTTATACATTAATGAAGGAATTGTTGTATACCATAGAGGATATTCTATGAGAAAACCTTGTTGAAATATTTGAGTGGGGATCTGTTGCTACTCCTGTTTTGATATTTCAGAAATACTTTTTAGAATTGAGAATGTATGATGACAAATATTTTAGTTTTATTAAGAAAAAGTCCCTGGAGATATTATTACAGTAAAAAATTTTTGCCATACCAAATCAGAGAAATCAGTCCTTAAACCTTACAAAAATAATTCAATGAAACTCAAAAAATATTTTTTTTGAAAGAGTGTTGGCACTTGTTTAATTAAAGACTTCTTTCAGTTTCAAAAATGATAGAATCTAGAATGAATATATTTATTTTTGAAAAATTTACTTGTAATTTTTCAGTCATAATTGGCATACATGATACACACGTGGGTGATTAGGTTTCTTTCAGTTCACGACTGACTAGGCAGAAGATCTTCCTGCAGTGGTCTGATGTTTCTTTCTGCAGTAAATTGGTTGCCAACCAAGGCCATAGAACCTAGCCTGTCCTGCTCATAGCTAGGGGGGGTAGATTTATTGCTTTTCCGAAATTCTTTCAGCTAATATTTTTTATTAAATAAAGGTAAAATAGTTGAAGAATTAAAAAAATGTAAATTTTAATGCTATCTTCGTTTCAGATATGTTTAAAAGAGTTTTACTTATTGCAACTGTTAAATTAATCTTGTATGGAAGATCAATTAAGTAATAATTTCACAATTCTGAATTACTTTCCTATTGATTATACAAAGTTAAAAAATAATTATATATCATGTTTGGGGGTGTCTAGAATGTTTTATGACATTGGTAGCTGAAAGAAAGCAAAGATAAGGTAAATCAAAATTATCAGTTCAATTAATGTCTTTTTTATCAATTTTCCACTTTTATTTTCATTTAAGGCAACGTTTTCTTTTCTGTAATAAATTGTTTTTTAAATAATTAAGAAAGACATGATATGATGCATTTTAAATAATTCATGACATCAAATAGTTAAAAAATAAATACAGAACAAATAAATAAATAAAAATGCAAGATAGCTATGCAATTGAAAAAATATTACTCATGTTTGAAACAGATATTTTTATATTCCTAATTAAATTACTAATTAATATAAAAATAATCTGAGTTTCATAAAGAAATAGATAAAAAAATATATTCTTACTGAGGTTAAAAATTATTTTTAACATAAAACGAAACCAGTTTCTGAATTTTCGCTGTGTTGGTCTTTCGTATTTGAAGCAGTTGGTTTGACCTATGAACTTGTTGACTGACAGATGAAATACCTTGCTGCGTTCAAAGGTGATGTATGTTTGTATATACAAGAAGTAATATTTTTCAAAAAGTCTGTTACTTAATCCTTCATTTTATTTATTTTCTTTGAAACTAATATTTAGGATAGATATTTAATTTTTAAAAGTTTTTTAATTAAAGTAAAAAAGTTTTTTAAAAATAAAAGTGTGTCATGATTTTTCAATTAAATTTAAAATGGCGGATCGATGATAAATTAACCGTAAAAACGTTTTTAAAATGGTTTAAGACCTTATCGAAATGTGAAAAATTATTTCTGCTTTATTAAAAAATAGCTTTAAGCTATTATTATCTTTCAAATAAAACCAAAATTTTACGAAAAGGAAGATATAATTATAAAGACATTTTTTTAAGAGTGGCACCTGTAACAAAGAACAAAAAATTCCTGGAAAAGTCTGGCTACGTTTTCCCCCAACCCCATTACCACGACCATTAAAATCACCAAGTAGTGATATGTCCAAATATAGTACTTTATCTTGTATCTCTAGAGAGAGATCAATTACGACTGAGTAGCGAGTTCAATACTCACTGAATGTTCCATACCTTCGGCCTTGTGCCACATCTGAGAGCTACGCTTAAGTTTACTAGGACTTCATCATAATCTTATTTCAAGATTGCTCATCTCACCCCCGCAAGATTGTGAAAATGTGATCAAAAGGCAAAACTTTCATAGACTTTCTCTTAAAAAAAAATTAAGATTTTCATCTTTTTTATTTTATTTATTTATTTTTTCTAAATGAATTTTATATTGAAATTGATTTATTCATTTATTAAAAATTTGCATACATGATGATACAGTTACAATGAATTTTTTTTTTTTATTTAAAAATTGTAACTTTTCTTTAATATTGGAAAAAATACATCCAGGTCAATATCGAAGAATTATTTTAGAAACCGTACCAAATTCATCCCTAAAATAATCGTAAATTTATTAAATACCATCTCTTCTTTTTTTACTAATGAACACCATCTTTTCCTTCTTTTTACTGATTGACCTAATTACTTTTTTTTTTTCTCGCGCATACAAAATAAGAAGACCTAAAAATACCATCTAATTAATATTTAAATTGACACTGATAGTAATTGTAGCTTCGGTTCTTTTTTATGATGAGGGAAATTACATCGTTTTTTTTTTTTTGTTGTTCACTAATACAAATAAATTTCATTTTCAATCAAAATTGCAAGTTTCCATCATCGTCATGAAAATATCTTAAGAAAGTTTCACCATTTTTATATAAATTTATTTTTAAATATTTATTCTGGTTTTGATTTTACAGTTTTAAACACAGATGAATTAGTAAAGATTCAGGACTCTCAAAGTAAGGTTTCATTGTCAAAAATAAAATTAAAAAAAACTTGTTAAGCCAAAAAAATGATTGTTTTGATTTTCTTTTATCTATCGCCACCTTATTGATCTTAAAAAGTGATCTTTTAAACTTAGAGAATGTTTTTAATTACTTTTTCTTTCTGTTTTTTTCAGATTGCCAAACCCAAATGAATCTTTGAGAGAGTTAATTTTTTACACATTTATTTGTGAAAAAGTTGGAGAATTAATTTAAAAAGTGGCAACAGAACCCACAAGTACCGAATTCTGCTATAATTTGATTGATTCGTTTTTTAATTTTTTTTTCTACGGTTTGAGAAGCCTTGCAGGTTATTTAAAACCAGAAAATATTTTTATTTTTTAGAGATAATGGGTTAATTTAACCCACAGCTGGAAGGAGAAGAGGTGGATTCATTCACATTTTTCAAGAAGAGTATCCTTAGGAAATAACGAACCCAATTGGAATTAGAACTCGGTTCTCCGATTGACAATTCCTAGCTATTATCCGCTTACACCATCCGCACATCTAAGCTTATTGCACCTGGTATTCTCATCTCATATGGTCACCCATCTAGGTACTGACCACGCTCGACGTTGCTTATTATGGCTACATTACATTGAAAACCGATGTTTCCAAAGTAATGTAGCCATAAGCACCCACCCCCAAATTAGGATACTGGTCATTAATGAGACCTACAAATTAATTAAATACTTTATTATTATTATTACTATTTTTTTTTTTTTTTTGTAACCAGTACCGAATAGGGAAATATTTGTTTTGTTCCCCGAAGGCCTTTACCCCGTCAAAACTTTCTGAAACATCCTTAATTCCGTGCAAATGTATATGCTGAACTCAAATCGATAATTGTTTATTGGAGAAACCTACCTTTTTTTCATGTTATCGACCAGAAATAAATAAATCGGACTATATCTCACCACTTTCCACCATTCTCATATCTGATTCACCGCTGAATGAATTGAGGCGTAGGATACTTATTTCGGTCTTTTTATTACTCCCTTTCACTTTCAGCAATGAATCCGCAATTTGTTTGGTTTCGGAACTCGTTTTCCGCGTAGTAATAGCAAAAAGGAAGTAAAAAGGCCGCAAAATTGGAAAACTACGTGTGAATTCAGTAACATTTTTGTAACTTTGTTGAACCGTGGTTAGGGGGTGAGATAAACAGCAACAAGAAGTTCCATATTTTTGTGCTCGATAACATGAAAAAAAAGGTAGGTTTCTTCATAAACAATATCGATTTGAGTTCAGCATTTGCACGGTAATAGGGATGTTTTGGAAAGATTTAAAGGCCTTCGAGGAACAAAACAAAAATTGACCTACCGAATTTTATAGTGACCATTAAAGGAAGCGTGTGTTTGTTTTTGCTTTTTTTTTTCTTTTTTTTTTAAAAAAACATTAATGAAAACTGAATAAAAAGCAACGGAGAAAACAATGACCATTTGTTAATAATGGTGTTTGAGTGACTGTTGAGTTCACTCAGTACATAGCGAATTCTTAACTAAGGAAAAATAACATTTAGAAACTTCTAAATGATTGCTATTCAACTTTCCTGTATGGATATGAAAGCTGGACAATTTCATCGCAAAGGAAATGACTAGAGAGAGACAAAAAATAGATGTGGTTCTCTACAGTGTACACTACACAGAGAACCAACAAATGTCGAGAATGACATTGACAGAGCATATTGCAAATGAGGAAGTTTTTTTTAAGAGAATAGAAAAGAAAACAAAGTTTCTTTAAGAAACTAATCATAACAAGTAGAAAGAGTCAGTTGAAATTTTACACTTTAGGTTTGGAGAATTTAATACCCACAGATCACGTCAGGAGTAAAAGAAAACATAAGAATGGACAAAAATAAATGGAGGAACTAGTTTCAGTTAACTTTTATTCATAAAGGAGGAAGTATTAGTAATGTTTTTGAGAGTAACAAAAGACTGGAAACTGTGGAGAGCCATAATTGTCCAAGTCCTGGAGGAAAAGAACACTGACAAAGAAATGCTGGAAACAAGTTAAAAACGTCTCAGACTTCCAGTTTATCAAGAGTTAAAAAAATGACTTGTGTTCCAATATACAGGTGTTAGACTGAACCACGTTATGAACTAATAATTGTACTCTAAAATGTAAATTGTTTTACAATGAATTTTATACTCATGAAAATAACTATAATGAAATCAGAATTGAGCACCTCGAGGTGGTGTAATGTTTAGCAAGCTTGTCTCGCTAGAATCATTACAGTTGAGTTGAGTTGAGTTGAGTAGTGAGTTTGATCCTCACTGGGTGTCCTTAATGCCACATCTAAGCCGAGTTTAGAAAATCAACATAATGGAATAATAAAAATTATTAGAGTAAAAAAAAATTATCAGTAGTTCGCTTGCTTAAAGTTCAATAGTGTATATTTCCGAGAAAACAATTAGCTAACATCTGTATTTAGTGGAGGGATACCTTTTTAGGAAAAGACTTTTTAATTTACATATGAGAGGAAGAAGGGTGGTTGGGCAGATAGCTAGATTCTTAAAACAAGAATAATGCTTCACTTGTTAGGTCGATAGCATTTCTCCTCACCGTCAATTAAAAAATAAAACTTGAATAAAAATTAAAAATAACTAATGACGATTTTGTTACACATAAAGAAGCTTGGCCTTTATTGGGGAAACGTGTAGATACGATTCTTTGAACCGTTTTCTTTTTTCGTGAGCATCTTGAAAGGGTGATCAATGCTTCTTTTTAATTTTTATATTCATTTTTTGTGTAGTAGTCATTTTCTTTGATCAAAGAAATAGACACACTTGAGGAAAAAATTGTCTTGTTCACATCAAAGTATTTATTTTATTTTTACATTTTTAAAAGACTTGGCCAGTATTAACTTGTTTTACTCTTGAGTTGACTTGAATTTTTCCATATTTCATTCGATTTTAATGATGTTTTTTTTTTGCAATTAATTTAGTCTCTTCTTAATTTAAAATTGTATAAAAAAAAGTAGTAATGTCCATTATTCAAGGTTGGAAAAGAAAAATAAATTGTGAGAGCAGAAAATTAAATAAATAATTTACTTCCACAATTCTTCTTCTGGTTCAACTTCAAATCTAGGGTTAGGTTAAAAAACATTATCTTCCTCCTCATATTCCCACAAAGCTGTGCCTCTTACTTTGTAACACTCTATCTTAAATGACTCTTGGGCCTTGTGAATTATTGTAAAAATAAAATAAAATAGAAAAGTAACTCGAGAAAAAAAAACAAGAAATAAGCAATTTTTTCGCTATTGATAACATTTGTTGTTTTGTCAGAGAGATCGATTTGATTACAATTACATGATGAAAAAAAAAGGTCTATATTCAAACCAAAGAGGTCATAGGCAAAAAAAAAAATGATTGTTTGAAAAGCTCTTCTGAGAAATAGTCTTTCGGTAGTTTTCGCTTTTCAGCAAGTGCTTTGTTTATTTACGCGTTGCGAAATCGCAAAAATTCATGCGATGATTCCAATAACAAAAAAAGTAAAACATTTCACCCGCCATGTATAAAAACATGGGAAGAAAATGAAAATAAACATATGGCAATGTAGGGGTGCGTACTTTGGCTCATCTCGTATTGACTAAGAAGAAGAGACGCTGGAATTTGTTTTCCATTATACAATAATTTCAGGTTCAAGTTCGATGAATTCCTCAAGGAAGTTTTTTTTTTTTTTACCCCTTCCCACCCAATGTTCTGCCTAATTCAACCTGTTCTGTTTCCACAAAGAAAAGAAAATAATAACAAATAAACCGATTTTCAAAATATCAACAAATACTGGAGTAACACCTGACCTGGAGATATCAATGTGCAAAGCATTCTGGGTTTTGTATTCTTCTTAACAAAGATGGCAGAGAAATTATTTACTTATTCTTAAAAAAAATACTACTGTGCAATTATAAGAAATTTTACATATTTTGATATAATTTAATTTAAATAATAAAAAATATCCTTTTCCTTCTAATCAAATTACTGAGATTCTTGAGGGGCTAAAAGTAAATATGTATTTTTTGTTTCATTTTTTTTTTAAAATCTCTGATTCTCTTACCAAGAATTCAGGTAAATGAAAATTGAAAATGAAAGAAATTTTTGTTTCCTGGTGATGATAAAATAAATCATCTATTCGGAAAAATTCTCTTGTCACAGATGCTATGTGCTGGATTGTGATTTTAAATTAAAAAAAATTAAAAAAACATATTTGTGATCTATCCACCTTGGCGTTAATTATGAAATTTTAAAAAAAAATTATTTATTTTTTGGGAGGTGATGATGAATAGCTTTTTTTTTTTTTTTTTTGACTAACCTACTTAATTTTTCAAAAAACTTAAACTAAAAATTAACATAATTAAATTATCTAAATAAAAAATTTTAAAATTAATAATAAAACAAAAATTTAACACATTGTTCTAGAGATAAAAAAAATATAGAATAAGTGAAAGAAAGTGTGTGTTTTTTTTGTTTAAGCTCAAATTTTAATGAAAAAAACTTAAATAAAAAAAAATAAAAAATGTAATAATCAATTTGTTTGAAATGAAGGTCAAGAAAATTCATTTTTAAAATCAAATCTTTGGTGCATCCACTGATCGATGGGCTTAATTTAATTAATTTAAAAATAAAAGAGAATTTTAATCCCATTTTCATTTTATAAACAAAAAAAAATTAGTAGTAAAAAAAATAAATCAACCAACAACAAACAGATTTCGAATCAAGAAAGAAGACTTTTGTTAAGATCTTTACTTTAAAAAAAGAAAATAAATAAATAAAATGTTTAACGTTCTGCTTTTTTCTTTTTGTGACAATAATTTGTTTGAATAATTAATTTATTACTAGGAATGAAATAGCAAAATACAGAAACATTTTTTTTTTTTCTTTTTTTTTTTTTTTAGCTTCCTGATTTTAAAAAAAATTAGGGAGGTAAATCATGAAACCGAAATATAAAATTGCTTCAACGTTTAAATCTCAATTCGATCATAGATCAGAATTTATAAGTGAAGAAAAATTTTAAAAGAATTTCATTTTGAATTTTGAAAACATCGGACGTTTAATAAAAAAAATGAACAAAAAATAAACACTCGGTTTTTCAAAACGAAACCGACAACTTAAAAAATGTTATTCATTTTTATTAAGATAATTTAACAAGTAAGTAAAAACACCATTAATAAATCATGATTAAGAACAACAAATGAATTACCCCAACCCTATTTTCCCCTTTAAATCACTGATTAATGATAATAAATATACTCCTAAAATAACATCTATCTCAGAAATCATGTCATGCTGCTACTAAAATGCCTAAAAAAAGACTGGGTAACCAGAAGACCTATGAATTAAAAAACGAACGAAAACAGACCGCACCCATAAATAAAATAACTTTTTCAACATACCAAATTTAGACGAGTAACCACTGTCAGTTTTGGTATCGTCATCATCATTTCCTCCACACATTTTGTAAATATTATCAAATTATTTTCCAGAGATGATATAGACAGGCGATGCACACACCCGACAAAACAGTAAAGATGCTTGAAACACTCGGAGTTGTCACTGACGGTCACATGACCTAATACTGAATTCCCATTGGCAGTCGACTTGCTCCATCCAATTGATGCTGCTCATTTCAAGCTGTCTTTCTGATGCTGCAACACTCAGCAAAGCTTTGATACCACAGGAGTATCTCTGATTTTACAAGTACGAAAATAATGTTTTACGCTATTTGCTAAAATTATCTTCGTACTTATAAAACCAGCGATAACCATGTAGTACCAAAGCCCTCTCTCTCAATATCATGATCTCCAGGTTTTATCTGTTACCTGATTCAATTTAAATCCAATTTTTAAAGCTAAAAAATGCAACACCATTTTTTTATTAGTAGTGTTGAGTTCAAATACCCTTGAGAAAGGTATTAATCAGTCTCTTCCCTCTAGTTATGGGTTAACAGGATAGATTGGGTTTGGGGTTATATAGCCTTGGCTGGCAACCAGTCTACCGCAGAAAGTAATGGCAGCCTACTGCGGGAAAACCTGTTCAATCAGTCATGTCTCTTTCGAGACATGATCACCCAAGTGTGTATCAAGTATGGCACTTTAACTCACTGATTGAGTGTTGGTTGAGTTAAAATTCTGGTCTCGTCTGATACTGTCACTTCATTTCTTCTCACTTTATACTCCATCCAGTTATGGGTTTACTTTTAGTTTAATTAACTAACTTAAGCAAAGTAAACCGGACTCTTTTCTTTAGCCTTGAATGGCAGCCAGTCTAAGAAAAGAATTACTGTGAATTGAAAAAAAAAAAAAAAAAAAAACGTGGAGAAGGCAACGGGAAAACATTCTGCTCTATTTCCCAATAATAAATCGTGACAATTCCCGCATAAAAAATGGAATCTGTGAAGAGCCATAATCGCTTACGTCCTGAAGGAAAGGAATATTTATTATATGATTAAAAAAAAAAGTGTGTGAAAGCACGTTCCATCATATTTTAATTTTAAATATATTTTTAGCAAAAGGTCAAAAGTACACAGCACCCAGTGATTGCTACAAAGTACCACGACAACTGCTATCTCGGATTTTATAAGTAAGATTATTTTTCAAAGCTAATCTTCCACTCACTCTTATTATTTAAAATTAAAAACAGTTGCAACCATTTTTTTTCTTAGCAGAATCATCCTAATTTTTTAATGTTATTTTTAAAAACTTATCTTTAGCTGATAAATGTTTAGCACAATCCTTTAATTTTCGAAGTAAGGTTCGATCTCACATCTGTGAATCCAGCTAGAGAGAGAATACGTTACAATGAAAACAATTATTTGCTCTCAAAATTTAAAACATTAGTAATTTAAAATTGGATACTTCAAACAAAATTAGCAAACGACCAAATTAGCCATGTCGATAAAAAATGCAATGTATGTATTGTATTTTATTTCTTAAACATTTAATTTTAAAAAATAAAAAAAATCTCTTTGTTCCTGGTCGTCTATCAGCATAACGAGACAACGTCTTTACCCTATGAGCAAAGGTAACTTTTTAAAAGCAGAAACAGTATTGATTATTATTAGCAATGCAGTTTAGAAAAGGAGGTTGTGGAAAGGATTGCCTACTATTCTGAAGAGTCAAAGAGAAATATAGTTTATGATGATACACAAAGTAACATTAGTAGCATTTTTAGAGAACCCTTTGGGGTTGGCAATCTAAGAAGATGTAAGTAGTGCTATTGTTACTTTTAAAATTACATGCATTGGCAAGTTACTAACTTAAGTTACACTTACTGCTACCTACCTACTTAACTTCACATCTCCGGATAAAAGAGAGAAAAGGAAGGAAAATAAAAAAAAATCAACGCAAACACGTAACTCTTTCTGAATTCTTTTCCTAGGAAAAGGGCTTTTTTTTTACAAGATATATCTCAGATCTGGCATCAAACAAAACCAAAATTCCTGTCGACGCCACTCATCAATGCTATGGAAGAATTATACGACCCACGAATAATTATAGATTAACCGCGGCTTCTAAAGTCAGATATATAACTGACTGAAAAAAAAAATCTACAAAACTTTAAAAATAAATAGAAAAATAAATATCAAGTCCGTTCATTAAAAATTAAAAAGGAATAAATAGAGAATTATTCAGTGAAACTGAAATCGGATTAAAATACCTTGATATATATATATATATTTTTATTTTTTATTTTTTTTTTTTGGCAATTTTTTATAATCGTTTTATTTATTTTTATTTCTCTTATCGAAAGTGCGCTTTTGGGCCAGTACACACCGTTAAAAACAAGTAATGGGATACTAGAAATAAATAATCTGCGATAAAATTCATTAAAGACAATCTAACACTAAAAGTCACTAACACTAGTGTTGAAAAGTGTTCAACACTAATGGACAAGTAAGTAACTTTTTTTGTCGTACCTCACCTTTAAAAAAAAAAAATAAATTTAGACGTTTCTGTTCTGTTCTCGTCAGGTGTATCATCGGAAGAAACAGAAACGCTCTTTCTTCTCGGGATAAAACAAAAAAAGCAAAAACAAAATCCTTTTTCTTAAAGACTCTCAAAGACTAAAAAAAAGAAGTTTCTCTTTTTTTAAGACGATGAGGGATAGAAATTATATCCGCTGAAACGTTTTGTAAAGAACAGCAACTAAAAAGCGTGTAGTAGGGGTACAATTATCCGAAAATATTTTATTTAATTTGGGTATGTTAATGGGTGACTTCTCAAAGTTATAGACAATGACGAATGACTAATTAATAAAAATATAGAGCGCTTGCAAAAAAAACGTTTTTTGTTTTTTGTTTTTAAACGCCTCGTCATCTTTTTTACCATTTGAGCCAAGTCCTTACACTGTTCGACAACTTGTAGTAGCAGTTTCTTGTAGTGTTGACTTGTGCAATCTAACCTGACCGCCAAGATGCACGGATTATGTTTGGTTGCTGGGAAGGGTTTACTACAAATCTGTTAAGTTACGCAACTGTCATCAGCAGGGCCGGATTATGACCTTTTGGGGTCCTTAGGCTAAATGATGAAATTTATGTGACCCCCGCCCTGCCTCAGACGGAACCATCCTCGAACTTGCCCGCACCCGTCTTGAATATTTTTTTTACTCGTGACAGCAATATTTACATAGCTTAAAGTAAGTTTTTATTGTAAATTCTTTATTTTAAACTAGATAGAATAGCTATCTTTTGTTTTGTTTGTCAATAATTAAAGATATTCTTTAAAATATCAGTTTTTTGTTCTTTTTTTTTAATATTGCAAATGAAATTAGCACATATTTCAACACAACGGTCGTAAAAAAACATTTTTTTATATTTTTTACAAGCATAACATTAACAATGAAACAAACAATATGAGTGTCGTATTAATTGCAGTTCAGTTTATGAAACTATTTAGAGAAGTTAACATCTCAAAAATTAAAATCACTTTATAAAAAATTCTAAGATTTAAAGAAAGTTATTTCAAACAAACTCAAATCAAACATGTTAGCTACTTGAAAACACAATGACACGTTACGTTATTTTCTTTGCTTTGCTTCCTACAGTGTAAAATAAATCATGAGTTTGTTTATCATATCATTTTATAAAACTTTCTAATTTAATATCATCTTGAAAAATGAAATTGCTTCCTAAAAGTTTGAGGAGCCCTAGCCTTCAGCCTATAAGTCGTATTGCCAATATACACGGTTTGGCGATCATGTCTCTTTCGATAACTGACTAGGCAGAAAATTTTGCCGCAGTAGGTTGACTTTTTCTGCGGTAGGCTGGTTGCTAACCAAAGCTATAGAACCCATTCTGTCCTGTTATTCAACCCATAGCTGGAGGGAGAAGAGATGGATTTTTGCGTGTAAGTGGGTGAAAAACGATTTCGACTGAAATTCGAACTCGGTTCTTTAATTTCTCACACTAAGGCGATATCCATTGCATTGCACCACAACAAAAGGGTATCAGAGGCTTTTTTTTTGTATTGTGTGTAGTAGTCGAAATGGCAAATGTTGCATTAATCATTTTCCAAAAGCATATTGATTATTGATATAACTGTGTTGCTTCAGGATGTGGGAGACCATGACTCTCCCTCCACCAAGGCCAGTGCAAGGGTCACGTCTCCCACCCATCTATGATACGAGGCTCGCCACTCTACTACATACCAAAACTCAACTTTCAAAGGATAGTATTTATAAAATACAAATTTTACTGGAACGTAATTACGTACAAAAATAGATCATATGCAATAGATAGACAATTCACCTAGAAAAATTGAAATACAATGATTATTTATTAATAATATAATTACAATTTTGGTACAAGGTCTAAGGGAAAGTGGGGTGAGGCTGATCAACACTGACTCTCCTAACATAGATTAATAATAGCATAAATAAATCGACAATGTTTTGCAGCAATTTTTAACATGTGTGTGCGTACGCACGCGCGTGCGTGTGTGCGAAAATAAACATACCAAGGCGGTCAAATACCAAATGACAAAAATGGTTATTGAGTCGGTGGATTGCACATTCTTCCGGCTAATAAATGAATGCTTTCAAAGTAAATATTTAACATTTTTCAACTAACGGGTTGCTTTCCTGTTAGCAATTAAAAGAAAAAATGCTCCATGATCCCTTTAAAGGGTATTTAAAGCAAATTTTCTAGACAGACAAACTAGTAAGAAGAGACAGACAACAGTTTCACAACGGCTTAAAAGGAAATTCCCTTACTCATTCACCAGTCTTACTCACTAAGCTACGTAACACTTAAACTTTCTTCCTCACTTTCTCGCCTCTTCTTTTTCAAAAATACCCGAACAAATACCATTTTTAAAATCTTAACAAACAACTACAAACAAGGACTTTATGAACTTTAACACTCTTATGCATTAAGAACAAGAAATTAATTTGTCTCTATTTCTGAGATGAGGTAGTATTTACATAATTTACATTATTAAGAAATTAATTGTAAAAAAAACTGGAAAATAAAAATATCCTATATTTTTATATTTAAACACTATTTTCTTTGTTGAGGGTTGATGCGAATTCGCTAAATATATATAAGATTAATTCAAATAAAATGTGTCACTTTGCTGATTGATTTTGTATTCAGCACCGTGATTCTGCAGTTTTATAAACGAACTGTTTCGCAGTCATTCTGTCCACTCATCAGGATAATTCAGCAATTGACTACAGATTTTCTCATTTTCGTTAGTTATTGGTGTGCATTTTATTTTTTCTCTTTTTGCGCGTTTACGCGAGTGCGTGTGTAAAAATTATTATTGTTATTATTATTATTATTATATAATTTAAGTTTTATTGTAATTTTGTTCTTACAATGGTTTATAAAAGCATTATATTACTACGCAAAAACTTCATGTTTCAGAACAATATTGTTCTTCTTCAGGTTATTTTGTTTTTAAAATATCACCTGAAGAAGAGCAATATTGTTCTGAAGCATGAAAACTTTTGTGTATTTTTTTTTAATCATATCACCCAGAGCAAGGCGGTAACGCCCGCCACTGATGTGCAGGGGGCTACATAAGTTTAAAAAGATTAGATAGAAGAGAGTGAAGAGAAGGACGAACCAGTTAGAAAGAAGCAAGAGAAGGAATGGAATACAGGTGTGATGACAGTTGCAGAGGTGGAGAGAAAGGAAAGGATATAGAGGGTGGTGAAGAAAGAACTAGGGTCAAGTGGTTAGTATTGACCTTGCATTTAAATTCCTGGGGGTTGTAGCCGTCAGGAAAGCAAGAATAAGGAAGCAAGTTCCACAAGCGGGAAGTGCGAGAAAAGAAGCTGCAGGAGTAGAACTGTCGTCTGCATTTGGTTGACCTAACTGTGAATGGGTGAGACCCAGTTGCCAGTCTGGTTGTACGAGTAAACACCTGTTGCAGAGACACCAGTGACTTAAGTTCGCTGGAGCAGAAGCCATGAAAGTATTTATAGAACAGACAAAAGGAAGCCACATCCCGTCGGTGGAAAAGTGACTGGAGTCGAGCCGCCAAGTCGGTACCTATCACATTACTACAATGGCCGAAACGTCGTACAAATGGCAGCAAAGACGGGGACAATAGTCCGAATAATGTAAATACTACCTCATCTCAGAAATATAGACAAATACTGAAGATAGAAACGTTTGACGTTTCCTGTCAATACCTAATAAATAATGGAATATTCCATTTTGATTGCGTGGACAAACAAAAAATCATATTAGGGATATTACTTGGATTCCGTGAGAAAATGAATAAAGAAAAATAGAAGAGTCTAACGTCTGCTTTAGTGAAATGGGAAAAAAAACTGTCAAATTCAAATCTTTTAATATATATTTACCCACTTCTTAAAATAACAACCAGTTATCATATTTATGAATGTTATTGCAGTAATTTGTTAAAGTTGTTAAGATTAAATAATTAACGATGTGATTAGTGGAATTTATACGGATATTTTTTTTTTTTTTTTTTTTGTCGTAGGACTCGCCATGAGCTCATTAACTTAATTAAGATTCATCAGAAAAAAGAAAATAGGAAAACCATGATTTTTTTTTATTTTTCATTCTTTCTTTATTCATTTTCTCACTGAAACCAAGTAATAATTTTACAATATCTTTTCAAATCCATTCTCTTGCTGAAAAGAAATAAATTTCCGCTTTTTTTAAAATAGTTTTCTCCATATCTATAGAGAAAAGAAGACGAGTCAAAGTCGTAGAAAAGAGAAAACAAGTTAAAGGGCGATTCGACGTGGCGTAATGGTTAGCAAGCATGTTCTACGTCTAAGCTACGCTTAGAAAATTCTTCTTCTTCTTCTATGTGCCGTGTCCCTTCATGACGTAGGCGATCATGGCCTTCCACGTTTCCCTATCCCTGGTAGCTCTTAGCACGCTTTCTCCTGTTACCCCATCCAAATTCCGCTTTGCCATCCACCTGCTCAGGCTCTTCAAATATGTTATCTGCTGCTTACCCCTGTCTCTGTTTCCCTCTATCTGACCTGTGGGTATCAGATTCTCCAACACTTCCTTTCTCATCACATAGCATAAGAACGTCAGCTGTCTTTTCCTGATGCTCAGAATTAATTTCCTTTCCGTTTTCATCCTTTCTAAAACCTCATCATTGCTCACATGCTCGATCTAGGTATGATTTCCGTAGCATCCTTCTGTAGAACCACATTTAGGCTGCTTCAAGTTTTTCCTTCATTTTTTGATGATATTGTCCAACATTCACTGCCATATTGAAGAACAGACATTACATAGCAATCCAGTACTAGCGAAACTTTCCTGTCTCTTAATACTGTGCTCGGCTTCTGGAATGCATCCTTGGCCATGCCAGTTCGCACTGTCCGCCTTCTGTTAGAACACTTCCCAAGTACTTGAATTTTTATACTTGCTTATGGATAAATTCTTAGAAAGCAGTGAAACTGGCGCAAAAAAAAAAAAAAAAAAAAAAAAAAAAAGAATTATGAAACTTACTTTTATTAAAATATTTCTTCGCTAACACCCGAGGTCTTCATCAAAAGATGCGCACGTATAGACACTTCGATGTGGTTTAATGATTAGTAAGTTGGTCTCGCTACATCAACTACGATTGAACAGGAATTTCGATTCTCACTGGGTGCGCCACATTTTCGGCATAATGTCACATCTAAGCAATGCTAAGAAAATCATCTTATAGGGCACCTCGACGTGGTGAAATGGTTAACAAGTATGTCTAGCTAGAACAATTTCCGACTGAGTACTGAGATGTGCGTTGTGGTGCAGTGGATATCGACTCGGAACAACAAGTCGGGGAGCTGAGTTCGAATTCCGGTTGAATTCTTTGCATTCACGTATGCACAAATACCCTTGGGAAAGGTATTAATCCGTCCTTCCCTCCAGTTATGGGTTAAATAATAGGACAGATTGGGTTCTATAGCCTTAGCTGGCAACCAGTCTAACGCAGAAAGCATTAGCAAATTATTGCGGGTTAATCTTCTGCCCAGTCAATCATGTCTCGAAAGAGACATGATCGCCCAAAGCGAATATCACATTTGGCACTTAACTGACTGAATGAGTTAAATCTTCACTGGGTGCTCCATACTTTTGACTATGTGCTATGTAGAAGTAGCTCAGAAAATCGCCACTCTCCTACAGAAAAATAGATTTCCACTTTTTAATAATTTCCTATATCTATAGAGAACTAGCAGTATAGCCTGGCGTTGCTCGGGTGTAATGAAAGCTTTAAAACTAATCCATGGTCCTGGAGCGCAGGCTCTTTGGACGTTGGCACGAAAGACTAAAAAGCAATAATTGTTTCCAGTTAAAGCGAAACCGTAAACTGAAAGAAAAATGAATGGATGTAAGTCAAATTTTGATTTCCTGGTATCGATATCAAATAAGTTTTTTTTTTCGTCGTAAACTGAATTTTGAAGGCTAAATAAGTCCTCTGAGTAAATGGCATCATAGCTGAGACTAAGAACTACAATTATACCTACTTAGAACCAATCCCGAAGCAAAAACTAAAGTAAAAGGGCTGAAAAAATACGGACATACAGGCATATAAACAGACACACACACACAAACATTTTAACTTATATATATATATATATATATATATATATATCTATATATATATATGCATATATATGTGCATATATATATATATAAAATTGATAATATATATATATATATATATATATATATATATATATATATATATATTATCAATTTTCTGCACTATTGTAAGAACTGCAACCTTGAAACTTCTGAATATCGTTTCTTATGTCTTTGACTATGAGTGTATCAAATTTGATTAAAATCGGACCACTCCTTCTATAACCCAATTTTTTTCGATTATCAATTTTCGATATTTATCGGGGGTATCTCAACACAAAACCTAGCTACGACTACTCGCAGACACTTATAGTACAACTGTCTAAATTTTCAAGAAAATCGGTTCAGCCGTTTCAAGTTCAATAGGTAACGCACACACAGAGTTCAATTTATAAATAAGTTTAGATAGATAGGAAATGAGTTATCTATAAATTTGTAGGTCGTTTCGACGTGTTGTAAATGATTAGCAAGCTTGTTTCGCTAGAACAATTACAACTGAAAAGTGAGTTCGATCCTCACTGGATACCCTGTAAATTGGGCCTTATGCCACATGTTAGCTCCGCTTAAAAATTACCATATATAGATTCTAAGAAAGCAATGAAACTAGCTCTTTGCAGTATAATAGGCATGAAAATTAATATTATTAAAAAGATTTTGCCGCTAACGCCCGAGGTCTTCATCAAAAGATGCGCATGCTTGTGTGCTTCGACGTGGTATAATGATTAGCAAGCTAATCTCGCTACATCAACTACGACTAAAAAAAGTTGTTCGATCCTTACTGGGTGCTCCACATTTTCGGCCTTGGTCAACATCTGAACTAGGCTTAGAAAATCATTTTATAGGGCACTTCCACTTCTTCTAGCGGCTATCAAAATCGTCTCGCTATATTATTATTATTTTTTTTTTAATCATATCACCCTGAGCAAGGCGGTAACGACACTGATGTGCAGGGGGCTACGTCAGAGTGAAAAGATTGGAAAAGAAAAAGCCGGAAACCACATCCTAAACAGGAAACAAGGGATGAGCCTCTTCACCTGTTCAATAGACGTGGGTGGAGTGTGAACCGAGCGATAGTTTAGTCTATCTACTCCAATTAAAAAAAGATTGGAAAATAGTAAAAGATTGGAAAAGAGAAAGCCGGAAACCACATCCAAACAGGAAACAAGGGATGAGCCTCTTCTCCCGTTCAATAGACGTGGGTGGAGTGTGAACGGGGCGATAGTTTAGTCTATCTACTCCAATTGAAAAACAGATTGTAAAAGAGTAAAAGATTGGAAAAGAAAAAGCCGGAAACCACATCCTAAACAGGAAACAAGGGATGGGCCTCTTCACCTGTTCAATAGACGTGGGTGGAGTGTGAACTGAGCGATAGTTTAGTCTATCTACTCCAATTAAAAAAGAAAAAGATTGGAAAAGAGTAAAAGATTGTAAAAAAAGCGGGAAACTACATCCTAAACAGGAAACAAGGGTTGAGCCTCTTCACCCGTTCAATAAACGTGGGTGTAGAGTGAACCGGGCGATAGTTTAGTCTATCTACTCCAATTGAAAAAAAGATTGGAAAAGAATAAAAGATTGGAAAAGAGTAAAAGATTGGAAAAGAGAAAGCCGGAAACCACATCCTAAACAGGAAACAAGGGATGAGCTTCATCTCCCGTTCAATAGACGTGGGTGGAGTGTGAACAGGGCGATAGTTTAGTCTATCTACTCCAATTGAAAAAAAGATTGGAAAAGAGAAAGCCGGAAATCACATCCTAAACAGGAAACAAGGGATGAGCCTCTTCATCCGTTCAATAGACGTGGGTGGAGTGTGAACCGGGCGATAGTTTAGTCTATCTACTCCAATTAAAAAAGAAAAAGATCGGAAAAGAGTAAAAGATTGGAAAAACAGCCGGACACCGCATCCTAAACAGGAAACAAGGTTTGAGCCTCTTCATCCGTTCAATAGACGTGGGTGGAGTGTGAACCGGGCGATAGTTTAGTCTATCTACTCCAATTGAAAAAAAGATTGGAAAAGAGAAAGCCGGAAATCACATCCTAAACAGGAAACAAGGGATGAGCCTCTTCACCTGTTCAATGGACGTGGGTGGAGTGTGAACCGGGCGGTAGTTTAGTCTATCTACTCCAATTGAAAAAAAAGATTGGTAAAGAGTAAAAGATTGGAAAAGAGAAAGCCGGAAACCACATCCTAAACAGGAAACAAGGGATGAGCCTCTTCTCCCGTTCAATAGACGTGGGTGGAGTGTAAACCGGGCGATAGTTTAGTCTATCTACTCCAATTGAAAAAAAGGTTGGAAAAGAGTAAAAGATTGGAAAAGAGAAAGCCGGAAACCACATCCTAAACAGGGAACAAGGGATGAGCCTCTTCTCCCGTTCAATAGACGTGGGTGGAGTGTGAACAGGGCGATATTTTAGTCTATCTACTCCAATTGAAAAAAAGATTGGAAAAGAGTAAAAGATTGGAAAAGAGGAAGCCGGAAACCACATCCTAAACAGGAAACAAGGGATGAGCCTCTTCTCCCGTTCAATAGACGTGGGTGGAGTGTAAACCGGGCGATAGTTTAGTCTATCTACTCCAATTGAAAAAAAGATTGGAAAAGAGTAAAAGATTGGAAAAGAGAAAGCCGGAAACCACATCCTAAACAGGAAACAAGGGATGAGCCTCTTCTCCCGTTCAATAGACGTGGGTGGAGTGTGAACCGGGCGGTAGTTTAGTCTATCTACTCCAATTGAAAAAAAGGTTGGAAAAGAGTAAAAGATTGGATAAGAGAAAGCCGGAAACCACATCCTAAACAGGGAACAAGGGATGAGCCTCTTCTCCCGTTCAATAGAGGTGGGTGAAGTGTGAACCGGACGATAGTTTAGTCTATCTACTCCAATTGAAAAAAAGATTCGAAAAGAGAAAGCCGGAAACCACATCCTAAACAGGAAACAAGGTATGAGCCTCTTCATCTGTTCAATAGACGTGGGTGGAGTGTGAACCGAGCGGTAGTTTAGTCTATCTACTCCAATTGAAAAAGAAAAGGATTGGAAAAGAGTAAAAGATTGGAAAAACAGCCGGACACCGCATCCTAAACAGGAAACAAGGGATGAGCCTCTTCTCCCGTTCAATAGACGTGGGTGTAGTGTGAACCGGGTGATAGTTTAGTCTATCTACTCCAATTGAACAAAAGATTGGAAAAGAGTTAAAGATTGGAAAAGACAAAGCCGGAAACCACATCCTAAACAGGAAACAAGGGATGAGCCTCTTCTCCCGTTCAATAGACGTGGGTGTAGTGTGAACAGGGCGATAGTTTAGTCTATCTACTCCAGTTGAAAAAAAGATTGGAAAAGAGTAAAAGATTGGAAAAGAGAAAACCGGAAACCACATCCTAAACAGGAAACAAGGGATGAGCCTCTTCTCCCGTTCAATAGACGTGGGTGTAGTGTGAACCGGGCGATAGTTTAGTCTATCTACTCCAATTGAAAAAAAGATTGGAAAAGAGTAAAAGATTGGAAAAGAGAAAGCCGGAAACCACATCCTAAACAGGAAACAAGGGATGAGCCTCTTCTCCCGTTCAATAGACGTGGGTGGAGTGTGAACCGGGCGATAGTTTAGTCTACCTACTCCAATTGAAAAAAAGATTGGAAAAGAGAAAACCGGAAACCACATCCTAAACAGGAAACAAGGGATGAGCCTCTTCTCCCGTTCAATAGACGTGGGTGTAGTGTGAACCGGGCGATAGTTTAGTCTATCTACTCCAATTGAACAAAAGATTGGAAAAGAGTAAAAGATTGGAAAAGAGAAAGCCGGAAACCACATCCTGAACAGGGAACAAGGGATGAGCCTCTTCACCCGTTCAATAGACGTGGGTGTAGTGTGAACCGGGCGATAGTTTAGTCTATCTACTCCAATTGAACAAAAGATTGGAAAAGAGTAAAAGATTGGAAAAGAGAAAGCCGGAAACCACATCCTAAACAGGGAACAAGGGATGAGCCTCTTCACCCGTTCAATAGACGTGGGTGTAGTGTGAACAGGGAGATAGTTTAGTCTATCTACTCCAATTGAACAAAAGATTGGAAAAGAGTAAAAGATTGGAAAAGAGAAAGCCGGAAACCACATCCTGAACAGGGAACAAGGGATGAGCCTCTTCACCCGTTCAATAGACGTGGGTGTAGTGTGAACCGGGCGATAGTTTAGTCTATCTACTCCAATTGAACAAAAGATTGGAAAAGAGTAAAAGATTGGAAAAGAGAAAGCCGGAAACCACATCCTGAACAGGGAACAAGGGATGAGCCTCTTCACCCGTTCAATAGACGTGGGTGTAGTGTGAACCGGGCGATAGTTTAGTCTATCTACTCCAATTGAACAAAAGATTGGAAAAGAGTAAAAGATTGGAAAAGAGAAAGCCGGAAACCACATCCTAAACAGGAAACAAGGGATGAGCCTCTTCTCCCGTTCAATAGACGTGGGTGGAGTGTGAACCGGGCGATAGTTTAGTCTATCTACTCCAATTGAAAAAAATGACTGGAAAAGAGTAAAAGATTGTAAACTGCTGAATAGTGTGTTCGATCCTCACCGGGTGCTTCTTAATCTCAGTTTTGTGTCACAACTAACCTGTGGGGAGTGGGGAGTGAGGAGAGACTGAGTATTATTCAATAATCCTTAATGGAAAAACTATTTCATACGATCTTAAGTTAATGAACACAGTGAAAAGAGAACTCAAAATTATTAAAAAACAAACAAACAGAAAAAGCTTTCACCGTATAAATCGTATTATTGGAGCTACACACTCTTACATCTCAGGAAAAGATAAAATCGAAATTTTTCAGAATGACCCTACTAAAAAAATATTTATCCAGCCTTACATTCTTTTTCTATGTGCCGTGTCGCTTCTTTTTGTTGTGACTCTCCACTATTTCCTGTCCTTTGTATCTCTTAATAAATTTCTCTTAAACTCTATTCGGCCATCCATTTATTAAAACTAGGACTTATTCTTTCTGTGTTCCTTCACCCATCATGACGTCGGGGATCATGACTCTCCATAATTTCCTGTCCTTCAGTTAAGTGCCATACGTGATACATGCTTGGGCGATCATGTCTAGTAACAGACATGACTGACTGGACAGAAGATTATTCCGCAGTAGGTTGCCATTACTTTCTGCGGTAGATTGGTTGCCAGCCAAGGCTATAGAACCCAATCTGTCCTGTTATTTAACCCATAACTGGAAGGAAAAGACGGATTAATACCTTTCCCAAGAGGGTCCTTTGTAGATCTTAGTAAATTTTGTCTTTTTGTTATCTCTCCTAAATCTTGTTCGGCTGTCCATGTACTGAAGTTCACTGTTATGCGTTATCCGTTCCCCTCAGCATGTCCCCACGGGCGCAAAGTGTTAGCGTTATCTTTCACTCAAGGGATTCCGAACAAATTTCAAGGCTATTTTTTGTTAAACTCAAAAGGTATTTAGGAAGTGATTTATGTGTGTTGTGGTGCAATGGATATCGACTCGGAACGACAAATTGGGGAACCGAGTTTGAATTCCAGTTGAATTCCTTGCATTCACTTACGCACAAATAGCCTTGGGAAAGTTATTAATCCGTCTCTTCCCTCCAGTTATGAGTTTTAAAAAAAAACACGATAGATTGGGTTCTATAGCCTTGGCTGGCAACCAGTCTATCGCAGAAAGCAATGGCAACCTACTGCGGGCTAATCTTATGTACTGTCAGTCATGTCTCTTTCGAGACATGATCGCCCAAAGCGTGTATCACGTTTGGCACTTAACTGACTGACTGAATATAATAGTTAGAAACATGATTAAGTTTTCTACTGGACATAAAGTGGGGGATCGTTTTTTATTGTTATGAAGTAATAAACTGATCCCCCACTAATTACTACTTAATAATATGATACATTTCTTCCCTTTCTAGCTATGAGTCAAATAACAGGACAGATTGGGTTCTATAGCCTTAGGTGGCAACCAGTCTACCTCGGAAAGCAATGGCAACCTACTGTGGGATAATTTTCTGCCCAGTCAGTCATGTCTCTTTCGAGACATGATCGCCCAAACGTGTATCATGTATGGCACTTAACTGACTGACTGAATATAATAGAAACATGATTAAGGCTTCTACTGGACATAAAGTTGGGGATCAATTTAATATTGTTATGAAGTAATAAACTGATCCCCCATTTAATTATTACTTAATAATTTTTTTTTTAATCATCTCACCCCAAGCAAGGCATTCCACTGCCACTATTGCGCATGGGGCTACATAGGGGAATTTAAAGAGAAGGAGTGGTTAGACATAGGGAATGTCAGGAGGAAGGTGACAGATGAGTAAGGATACCGAGGATGAGATGGGAAGAGTGTTTGATAGAATGGGAGCAGGTTAGTGTGTTAGGAAAATATAATATTAATATAATGGAAATTCTTCCCCCTCTAGCTATGAGTAAAATAGCAGGACAGATTGGGTTCTGTAGCCTTGAGTGGCAACCAGTCTACCGCAGAAAGCAATGGCAACCTACTGCAGGATAATTTTCTACCCAGTCAGTGATGTCTCTTTCGAGACATGATCGCCCAAACGTGTATCATGTATGGCACTTAACTGACTGATTCAGTAAGTTGGGATGGCGAAACATGCATTCCGAGGGTGTGTTTTGACAGTCGACAGAAAGTGCAACGCAGGAATCCGAAGGTGCTTTGGTAGAGCCAAATTTGCAGTGCACGTATTTGTTTTAACAACGGGTGGATGCTCGTCACTAAAATCTGAAGGTGCATTTGGAAGTCAAAAGATGCAGTACGATGATGAGTTTCATAAACGGGTGGATACGAGAGGTTATGATCTGTTTTAAACGCAACTAAATGCACGTCACTGAAAACTGAAGGCGTTTTGCGATAGACAAAGTTACAGTGTAATGATCTGTTTTAACCTCAGGTAGATACTCGTCACTGAAAAATGAAGGCGTATTGCGACAAAGATACAGTGAAATGATTTGTTTTAACCGCAGCTAGATGCACGTCACTGAAATTAAAGGCGTATTGCGATAGACAAAGTTACAGTGTAATGACTTTTTTAATCGCATCTAGATGCACGTCACTGAAAACTGAAGGCGTATTGCGATAGACAAAGATACAGTGAAATGATCTGTTTTAACCTCAACTAGATACTCGTCACTGAAATCTGAAGGCGTATTGCGATAGCCAAAGATACAGTGAAATGATCTGTTTTAACCGCAGCTAGATACTCGTCACTGAAATCTGAAGGCAAGTGAAGATATCCAAAAATGGAATGCTAAAATATGCTTTAACACTAGGTGGATGCGCCTCACTGAAATATGAAGGTGCATGGGTATATCCCAACATGGAAAGCTAGAATGTGCTTTACCAGTAGGTGCATACGCGTCACTGAAATCTGAAATCGCATTTGGATAGTCAAAGGAGCAGTACAAAGAGGTTTTTTTAACAGCTGACAGATGAGCTTTACGAAAAAGAAAAGGCACGTTGTGATATCCAGACAAGAAGAGCAAAGATATATTTTAACAGCTGGTGGATGCGTGTCAGTGAAATCTGAAAGTGCACTGAGATATCCAAAAATGCAGTGTAAGGATGCGTTGGAAGGGCGGGTTGATGCGGGTACTGAAATCTGAAGACACATCGGTAGAGCCAAAGATAGAGTGTAAGAATGTCTGTTTACGGTAGACAGAAGCATGATACAAACACTTGAATGTGCATTATGATATCCAAAAATGCAGTCGAAGGATGTATTTTAACAGCGTGCGGATGCGTATCAATTAAATCTGAAATTGTATTGGGATATCCAAATATGCATTGCTAGAATGTGTTTTCACAGTGGGCAGATGCGCCTCACTGAAATCTGAAAACGCATTTGGATAGCAAAACACGCAGTGCATGTATGTGTTTCAATTGCGGGTTGGTGTCCGTCACTGAAATCAGAAAGCCCATTGGGATAGGCAATGTTGCAGTGCTAGGATGTGTTTTAAAAGCGGGCAGATGTGAGTCACGGAAACCTGAAGGCCCATTGGGATAGGTAAATAAGCAGTGCAACGATATATTCTAACAGCGGGTGGATGCGTTTGAATGAAATTTGAAAGTGCATTTAGACAGCCAAAGATGCAGTCCAACGATCTCTTTTAACAGTGGGCAGATACTCGTCACTGAAATCTGAAGGCATATTGCGATAGACAAAGATAGAGTGTAATGATTTGTTTTAACCGCAGCTAGATGCACGTCACTGAAATTAAAGGCGTATTGCGATAGACAAAGATACAGTGTAATGATCTGTTTTAACCGCAGCTAGATGCATGTAACTGAAATCTGAATGCGTATTGCGACCGACAAAGATTCAGTGTAATGATCTGTTTTAACCTCAGCTAGATACTCGTCACAGAAATCTAAAGGCGTATTGCGATAGACAAAGATACAGTGTAATGATCTGTTTTAACCGCAGCTAGATGCATGTAACTGAAATCTGAAGCCGTATTGCGACAGACAAAGATACAGTGTAATGATCTGTTTTAACCGCAGCTAGATGCACATCACTGAAATCAAAGGCGTATTGTGATAGACAAAGATACAGTGTAATGATCTGTTTTAACCGCAGCTAGATGCACATCACTGAAATCAAAGGCGTATTGCGACAGACAAAGATACAGTGTAATGATCTGTTTTAACCTCAGCTAGATGCACGTCACTGAAATCAAAGGCGTATTGTGATAGACAAAGATACAGTGTAATGATCTGTTTTAACCGCAGCTAGATGCACGTCACTGAAATCAAAGGCGTATTGTGATAGACAAAGATACAGTGTAATGATCTGTTTTAACCGCAGCTAGATGCACGTCACTGAAATCAAAGGCGTATTGTGATAGACAAAGATACAGTGTAATGATCTGATTTAACCGCAGCTAGATGCACGTCACTGAAATCAAAGGCGTATTGTGATAGACAAAGATACAGTGTAATGATCTGTTTTAACCGCAGCTAGATGCACGTCACTGAAATCAAAGGCGTATTGTGATAGACAAAGATACAGTGTAATGATCTGTTTTAACCTCAGCTAGATGCACGTCACTGAAATCAAAGGCGTATTGTGATAGACAAAGACACATTGTAATGATTTGTTTTAACCGCAGCTAGATGCACATCACTGAAATCAAAGGCGTATTGCGACAGACAAAGATACAGTGTAATGATCTGTTTTAACCGCAGCTAGATGCACGTCACTGAAATCAAAGGCGTATTGTGATAGACAAAGATACAGTGTAATGATTTGTTTTAACCTCAGCTAGATGCACGTCACTGAAATCAAAGGCGTATTGTGATAGACAAAGATACAGTGTAATGATCTGATTTAACCGCAGCTAGATGCACGTCACTGAAATCAAAGGCGTATTGTGATAGACAAAGATACAGTGTAATGATCTGTTTTAACCGCAGCTAGATGCACGTCACTGAAATCAAAGGCGTATTGTGATAGACAAAGATACAGTGTAATGATCTGTTTTAACCTCAGCTAGATGCACGTCACTGAAATCAAAGGCGTATTGTGATAGACAAAGATACAGTGTAATGATCTGTTTTAACCGCAGCTAGATGCACGTCACTGAAATCAAAGGCGTATTGTGATAGACAAAGATACAGTGTAATGATCTGTTTTAACCGCAGCTAGATGCACGTCACTGAAATCAAAGGCGTATTGTGATAGACAAAGATACAGTGTAATGATCTGTTTTAACCTCAGCTAGATGCACGTCACTGAAATCAAAGGCGTATTGTGATAGACAAAGATACAGTGTAATGATCTGTTTTAACCGCAGCTAGATGCACATCACTGAAATCAAAGGCGTATTGCGACAGACAAAGATACAGTGTAATGATCTGTTTTAACCGCAGCTAGACGCACGTCACTGAAATCAAAGGCGTATTGTGATAGACAAAGATACAGTGTAATGTTCTGTTTTAACCTCAGCTAGATACTCGTCCCTGAAAACTGAAGGCGTATTGCGATAAAGATACAGTGTAATGATCTGTTTTAACCGCAGCTAGATGCATGGCACTGAAATCTGAAGGCGTATTGCGATAGACAAAGATACAGTGTAATGATCTGTTTTAACCGCAGCTAGATGCACGGCACTGAAATCTGAAGGCGTATTGCGATAGACAAAGATACAGTGTAATGATCTGTTTTAACCGCAGCTAGATGCACGTCACTGAAATCAAAGGCGTATTGTGATAGACAAAGATACAGTGTAATGATCTTTTTTAACCGCATCTAGATGCATGTAACTGATAATTGAAGGCACTTTGCGATAGGCAAATATACAGTGTAATGATCTGATTTAACCTCAGCTAGCAACTAGTCACTGAAAACCGAAGGCGTATTGCGCCAAAGATACAGTGTAATGATCTGTTTTAACCTCAGTTTGATACTCGTCACTGAAAACTGAAGGCGTATTGCGCTAGACAAAGATACAGTGTAATGACCTGTTTTAAACGCAGCTAGATGCACGTCACCGAAAACTGAAGGCGTATTGCGATAGACAAAGATACAGTGTAATGATTTTTTTTAATCGCAGCTAGATGCACGTCACTGAAAACTGAAGGCGTATTGCGATAGACAAAGATACAGTGTAATGATCTGTTTTAACCGCAGCTAGATGCATGTAACTGAAATCTGAAGGCATAATGCGATAGACAAAGATACAGTGAAATGATTTGTTTTAACCGCAGCTAGATGCACGTCACTGAAATTAAAGGATACAGCGATAGACAAAGATACAGTGTAATGATCTGTTTTAACAGGAGCTAGATGCACGTCACTGAAAACTGAAGGCGTATTGCGATAGACAAAGATACAGTGTAATGATTTGTTTTAACCGCAGCTAGATGCACGTCACTGAAAACTGAAGGCGTATTGCGATAGACAAAGATACAGTGTAATGATTTGTTTTAACCGCAGCTAGATGCACGTCACTGAAATTAAAGGCGTATAGCGATAGACAAAGATACAGTGTAATGATCTGTTTTAACAGGAGCTAGATGCACGTCACTGAAAACGAAGGCGTATTGCGATAGACAAAGACACAGTGTAATGATTTGTTTTAACTGCAGCTAGATGCACGTCACTGAAAAACTGAAGGCGTATTGCGATAGACAAAGATACAGTGTAATTTGTTTTAACCGCAGCTAGATGCAACATCAGTAACTAAGAAAGAATGCACAGACAAGACGGTGTGATGATTCGTTTAACCCGCTGGAGCTCGTCACCAACCCGAAGGCTAATGCTGGCGACAGACAAGACAGCAATGATTATTTTAACGCAGCTAAGATGCAACGTCACATTGAATTTAAAGGCGTATATGACAGACAAAGATACAGCAATTATCTGTTTTAACCGCAGCTAGATGCACGTCACTGAAACCTGAAGGCGTATTGCGATAGACAAAGACAGTGTAATGATCTGTTTCCCTGAATCCGCAGCCAGATGCACGTCACTGAAAAACTGAAGGCGTATTGCGATAGACAAAGGTACAGTGTAATGATTTGTTTTAACCGCAGCTAGATGCACGTCACTGAAAACTGAAGGCGTATTGCGATAGACAAAGATACAGTGAAATGATTCGTTTTAACCGCAGCTAGATGCACGTCACTGAAAACTGAAGGCGTATTGCGATAGACAAAGTTACAGTGTAATGATTTTTTTTTATCGCAGCTAGATGCACGTCAGCGAAATCTGAAGGCGCGTATTGCGATAGACAAAGATACAGTGAAATGATTTGTTTTAACCGCAGCTAGATGCACGTCACTGAAAACTGAAGGCGTATTGCGATAGACAAAGATACAGTGTAATGATTTGTTTTAACCGCCGCAGCTAGATGTACGTCAAAGAAATCTTGAAGGCGCATTGCGATAGACAAAGATACAGTGTAATGATTTGTTTTAACCGCAGCTAGATGCACGTCACTGAAATCTGAAGGCATAATGCGATAGACAAAGATGCAGGGTAATGATCTGTTTTAACCGCAGCTTGATGCACGTCACTGAGAATTAAAGGCGTATTGCGATAGACAAAGATACAGTGTAATGATCTGTTTTAACAGGAGCTAGATGCACGTCACTGAAAACTGAAGGCGTATTGCGATAGACAAAGATACAGTGTAATGATTTGTTTTAACCGCAGCTAGATGCACGTCACTGAAAACTGAAGGCGTATTGCGATAGACAAAGATACAGTGTAATGATTTGTTTTAACCGCCTTCGATGCACGTCACTGAAATTAAAGGCGTATAGCGATAGACAGATACAGTGTAATGATCTGTTTTAACAGGAATAGAATGCACGTCACTGAAAACTGAAGGCGTATTGCGATAGACAAAGACACAGTGTAATGATTTGTTTTAACCGCAGCTAGATGCACGTCATGAAAACTGAAGAGCGTATTGCGATGAACAAAGAAATGCCTAGTGTAATTTGTTTTAACCACCCAGCTAGATGCACGTCACTGAAAACTGAAGGTGTATTGCGATAGACAAAGATACAGTGTGATGATTTGTTTTAACGCAGCTAGATACTCGTCACTTAAATCTGAAGGCGTATTGCGATAGACAAAGATGCAGTGTAATGATTTGTTTTAACCGCAGCTAGATGCACGTCACTGAATTTAAAGGCGTATAGCGATAGACAAAGATACAGTGTAATGATCTGTTTTAACCGCAGCTAGATGCACGTCACTGAAACCTGAAGGCGTATTGCGATAGACAAAGATACAGTGTAATGATCTGTTTTAACCGCAGCTAGATGCACGTCACTGAAAACTGAAGGCGTATTGCGATAGACAAAGGTACAGTGTAATGATTTGTGCAGCTAGATGCACGTCACTGAAAACTGAAGGCGTATTGCGATAGACAAAGATACGGTGAAATGATCTGTTTTAACCGCAGCTAGATGCACGTCACTGAAAACTGAAGGCGTATTGCGATAGACAAAGTTACAGTGTAATGATTTTATCAGCTAGATGCACGTCAAGAAATCTGAAGGCGTATTGCGATAGACAAAGATACGGTAGAAATGATTTCTTTGTACAGCTAGATACGTCACTGAAAACTGAGGCGTATTCCAAGTAGGCAAAAGATACAGTACTGTGATTTGTTTTAACGCAGCTAGATGCATAGAAATCACGAAGGCGTATTGCGATAGACAAAGATACATTAATGATTTGTTTTAACCGCAGCTAGATGCACGTCACTGAAATCTGAAGGCATAATGCGATAGACAAAGATGCAGGGTAATGATCTGTTTTAACCGCAGCTTGATGCACGTCACTGAAATTAAAGGCGTATTGCGATAGACAAAGGTACAGTGAAATGATCTGTTTTAACCGCAGCTAGATGCACGTCACTGAAAACTGAAGGCGTATTGCGATAGACAAAGATAGAGCGTAATGATCTGTTTTAACCGCAGCTAGATGCACGTCACTGAAATTAAAGGCGTATTGCGATAGACAAAGATAGAGCGTAATGATCTGTTTTAACCGCAGCTAGATGCACGTCACTGAAAACTGAAGGTGCATTGTGCTAGCCAAAGATCCAGAGCAAGGACATATTTTAACAGCTGGTAGATGCGTGTGAATGAAATATGAATGCGCATTTAGATAGTCAAAGATTCACTGCAAGGATGTATTTCAACAGCGGGGTAGTGCCCGTCACTGACATCTGAATGCGCATTGGGATATCCATAAACGCAGTGCACGTGTGTGTTATCAGCGGAAAGATGCACGTCACTGACATCTGAAATTGCTATTGTCATAGCTAAAGATGCAGTGCAAGGATGTGATTTAACAGTGTGTTGATGTGTGTCAATGAAATCTGAGGGTGCATTTGGATAGCTAAAGATGTAGTGCTAGAATGTGTTTGGATATGTTATAATGAAGCATACTTATTCTATAGTGAATATACTCTCCCACCTAATTTAAGTAGGAGTAGTAAGAAGAACGAGGGTCAGTCGATGTTGGGCGATAGTAGTCGACAGTTAGTCGAATACGAAAGTAGTCAGCGACCTGGCAAGAGTACACTGCATAATACATATTATATCAAGTTCCTAACGTTTTGTACGTCGAAATTATTAGGACCGAGTTTAGCACAAATACTAGCCTCCACTGCGAAAATAACTCCACAAAAGGACACCAGGCGGATAAGCGTCACTGAAATTTGAAGGTGTTTTATAATAGCTCAATATGTAGTAGAAGGATGTGTTTTAACAACGTGTGAATGCGTATCAATGAAATCTGAAATTGCATTGGAATATCCAAAGTTGCATTCTGAGGATGTTTATTTAAAGCGGGCGGATGTTCGTCACTGAAAACTGAAGGCGAATTGGGATATCGAAAATGCAGTATAGAGTGTGATTTTGGAACGGGCGTACGCGTCATTGAAATTTTAATGTATATTGGGATATCCAAAGATGCAAAGCTAGGATGTGTTTTAACAGCGAACGGAGGCGCGTCACTGAAATTTGAAAGCGTATTGGGACAGGGAATGATGCATTGCATGGATTTTTTTTTAACAGCGGGTGGATGCGCGTAAATGAAATCTGAATGCGCACTGGGATAGCCAAACAGGCAGTGTAAGAATGTGTTTTTAAGAGCGAGCTGATGCGCGTCTCTGAAATCTGAAGGCGCATTTAGTAAGCCAAAGATTCAGTGCAAAGATGTGTTTTAACAGAGGGTGAATGTGATTCACTGAAATCTGAAGGCTCATTTCGGATATCTAAAGATGCATTTCAAGGATGTGTTTCAACAGCGGGTGCATGTTCGTCACTAAAATTTGAAGGCGAATCGGGATATCCAAATATGCTCTGCTAGGGTGTGTGTTTTAAAAGCGGGCAGATGTGCCTCACTGAAATCGGTACGCCCATTAGGATAACCAAAGATTTAATGCTGGGATGTGTTTTAACAGCGTATTGTTACGCGTCATTGTAATATTATGGCGTATTGGGATATTCAAAGATACAGTGGTTGGATGTGTTTTACCAGCTGGTGGATGTGCGTCACTGAACTCTGAAGGCGGATTGGGGTAGCTGAAGATGCATTTAAACCTAAATTTAGACGTGTGTAATATGCACAATAGCTAGATATTAACTTATTTTTCCAATCATGCCAGTCTCCGTATTAATTTTCATTCCGTAATCACTTCTTCCCTCGCAACGTCAAAAAAAAAACAAAAAAAAAACGGCTAGGACATTTTTTGGCTACACTGTCAGTCAGTTAAATTTCATACGTGATACATATTTGGGAGATCATGTCTCTTTCGACCAATAACTGACTCGGCAGAAGATTTTTCCAGTATTAGGTTGCCATTTCTTTCTGCGGTAGACTGGTTGGCAACCAAGGCTATAAGATCCAATCTGTCTTGCTATTCAATCAATATCTCGAGTGAGAAAAGATAGTTTCCTACCACGCGTGATACACGTTTGGGCGATCATGTCTCATTTGATCCATAACTGACTACGCAGAAGATTTTCCAGTATTAGGTTGCCATTTCTTTCTGCAGTAGACTGGTTGCCAACCAAGGCTAAAAGACCCAATCTGTCTTGCTATTTGACTCATAACTAGTAGGGGAAGAAATGTATTATATTATTAAGTAGTAATTAGTGGGGGATCCGTTTATAGCTCGAGAGAAAAGAGATAGTCAGTTTCCTACCATGCGTGATACATGTTTGGGCGATCGTGTCTCTTTCGATCTATAACTGACTAGGCAGAAGATTTTCCAGTAGTATGTTGCCATTTCTTTTTCTAGTAGACTTGTTGCCAACCAAAGCTATAGAACCCGATCTGTCCTGCTATTTAATCCATAGCTGAAGGGAGAAGAGAAGGAGTAATACTTTTCCCAAAGGTATTTGCGCGTAAGTGAATGCAACAAATTCAACAGGAATTCGAACTCGGCTCTCCGATTTTCCATTCAGAACCGATCAACTTAGACTTAAAAAATAGTTTGAAGGGTTTTTCGTTTTATTTTTTCTCAAGAGCGATAATCTATCTTTTTACACCCGAACGAATAGCTCTTCAAAAAATAAGCTCGTTCATCAATACACTATGATTATCTTCCATTTTAGTAGCCGTGTCTTAATCCTATTATTTAACCCATAATCCGTCTCTTCCCTCTAGTTATGGGTTAAATTATAGGACAGATTGTGTTCGATAGCCTTGGCTGGCAACCAGTCAACTGCAGAAAGCAATGGCAACCTACTTCGGGATAATCTTCTTCCCAGTCAGTCATGTCTCTTTCGAGACATGATCGCTCAAAGCGTGTATCACGTATGGCACTTAATTGACTGACTGTCTTAATCTAGAACGACATCACGATAGTGGACTGGCTGAGGATCAAACTAGCGAATTAGTTTAACGAGTTGAGCTTGCTCACTCTGACAATTGCGTAATTGAGGGTTCCAAATTGTCACAGTTTTTTGTGAAGGCACTCGATTAATCACAACAAAAACATTGCCATTGTTACAAATTAGTCAATTTGGAACATGGAATTAACTTACATTCGGTCATGCCGACACGAATATGGTGACCTTCATGACTGGAAAAATAAGTTAATATCTAATTCATGTGCATATTACGCACGGCTAACATTTAGGTGTAAAATGTTAAAAAGGACAAGATGACGACATCGAAAATAACGAAAACATCTACTAAGCTGATAGCACAGATGACACGGTCACGACATCTACCTTTGACACAGAAAGCATCGAAAAGACTATCTATCTATCTATCTATCTATCTATCTATCTATCTATCTATCTATCTCAATCTGTTCATATCTATCTATCTATCTATCTATCTATCTATCTATCTATCTATCTTTAATCAATCAATCTATCTATCTATCTATCTATCTATCTATCTATCTATCTATCTCAATCTGTCTATCTAATCTATTCTATCTATTTCAATCTATCTATTTCAATCTATCTATCTATCTATCTATCTATTTCTAATCTATTTCAATATCTTCATCTATCTATCTATCTATCTATCTATCTATCTATCTATCTATCTATTTCAATCTGTTCTATCTATCTATCTATCTATCTATCTATCTATCTATCTATCTATCTATTTCAATCTGTTCATATCTATCTATCTATCTATCTATCTATCTATCTATCTATCTATCTATCTAATCTGTTCATATCTATCTATCTATCTATCTATCTATCTATCTATCTATCTATTCATATCTATCTATCTATCTATCTATCTATCTATCTATTTCTAATCTATTCTATTTCTAATCTGTTCATATCTATCTATCTATCTATCTATCTAATCTATTCTATCTATTTCAATCTGTTCATATCTATCTATCTATCTATCTATCTATCTATCTATTTCAATCTGTTCATATCTATCTATCTATCTATCTATCTATCTATCTATCTATCTATCTCTGACAATTAGGTCGGTGCAAAATCTTTTGCCGGTTTGTAAAAGGGGTATTTTAAATGATTGTAATTGATTTTATGCATGTTGTTATTACTTTTTTCTTTCAGATTATTAAAGCATCATTCATATTTTTCTGCTAGATTCTCGCCCATGTTCTTTCCATCTAAAGAACACATTAGGCATGCTCTAATCTATGGGTTTCACAGAGGTTCCAATGCAAATGAAACGTGTTTCTTGTTGCGAATCTTTACATTCATGACACCTTCAGACACCATTTTTGGGTAGGTTTGTCACAGGTGATGAGAAGTGGATTTTCTACCATAACATTAAACGTCGGCCATCGTGGATAAATCGAGGAGAAAGACGAGTTCAGCAAACCAGAGCAGGACTCCATCCGAAAAAGATCATATTGAGCAGATGGAATCAAGTTATAGAGAGCACAGGTCGTTAATGTTATGAATAAAGATTTTCAAGAACAGTTTTTCATTTTCAAGATGAAATTTTAAATCGGCAAAAACATTTGCACCGACCAGATATCTATCTATCTATCTATCTATCTATCTATCTATCTATCTATCTATCTATCTATGTCAGATGATATGTAGGAAAAGATGATGAAGACATCAACTACGTAGATAGTAAAGATAAAACTGTCATGGCGTCTATCTTTGACATCGACACCACTAAAGCATAATGTAAATGTTTTAATTGAAGACATCAAAGTGTCTGTATAATGATTTAAAGTTTTTGTTACAGATTAGTTATTCTGGATAAGATACATTTACTTTACTATTCCATACTAGTAATGTATGCGACTAATTCAGTCAGTCAGTTAAAGTTACATACATGATACACGCTTGGGCAATCATGTCTCCAAAGAGACATGAACGACTAGGCAGAAGATTTTCCTGCAGTAGGTTGCCATTACTTTCTGCCGTTGACTAGTTCCCATCCAAGGCTATAGAACCCAATCTGTCCTGTTATTTAACCCATAACTGGAGAGAAGAGACGGATTAATATCTCCCTATTGGTAATTGCGCGTAAGTGAATGCAACGAATTTAACTGGAATTCGAACTCGGCTCTCCGATTTCTCGTTCCGAACCGATACTCACTGCACTACAATGCACATGCGACTAATTAGGTAAGCTAATAAAAGTGAGGAGAAAATTTTAAAGACAAACTTATTTCTGCAGCTAGTGTTATCTTTACAGTGGTGTATAACAGAAGTGGTGTATTATTAGTTCATTGTAAGCGGGGAAGCCCAAGTCACTCACTCCAATTGGCTTCATTCGTCGTCCAAAACTTTCTATTATACGTATAGTACCGGCCATAATTATTAGGCCACCCCAGTTTTTAGAAAGAAATGATGTATTTTATATTATTTTTAGTATTTATTGCCAAGAGGATAATTCTAAATGAAAATAGAATGGTTCTTTTGTTATTATTCAGTCAGTTAAGTGCCATACGTAATACACGCTTGGGCGATCATGTCTCGAAAGAGACATGACTGACTGGGCAGAAGATTATCCTGCAGTAGGTTGCCATTGCTTTCTGCGGTAGACTGGTTGCCGACCAAGGCTATAGAACCCAATCTGTCCTGTTATTTAACCCATAACTGGAAGGAAGAGACGGATTAATACCTTTCCCAAGGGTATTTGCGCGTAAATGAATGCAATGAATTCAGCTGGAATTTGAACTCGGCTCCCCGATTTCTCGTTCCGAGCCGATATCCAATGCACCACAACGCACATCCTTGTTATTATTACTTTGCAAAAGTTTACAAGGCAGTCAGGAAGCCTTTGCTTTGGCGAGCCAATAAAAAGAAGAGACTAGCATGGGGAAGAGAGCACAAAAACTGGACACCAGAACAGTTCATTTGATGCACATGTTATTGTACAGTATTAACAAAAGAACAATTCTATTTTCATTTAGAATTATCCACTTGGCAATAAATACTAAAAATAATATGAAATACATCATTTTTTAAAACTGGGCTGGCCTAATAATTATGGCCGATAGTGTACATATATATATATATATAATCTAAAGGGTGCGATGGGTAAATTGTCACTATTTGCCTTGTAAAATTTTGCAAAGTGATCATAACAAAAGAACTGTTCTATTTTCATTTAGAATTATCCACTTGGCAATAAATACTAAAATTAATATGAAATACATCATTTTTTAAAACTGGGCTGGCCTAATAATTATGGCCGATAGTGTACATAGACGCTGGAATCCCGGAGGGGCATACTTGAAGCCATCTTTGATAAATGCAGTATCATGGCGGAAGTAATGTCGAGCTTCTTTTTTGGGAATGGAACGACTTTATGGACAATGACGATGACAGGATGAAAGAATCTTTTCTTCTCTATCCTCAAGTTCCTCTTCAAAATTTAGGTGATCAATGGCTCTCCACAACTTCCTTTCTTTTTTAGCTCTGAAGTACGTAAAGATAAAGACGAGGAAACAAACGCGTTATTTTTAACGAAAGATGATAAGGAATTTGTTTACAAATTTACACATTTGAAGTTTCAGTAGCTTATTTCAGGACAAATCATCACACATTAAAAGTTCGTAGTTTTGATGAATTGTCAAAAAGAGAAAATGTTTATATTAAATCTTCAGACAAGTAGTAATATTCCAAAAGGCTAAAGACAAATTGAAAGAGTTCGTTTTTCACATAAATGTTATATGGTTGTATTCTATATGAATAAATAGATATATTTTAAGGTACTTAGCTTATGAGTTGAATAAAGCTCTTTGAAATTCTTCAGCTCTCATTAGAAGCTGATAATGTATCAGCGTGTAATTTGACAAGAACATTATTCACATGCGTAGGACTTTCTCTCTCTCTTTCTCTCTCTCTCTCTCTCTCTCTCTCTCTCTTTCTCTATTCTGTCTTTTCTAGCTTTATTTGAAGTTCTCTGCCTGTATATATCAGAAAGTGATTTGATATCGGTTCATTACTTTTTCTCAGTTAGTAAGCCGCTCCCTTTTTCATTGGTAAGAGTAAATTTTCACATAGGCTCGCTAAACTTTGCCTTGATCTTTTCTTCAGCTCGGAACCAATCTCTTCTTCTCTTGATCAAAATAAATTTCGCACAAGCTCGCGAATTTGAAAACAGTTAAGAAATGTGTTATTTTTATTTCGTATCCACCACAGCTCCTAGTTAACTGTCTTTTTTTATATCTCTTGAAATTCCTTTCCTACCGGCCATTCTAGATATAAAAAATGTCAAGCTTCATAGCAGATTTGATGTCTGGAAAATCTGTCAATAAAGCAAATCAATCTTGAAATAGTTCAAAACAATTCCTTTTTGCATCAACATGCCTCATGCTAACTTAAAATGAGTTATTCTGGATAGAAATGATATATTTGTGCCAGGGTTGTATCAAAAATTTTGAAATCAATTGTATTCACCAGCTAAGAAACGAAAAACAATGGTGAAAAGCATCAGCAAATATTCCTGAGGTTATGTCCTAAGATCTGTGCTGTTGCACAATATGGGGACTTGTATGCAGGTCACTAACAGAACTGAAATATCATATATGACACACATAAAAAGTGAATTATGTTATCAGATCCTCATACATTGAAATCGATGGGAGAGTCATGTACACACACAAACACGTCCAGCATATTCCTGTAATCAGTTAATTAATTTACATTAAAGTATATTTGACATGTAAGAAGAATGTTTGTTGTATTTTTTAATAACGTCAGTTAAAAATAATTAAATTAATGCATAAGAAATATAAAAATATTCTAAATATGAAAGATGTCAAGCTTCATAGCAGATTTGATGTCTGAAAAATCTGTCAATAAAGCAAGTCAATCTTGAAATAGTTCAAAACAATTCCTTTTTGAATCAAGAAGATTTGATTTGAAAAGTTGTGAGGTTTCTTTAACTTTTAGACATTTATCTTGCAGCCTCAAAGTGCTGCTAAAACCAAAAAGCATCATTTTGAAGAATTTTAAGCATTTTTCTTCAATGTGCCATGTCCCTTCAGGACGTGGGCGATCATGACTCTCCACAATTTCCTATCTTTTGTAGTCTTTACCAATGCTTGTCTTTTTAATTTTAGACATTTATCTTGCAGCCTCAAAGTGCTGCTAAAACAAAAAGACTTCATTTTGAAGAATTTTAAGCATTTTTCTTCAATGTGCCATGTCCCTTCAGGACGTGGGCGATCATGACTCTCCACAATTTCCTATCTTTTGTAGTCTTTACCAATGCTTGTCTTTTTAATTTTAGACATTTATCTTGCAGCCTCAAAGTGCTGCTAAAACAAAAAGACTTCATTTTGAAGAATTTTAAGCATTTTTCTTCAATGTGCCATGTCCCTTCAGGACGTGGGCGATCATGACTCTCCACAATTTCCTATCTTTTGTAGTCTTTACCAATGCTTGTCTTTTTAATTTTAGACATTTATCTTGCAGCCTCAAAGTGCTGCTAAAACAAAAAGACTTCATTTTGAAGAATTTTAAGCATTTTTCTTCAATGTGCCATGTCCCTTCAGGACGTGGGCGATCATGACTCTCCACAATTTCCTATCTTTTGTAGTCTTTACCAATGCTTGTCTTTTTAATTTTAGACATTTATCTTGCAGCCTCAAAGTGCTGCTAAAACCAAAAAGCATCATTTTGAAGAATTTTAAGCATTTTTCTTCAATGTGCCATGTCCCTTCAGGACGTGGGCGATCATGACTCTTCACAATTTCCTATCTTTTGTTGTCTTTACCAATGCTTGTCTTTTTAATTTTAGACATTTATCTTGCAGCCTCAAAGTGCTGCTAAAACAAAAAGACTTCATTTTGAAGAATTTTAAGCATTTTTCTTTCATGTGATTTTATGCCCCTACCCGGCCAGTCGCTGTTGGTTTCGATCCAGCCAGCTGGTCGTAGATTGACTCTGTCATGGTTTTCTCCCTTGTCCCACGTTGTGTTGATTAATCACAAGGTAGTCATGGGAGTTTTTCACTAGCTGTCTCTCTACCGAACTAAACCAAGCCGGGAAGTGTGCACACAATTGAGTAATAAAAGAAAGAAATGTAACTTCAAAGGAAATAAGTGGACCGACGTCTGAAGTGTTATGAAGTAATGTCTTTATATACAGATTATACACAATAGTCTCTTGAGTAATTCCTAATCCCTGCCTCTATCAAACTGGTAGCGGAACGGACGTTTCTTAAGTAAATCAAATTATTCTCCTCAGTAATAACGGGAAATCTGAATGGCCACAGCTCGCTGCTCCGGACAGAAGTCTAAGTTCGTTATGGGTCTGGTCAACTTGTTGATTGTTTTCCGGAATGTTACGGAAACTGCCGAAGTACTGGGTTGCGGGTAGGTTGGCTTGATTCGTCTTCAGAAAAGGAATCGATGTGGATTTCCTTGTTCCGGTTTGGATCGCTATCACCAAGAACTCTGAAAAATTCTCTTCTGTCGATCTCTGTCATTCCGACTTCTACTGCAACTGAAAACTGCATACAGTTGTCGATCTCAAAAACTTTGTCTGGAAATTCTCTTCTGTCTTTAATTCTGGTTAGCCGACATCAGACCTCTTCTGTCGATCTCTGTCACTCCGACTTCGACTTCAAACTTCGACTCAAAAACTTCGTCTGCAAAATCACTTCTTGTCTGTCCCTAATTAGCCGGCATCAGGCCTCTGTGGTTGGCGCCCAACAACATGGCGCCTATCTTTGTCGTTACATTTTTGGGACTTTCTCCGAGCCAACTCCAACTGGAATCCAACTTAAAACTTTGACTGCAAAATCTCATCTCTTCTTTTTTTTTAACTGTGGCTGGCGGCAGGCTCTGCAGTTGGAACCCAACAACATGGCGCCTATCTTCGTCGTTACGTCTTTGGGATTTTCTCCGATCCAACTCGAATCCAACTCGTCTCGTCTCCGGACTATCCTCCGATCCAACTGATTTTTTGGTTCCTTGGGACCCTGTATTATGCCCATGGTGTGGGGCCGACGGTCGCTGGGTGTCTAATCCTTCGTCTCGGCGACCAATAAAATCCTGAGGTTAGCTGCTACTCGTTGTTGCCTGTGGTCCATTCTCTGAGTCACCTATATTTTCAAGCGACAAGAATGCTTGTTCTTTCTTACCCTGATGTCAGTGAAAATACCTTTTCTCTCAATTACTTCGACTTGGAATCAAAACATTTGTTATCTCAATTCTTTTCACAATTTGGGACCAGTGTTATCTTAATTCTTTTCACAATTCATGCTAGGGAGACAATCTCTAACACAAAATGAAATCTCCCTTTCCTATTCCAGAAAAAGAATAACAATTAAATTTATCTTTCCTTTATGTTTAGAATGACCATCGCTAGCCTTCTCTTGGGTGGCCGAAATCGACATCTATTGTTTCTGGCTTTGAAACTAATTTAGTCTTTTCTTTCTTTTTCTTCTTTCTCTGGTCTTCTTTTTCTATTCTTTTGCCGGCCAAAAAAATAACAATTGAATCTATCTTTCTTTTAGAATGACAAATCGACTCTATGACATAAAACAAATCCATTTCTCTTTTCTTTCTCTTCTTTCCGAGTTTACAATAATAGAGAAATACCAGATGTTATTTTTCATCCCTGCTTTCTTTTTAAAGATAAAGATTTTCCAGCTACAGTTAATAATTAGTTAATAAAATTAATCACCTCCGTTTTCCTTTGCTCATATTCGAAGGATAAAGAAAATTTCTCTTAGTATGTTCTCTTACGATCTATAATAGCAATTAGAAGATTTTCCGGTTATGGTTATGAATTAATTAATAAAATTAATTATTTCCGATCCGCTACAAAATATTGTTATATTATGTCCCTTCAAGACGTGGGCGATCATGGCCCTCCATTACTTCCTATCCTTTGAAGTTATTAAAAAGGTTCGTCTTTTATTATCCCTCTTACAATCAAAATGTCAATTCTTGACATTTGCGATCATGACTCTCCACAACTTTCTGTCTTTTGTAGTTCTTAACAATGCTCGTTTTTTTAATACCCACTTACTATCAAAATGTTCAAGACATGGGTGATCATGATCTTCAACAACTTCCTATGCTTTGTAGCTTTTAGCAATGTTTGTTTTTTACTATTCGTCCTATTCCCTGTTCTGTTATCTATTTGCACAAGCTTGTTAGGTATGTTTCTTGTTGCTTTGCTCTGTCCCTCTTGCTTTCTATTGCCTGGTTCACACTCCACCCATGTCTATTGAACAGGTTAAGAGGCTCATCCCTTGTTCCCTGTTTAGGATGTGGTTTCCGGCTTTCTCTTTTCCAATCTTCTCATTTTGATTTTTTTTTCAATTGGAGTAAATAGATCTATCTATCACCCGGTTCACACTCCACCCATGTCGATTGAACAGGTTAAGAGGCTCATCCCTTGTTCCCTGTTTAGGATGTGGTTTCCAGCTTTATCTTTTCCAGGCTTTTCACTATTATGTAGCCCCCTGCACATCAGTGACGTTACCGCTTTGCTCGGGGTGATACGATTAAAAAAAAAATAACCTGTGAGTACCAAATTTTATAGATCCACTTTACTTATATGCTCTTAAAATTTAAAATTTAATTTTTTTCTTATTTTAAGCATGACTCCTTTTTGTTTCAATTTTCTCAAAAACATTCTCATTACTCATGTGCTCAGTTTATGCTATTCTCAGCATCCTTCTGTAGAGCCATATTTTTTTCACTCCAAGTCTCTTTTACAGCTGTGAAGAGATTGTCCAACAATCACATCAATATAGGAAGACTAATACTACATCACAGTTCAGTAATCTTTTGTAGCTTCTAACAAAAACTTTAATATATGCCTTAGCTTTTGGAAAGTATCTTTCCATATCCCTTCAGATTTCGCATAATCCATCAGGTTTTAAAACACTAAATGTTTACAATTTGCACATGCTCGATTTTGGTCTCTCCGAATCATAGTTCGTATTGTGGAATGTTTTCTTTGCTAATAATCATGCATTATGTTTTCTTACAATTGATGCTTAGTCCTTTGTTTTCTTGCTTCCATTCCCTTTCTTCTAATATGGAATAAATTCAGTAATAAAATAATAATAATAATGGTTAATAATAGAATGTTTGAATAAAAAACAGCAATAATAAGTGTTATGGATTCTTGTTTAGAAAACCACACAATATAAATATAATACAAAACAGATATTAGAGGAAAAATGTAACTATATTGAACAAAAGATATACAACAAGTACATGGTTAGTAGATTCAGGAATATGTGTTAGTAGGAGTCAAATATATGCAAAGAAGTAAGTCCATGTAATAAGTCTATATTCTTGTTGACCAACAAGCGGTGGTTTAACTGCTCTGAAAAGCACCGACTCTAACAACAACAACCCGTTCAATGTAGGCAGGATTATTTGTATACCATGGAAGAGTCTATGGAGTGTATAACTATAGGTGACTCCCCAAAAATAAGATGTAATAAAACTAGTAATAAAATAATAATGGAATATTGGAATAAAAATCAACAATAATAAGATGGAATAAAACTAGTAATAAAATAATAATGGAATATTGGAATAAAAATCAACAATAATAAGATGGAATAAAACTAGTAATAAAATAATGATAGAATACTGGGATAAAAAGCAACAATAATAAGATGGAATAAAACTATTAATAAAATAATGATAGAATGTTGGGATAAAAAGTAACAATATTAAGATGGAATAAAACTCGTAATAAAATAATAATAGAATGTTGGGATAAAAAGCAACAATAATAAGATGGAATAAAACTAGTAACAAATAAAATGTTGGGATAAAAAGCAACAATAATAAGATGGAATAAAACTAGTAATAAAATAATAATAGAATGTTGGGATAAAAAGCAACAATAATAAGATGGAATAAAACTAGTAATAAAATAATAATAGAATGTTGGGATAAAAAGCAACAATAATAAGATGGAATAAAACTAGTAACAAATAAAATGTTGGGATAAAAAGCAACAATAATAAGATGGAATAAAACTAGTAATGAAATAATAATAGAATGTTGGGATAAAAAGCAACAATAATAAGATGAAATAAAACTAGGAACATATTCATTCATATGAAAAATTCACTGTATCTTTTCTACTTAAGAATTTAAAAAAAAAATTATGTATTATACGCAAAGAATCTTTTGCTGATATAAATAACTGTACGGCAAATCAAGCAGGACATTGTAACTTAGCAACACGTTATAGACAAATGAAAATATTTTATAAAACTAAGGAATATAAAAATGCATAAAGAGGATGTTACTGTGGAATTGACTGATCATGGCTCCTGAAATTCACAACTGATGACATTGTCTGGCCTAATGAATTACCCAATTCAACTACCCTGCCGCTAAGTAAAATAAAGACCCGCCGATTGTTGCACTTAAAGAACATCCTGTTTCTCCTGTTTCTCTTTTCAAAGAATTTGCTCACCAATTAGATTTGACCTTACACTGGTGCAGTATATGGGATGTAATGCTACTGCTCTATCTGATGGTCTAATTGTTGCATGAATATATGACTCAATGCCATTTTAGCAGAACATATTCAGGTAAATAAGTTTTGAATGTATTTAAGTGTATAATGTTTAAGTCAAATATGCTGCAAAATATTGAAAAATCATTGTAGCTATAGCAGAAACTATTACTGTATATAAAAATCAAGTTGGTACTCCAGCTGTACATAAAAATTTAAATCTATCTAATAGAAACTTATTTATAAATGGAACTTTGTCTGTGTGTCTGTGTGTGGCTGTGTGTGTGTGTATGTGTGTCCATTACCTATAGACTTCGAAAAGGCTGAACCAATTTTCTTGAAAATTTACACAGTTGTACTATAAGTGTCTGCGAATGTTCTTAGCTAGGTTTTGTGTTGAGGTATCCCCAATAAATATCAAAAATCGATACTCAAAAAAATCGGGTAATAGAAGGAGTGATCCGATTTTAATCAAATTTGATACACTCATACACAAAGACATAAGAAACGATATTCAGAATTTTCAAGGTTGCAGTTCTTACAATAGTATAGAAAATTGATAATATATATATATATATATATATATATATATATATATAAAAGGCAAGATATTTGTGTGTGTGTCTGTTTATCTGCCTGTATGTCTGTATATTTTTCAGCCTTTTCATTTTAGTTTTTGCTTCGAGTTTGGCTCTAAGTAGGTATAATTGTACTTCTTAGTCTCAGCCATGATACCATTTACTCAGAGGACTTATTTAGCCTTCAAAATTCAGTTTACAATGAAAAAAACTTATTTGATTTCGATACCAGGAAATCAAAATTAATGGCCATTCATTTTTCTTTCAGTCTACAGTTTCGCTTTAACTGGAAACAACTACTGCTTTTTAGTCTTTCGTGCCAACGTCCAAAGAGTCTGAGCTGCAGGACCATGGATTAGTTTTAAAGCTTTCATTACACCCAAGTAACACCGGACTATACTGCTAGTATTTCATAAGAGGAGTGTGCTGAGGCATATCAATGTATCACTTGGAGTACTCATTAAAATTTCTTGGTTTTCTTATTTTAATTTCGTAGTGAAATATAATTTGTATATTCTTATATACATCATGTGCTTTCATGGCACTCCACAATTTCCTGTTCTTTGGAACTTTAATAAATTTTGTCTTTTCGCTATCTCTCCTAATCTGTGTTCTGCCAACTATTTACACAAGCTCCTCAGATAGTTTGTGCTGTTTGCACTGTAACCTCTAGCCTTTCAAAAGGTTCTCATGGTGTCAAAGCCTTCTTACCCCATTACATACCCTAAAAATTTCAATTATAACTTTCCCCAAATTCTATTATTATTTTATTACTAGTTTTATTCCATCTTATTATTGTTGCTTTTTATCCCAATATTCTATTATTATTTTATTACTAGTTTTATTCCATCTTATTATTGTTGCTTTTTATCCCAACATTCTATCATTATTTTATTACTAGTTTTATTCCATCTTATTATTGTTGCTTTTAATCCCAACATTCTATTATTATTTTATTACTAGTTTTATTCCATCTTATTATTGTTGCTTTTTATCCCAACATTCTATTATTATTTTATTACTAGTTTTATTCCATCTTATTATTGTTGCTTTTTATCTCAATATTCTATTACTATTTTATTACTAGTTTTATTCCATTTATTATTGTTGCTTTTTATCAAAACATTCTATTATTATTTTATTACTAAGTTTTATTCCATCTTATTATTGTTGCTTTTTATCCCAACATTTTATTATTATTTTAATACTAGTTTTATTCCATCTTTTTATTGTTGCTTTTTATCTCAACATTTTATTATTATTTTAATACTAGTTTTATTCCATTTTATTATTGTTGCTTTTTATCTCAACATTTTATTATTATTTTATTACTAGTTTATTCCATCTTATTAATGTTACTTTTTATCCCAACATTCTATTATTATTTTATTACTAGTTTTATTCCATCTTATTATTGTTGCTTTTTGTCCCAACATTCTATTATTATTTTATTACTAGTTTTATTCCATCTTATTATTGTTGCTTTTTATCCCAACATTCTATTATTATTTTATTACTAGTTTATTCCATCTTATTAATGTTACTTTTTATCTCAACATTTTATTATTATTTTATTACTAGTTTTATTCCATCTTATTATTGTTGCTTTTTATCCCAACATTCTATTATTATTTTATTACTAATTTTATTCCATCTTATTATTGTTGCTTTTTATCTCAACATTCTAATATTATTTTATTACTAATTTTATTCCATCTTATTATTGTTGCTTTTTATCCCAACATTCTATTATTATTTTATTACTAGTTTTATTCCATCTTATTATTATTGCTTTTTATCCCAACATTCTATTATTATTTTATTACTAGTTTATTCCATCTTATTAATGTTACTTTTTATCTCAACATTTTATTATTATTTTATTACTAGTTTTATTCCATCTTATTATTGTTGCTTTTTATCCCAACATTCTATTATTATTTTATTACTAATTTTATTCCATCTTATTATTGTTGCTTTTTATCTCAACATTCTAATATTATTTTATTACTAATTTTATTCCATCTTATTATTGTTGCTTTTTGTCCCAACATTCTATTATTATTTTATTACTAATTTTATTCCATCTCATTATTGTTACTTTTTATCTCAACATTTTATTATTATTTTATTACTAGTTTTATTCCATCTTATTATTGTTGCTTTTTATCCCAACATTCTATTATTATTTTATTACTAGTTTATTCCATCTTATTAATGTTACTTTTTATCTCAACATTTTATTATTATTTTATTACTAGTTTTATTCCATCTTATTATTGTTGCTTTTTATCCCAACATTCTATTATTATTTTATTACTAATTTTATTCCATCTTATTATTGTTGCTTTTTATCTCAACATTCTAATATTATTTTATTACTAGTTTGATTCCATCTTATTATTGTTGCTTTTTATCCCAACATTCTATTATTATTTTATTACTAGTTTATTCCATCTTATTAATGTTACTTTTTATCTCAACATTTTATTATTATTTTATTACTAGTTTTATTCCATCTTATTATTGTTGCTTTTTATCCCAACATTTTATTTGTTACTAGTTTTATTCCATCTTATTATTGTTGCTTTTTATCCCAACATTCTATTATTATTTTATTACGAGTTTTATTCCATCTTAATATTGTTACTTTTTATCCCAACATTCTATCATTATTTTATTAATAGTTTTATTCCATCTTATTATTGTTGCTTTTTATCCCAACATTCTATTATTATTTTATTACTAATTTTATTCCATCTTATTATTGTTGCTTTTTATCTCAACATTCTAATATTATTTTATTACTAATTTTATTCCATCTTATTATTGTTGCTTTTTGTCCCAACATTCTATTATTATTTTATTACTAATTTTATTCCATCTTATTATTGTTGCTTTTTATCCCAACATTCTATTATTATTTTATTACTCGTCTTATTCCATCTTATTAATGTTACTTTTTATCTCATCATTCTAATATTATTTTATTACTAGTTTTATTTTTTAATATTATTCTATTACTATCTTATTTTTGTTGCTTTTTCATCCCAACATCTGCTTATTAGTTTATTAGTTTTTTCCATCTTATTTTCACTTTTTATCTCAAAATATTATTTTTTTTTATTTATGCTTCAATTCTTTCTTCTTATTGTTGGTTTTTATCCTAATATTATATTACTATTATATTTCTAGGTTGCTTCAAAAGTTTGAAATTTTAAAGTCATTTGTTTGTTCGCTTTTGGTCAAGTTGATGCCACTTAAAAGACTGGAGTTGAAAGGATTTTAAAATAGGAACACTTGAGTTTACAATAAAAATCTTACTTTCCTCTTCTTTCCTCTACCATAAATTACCTGCAAAAATTTTCTTCTTTTTAAATATTGTAGAAATACCCCACCTCCCAATTGTCAGTGTCTGTGTGATCAGCAGTGAAAGTTGGATGAACAAAATTCAATGTTCAAAACAACTATTCAACAGCTTTTATTTCTGGTTGAAAGATGCGTGCAAAATAATAATATTTCGCAAAGAAAAAAGTAGGTTTTCACAGCTAACAAAGTTCTAGAGTAGATAGAAACATTCACATTGGACTTACTTTAAGTTGTTACTTACTAATCACATTCTCTCATTTCAACTACCCTGCTAATCAGAACCTATAAATCTACAATTTACTATAGCTAGAGAGGGATTAATTTTAAACATGTCTTGATAAATCACCATAGTGAAGACAATGGAAAACTACATTAGTATTAATCCCAAGAAAAATCATGGCAATTCAAAAATCAAATTAAGAACCCCAATGGCAGAAGAAGGTCAAATCTAAAGGGATTGGTTCCTCATCTGGAAAGGGAGGATGTGGGCAACAGGTGTCACCTGACTGTCATTCAGTAACTGTTTATATCTACAGCATGGACACAATTCCTCAGAACCAATCCTTCACCCAGAAAGGAATGATATGAGCAACAAATGTCACTGGACCCTTATCCTGTGACTCTTCACACCAAATGCAAAATAACTCTAGAGAAACATGAGAACATTGAATAAGTGTGGACAGTGAAAGTATATTTTTTATTTGGTTTTTTCATCCTTTTTTGATACAACCCATTGTTATTTATCTTGTGATCCAGTGAAGGGTTGGGGGGTCCTGGGTATGATGGTAAACTGCATCCGGCAGCAAAGCTTTTCATTGGGAGAACTTGTGAGGAGCATGGAACTACCTCTTAATTGCTGTTGTTCTCAGGTCCACCCTGACTCAGAGTGGTGGCACCTGTTAGGGTCTCAGCTATGGGCAAATAGTTAACCCCCAAACTGAGGTCAAAACACTATAAAAGTATAAAAATATACTTTTATAGAAATATATACATAAAAATAGACTTTTATAGAAAAATACGTTTTTGAAGAAAAAATTATTAACGTAACACATTTTTGAAGGAAAATATTATTCTCAGCAAAACATTTTTGAATGCAAAACTAGAAGACATATTTAGTTTTCTAAAATATAAAAGAATAAAAACAAAAAATTTTCATTAAAATCTGACTAAATCAACCTTCTCACTATAACCGAACATTAAAAAAATACCTTAAAACTCCACCTTTTTGGCATTAAATAATCCACAGAGGCGTTGATATGCCATTAAACAAAACTCTAATAAATGAGAAGGGTTGGGGCCAACAGTTTGAAAAACTCTAGTTTAAACTATACACAACACTAACTCTTAATCTCACCAACAGTGTAAGTGCAATTTTTCCTTCATTTTTTGGAGCCATGGTTTAAGGATCTTGTACCACACCATGTCAATACAACTTTCTGTTTAACACTGAGTCCCAGACTCTCTTCTCTAGAGCCCAAAATTGATTAGCCTTTAACAGAGTCTATACAAATCTGTTTAAATGATGCATGTCAGTTTCTTTTCCCTAAAGAAAAAAAAAACTATGTGTTTATACAAATCTCTATTTAACAGTGAAAATTGTCTTCTCTTCTATAATAGTCCTGGGTATGATGATAAATTACATCCGGTAGCAAAGTCTCTGATCAGGATTGAAGATTTTGAGTATTATAGAACCACCTCTTAATTACTGTTGTTCCCAGGGCCTTCCTAACCTGGGGTGGTAGCACCTGTTAAGGTCCCGGCTATGGGCAAATAGTGAACTCTCAAAGAAAATCAACAAACAATGAATATATAAAAATACATTTTTATAGTAAAAATACAGCAATACATTTTTATATTAAAAAAAATACCAACAACACTTATTAATAGTAAAATTAACAACAGTATATTTTATAGTAAAACTAGCAGTATAGCCCGACGTTGCTCGAGTGTAATGAAAGCTTTAAAACTAATCCATGGTCCTGGAGCTCAGACTCAGCCTAAAGAATAAGTGAAGTTTGGTGAGAATCGGATAAAAATTGTGGATTTGTATAAAGGACATACAGACAGATAAACAGACACACACACAAACATCTTGCCTTATATATATATATATATATATATATATATATATATATATATATATATATATATATTATCGATTTTCTCCACTATTGTAAGTACTGCAACTTTGAAACTTCTGAATACCGTTTCTTATGTCTTTGACTATGAGTGTATCAAATTTGATTAAAATCGGACCACTCCTTCTATAACCCGATTATTTTGATTATCGATTTTTGATATTTATCGGAGGTACCTCGACACAAAACCTAGCTAAGAACACTCGCAGACGCTTATAGTACAACTGTGTAAATTTTCAAGAAAATCGGTTCAGCCGTTTCGGAGTTTATAGGTAACGGATACACACACACACAGACACACGCACACATAGAGACAAAGTTCCATTAATAAATAAGTTTAGATTAGATAACCAACAATACATTTTATCTGTCATTGAAGCTATAAAATTGTGTTCAAATTATTAGGATTTTGGCATTAAGCCGTAGATGCTGCTAAACAAAATCAACCAAACAAGGAACAGAAAAGAACTCTTTCATGACATTAACCCATATAATATCCTACAATTTCTTAAAGAAATCAAACTGTATTTCAAAATATAACTTCAACAAAACTACAGCATAAAACACACATATCACCGCCTCTAGTAATTAAGTCCACGCAAACCTGTATATGAACAAAAGCTGAGTATTATCTACCATGTATTTGATTGTGAAAGCAGAATAACATATTTTTATTACTTTCAAGCGCCCAAGAAAATCAACCAACCAATCAACCTTTTATGACATTTGTCCATATATCTTATAATTTCTTAAATCAAATTGTATTTCAAAATATAACTTCAACAAAACTACAACATAAAACACATACATCACCGCCTCTAGTAATTAAGTCCACGCAAACCTGTATATGAACAAAAGCTGAGTATTATCTACCATGTATTTGATTGTGAAAGCAGAATAACATATTTTTATTACTTTCAAGCGCCCAAGAAAATCAACCAACCAACGAAACTTTTATGACATTAGTCCATATATCTTATAATTTCTTAAATCAAATTGTATTCCAAAATATAACTTCAACAAAACTACAGCATAAAACACACATATCACCACCTCTAGTAATTATATCCACACAAACATGTCTATGCACAAAAGCAGTGTACCATTTACTATGTATACAGTTGTGAAAGCGGAATAACATATATCCTTTTTAGTACTTCAAAGCTCCTAAGAAAATAAAATTTTGGTATTAAATGACCCATAAGGAGTTTATATGCCATTAAAATAAAACAAATAAAAAGAAATCTCTTCTATAGCGCCAAACACAGATTTTCAGTTTCTCTTCTATAGAAATGATGACTGTTGAGATTTTAATTGAAAGTATTTATATAAATCTCTATTTAAATGGTGTGTCTCAGTCCCTTTTCTCTAGAGCCAAAAATAATTAAGTTTCAATTCAAATCTTTATTTAACAATGAACACTGACCTCTTTTCTATTAAGTAAAAAACTGATTTTCAGTATCTCTTCTATAGAAATGATGACTGTTGAGATTTTAATTGAAACTATTCATATAAATCTCTATCTAAATGGTGTGCCTCAGTCCCTTTTCTCTAGAGTCAACAACTGATTTTCAGTTTCTCTTCTATAGAACTGATAATGGTTAAGCTTTTCTAAGGTAAAAAAAAACCCGTTCAACTGTGAGAGTGAGTCTCTTTCCTACACAGCCTGTATCAGACAACTGTGTCAAATTTCACATTAACTGTATTATTATACTCAATAAACTTTGACTGAAAAAACAACTGGGTGTCAGTGAACGTATTAATAAAGGGAACAAGGTCAGCAATATCAGAGAAAGTTGAAAATGAAAACTACTCTAGAAAACTGATAAACTCACACTTCATACTGTTTCACATTTCACAGAAATCTGTGTTTATGGTTAATTCTTCCTTTTTCACTCTTTGGTTTTAAAAAATTACATCAAAATAAAAATTCCTGTTGAATCTGCTACTTTAACCATTTGAAAAAAAATGACTCTTACTTTTTTTGCAATTCCTCCCACTGTAAACATATCTTAAAATAAACTGCTTAGATTACTATTGTAGCTGTTGTGTTATATGTCTGCTCCTCCCCATTATTTATTGACAATTATTTGTTCTTGAACTTCTCTCTTGGCTCTTGTTGAGCATTATAACTCTGCCCTTTTTGTAATTTGGATCACACCATAGTATCTGTTAATAATTTTTTTGACTCATCTATTAAACAGGAACCTCATATACACAAGACATTTCTGATACCCGTGTACTGATTGGGATTCATTTTATGACATTCTTCAAGATGCCTCTTGGATTAATATTGTTAACTTTGCTATTAAGAATTGTGCCATGGAGGTTTGTTCTTGGGTCAAATAATTTCTCAGAAATACCAAATGAAATCACAAACTTTGCTTTAGTTCACATCTGCTTGTTCAGCCACTATAGATCACAGGGATAACTTTTTCTAACTGTACCAATGTGATAGTTCCAAACACAACTGACATGCTGTTGTGTCTGCTCATAATAATGGTAAATATTTTCTCAAAGAAGTTTAGATTTTGTTTGCTGGCAGAATGAGGCACTGCATAGCCATTAAGATGGTTGGGTCTCATAACTATAGGCGGCTTTATAATAGTGTATTAAATAACAGTAAGTCTTCTATTCCTCCTCTCTTCACTATCATCTTATGATAAAGCTTAATGCTTTCTTTGCAAATACTCTTCATATTATACTCTTGACTCATCTGGAGTATCTTTCCATGACTTTCCATTGAGAGCTGAGTCTCTGTTTTGTGATATATATATATATATATATATATATATATATATATATATATATATACTACCGGTCTGAATTATTAGGCCAACCCTGTGTTTTAAAAAACGATGTATTTCATACTATTTTTTAGTATTTATTGCCAAGTAAATAATTGTAAATGAAAATAGAATGGTTTTTTTGTTGATACTGCACAATAATATATAAATCAAATGAAGTTAGAAATATTTAATAATTACCTATATTGCAGTTTCATCAATGAAAGAATGAAGAAAATTTAGGGTGATTCGGACGAGTTCATCTTTGCTTTCTTGCCTTGTAAAATTTTGCAAAGTAGTAATATCAAAAGAACCATTCTATTTTCATTTAGAATTATCCACTTGGCAATAAATACTAAAAATAGTATTTTCTTTTTTAACTGATGTGGGCTAATAATTATGGATGGTAGTGTATATCTAGAAAGAGGAAGAGAGTCTGGACATATATATATATGCACACAGCAAATCTAAAGGGTGCGTTGGATAAATTGTCGCTATTTGCCTGGTAAAATTTTGCAAAGTAGTAATATCAAAAGAACCATTCTATTTTCATTTAGAATTATCCACTTGGCAATAAATACTAAAAATAGTATTTTCTTTTTTAACTGATGTGGGCTAATAATTATGGATGGTAGTGTATATCTAGAAAGAGGAAGAGAGTCTGGACATATATATATGCACACAGCAAATCTAAAGGGTGCGTTGGATAAATTGTCGCTATTTGCCTGGTAAAATTTTGCAAAGTAGTAATATCAAAAGAACCATTCTATTTTCATTTAGAATTATCCACATGGCAATAAATACTAAAAATAGTATGAAATGTGTTATGTAAGACACAGAGGTTGATATGCCATTAAATAAAACTTAAACTCGGCTCTCTGGTTTCTTGTTCCAAGCCAATACCCACTACACTACCACACACATCCTTATATGACTGGCTCATAACCTACATAGTGATTTTGTTTAAATGAATTGTGGATCCAGATTTAAAAAATATAACAAAAACACACAATTTATTAAAAGTTACAAAGGGCAGGAAATTGTAGAGCGCCATGATCAAAAGTGTCCTGAAGGAATACGGTATAAAGAAGAAGAAGGAGGAAGAGGAGAAGGGAGAGGAGCTTGAGTAAATGGTTGGCAGAACAAGGTTTAAGAGAAATAACAAAAACATAAATTTATTAAGAGCTATACAGACAGGAAATTGTGGAGAGCCATAATCATATACATCATGAAGGAGCATGATATATAGAAGAAGCAGACAAAATTCAAGAACTACAGACGGACTTGCGATTGTTGAGAGCCATGATTGTCAATGTCTTGAAGGGGCATGGTACATATAAAAAGAAGAATGAGTTTGAATGGCGGAACACAGTTTTTTAAGAGCTCAAAGGATAGAAAATTGTGGAGAGCCATGGTCACCTATGTCCTCAAGAGACACGACAAAGAAGAAGAAAGAACACGACAACGAAGAAGAAAAAGAAAAAGAGATAACAAAATCTTAAAAGTAGAACATTACATTCTCTTTGGATCCTAGCTGTCTAATTTTGGAGGCATATTGCCAAACATTTCCCAGACATTAGATAACGCTGGCCATACGCCAAAGACGAATCTTTGATGCACAGTCGTCCAGACTGAGGCTCTAAATATTCTTATCAACATGCTGATACACTCAATCCGAAATGCATCTGTGCTGGTTTGTATTTCTCTAATTTTCTCTCTGCGGATTCTTATAGTTTTCTCTGATTGAATTCTAATATATATCTTCACAGGAAGCATTTTGTGGTTAAAGAATCGGTTTTAGTTGTGGGATTGACACACTATAAATAGGTATAAGGCTATTTTAAACGCTCATGCGTCGCTACTAAGTGTGTCACAAGAACGAGGTTTGAAGTGGATTTAACAGCAATGCCGTGAAAAAAATTGCACTTCCCCTTCTGTGGACGCCCAGGGGCCGAGTAATAAACTCAGTCCACACTCCCAAAAGAGAAGTACTGCCTGGGAAGAAGGACCCCTGAGGCTTGGGTCTAATAATTTTTTAAATGATCCGTATGCAAGTATAAATAGCTATAAGAATGTATTAAGAAAAAAATGTGTTTGAAAAATCAAGTGAACAAAGCCAACACGCTCAAAGCCTCAGTCACGATGACTTGTAACTTCGTGATAGCACAACCATCAACTGCACCCCCAAAGAGTTTCGTCTATCCCATTTCACTCACAAGGCTTGGGGTGAATCATGGTATGGTTTCCAGGCACATTGCAAAAGTGCCATACGATGGGTTTGTTTCCCCCAGACCAATAACATCAAAAGTCACCTTCCTGACAAACCGACCATGGTGAGCATATGGTTTACTGGAAATATTTTATAGATGAAGGAATTGTCTCTCTTTGTAGGGGTTGTGATTGCCGGCCCCTGGCTTGGGTTGATAGCAGCCCATCTCTTTCTCTTTCTTCCTACGACTTCGCCGAGTCAACACGGTGTAATTCTAGCCCCGCGAAACTCAACCACCAGCCACATGGTGTTCGAAAATGGAGCAGCCAAGAAAACAACATAGGTTCTAGGATGTCCCAACAGTTGCAGCAAAGCAGCAGAAAACGGAATTCCTCTTCAACTTGACGACGAATGTATTTTGAAGTCGCAACTGAAAAGAACTGTTAACAGAATGAACTATACTGCTTCCAGTTAAGTCTTTTGCAAAAACCAGTGTTTATTTTATTTTATTTTATTTTTTTTTTTTTGCAACCATTTTCTTAAACCAATTTTGTGTCTTCCCTTTCTTTCTCCCTTTTTGTGTTATAAAGCATTTCCTTTTTCTACTCAATTTTGATGTTGTCCTGTTTTCTTTCGCCGTGTCACACAATGCTCTTTTACCCTTATTTTTCACAGAAGTCAAATTAACTGGTCACTAAAATTCTAAGGGGTATAAAAACCCGCACACTTGGCTAAAAATAGCGCGTGGTTGAATGGTTAGGTTAGAGCGTTCGCTTTCTAACCATGAGACTTTGGTTCAAGTATCACTTGTAATATATCATCAACTACTATACAAGCTGCAAAACCTTTCGAACTTTGAAAGATATTTTTTTACAACGATGTTCACTCTGTACAGCCTAAGACGAAGTCAGTCGAGATATAGGATTGCAGGATAAGAAGCACAGTTTATAGTGAAACATTATGGTTAATCATAGACTTGAACATGTCAAGATTGTAGTGATCGGGAAGACATTGTGGTATTCCAGAACACCCAGATTAAAAAGGAAGATTTTAATGCAAGAATTCCGGTCCACAAAAATACAACACAAATTTCTAGAAAAGAAAACGCAATAAGAAATTTTGTATAAAAAATATAAAAATTTTGTATTTGACAATATATATACAATATAAACAATTTGTACTATTTTGGGTATCTTTTTGTTCGTTAGAAAAGTGTCTTTTATATTTGCGTGAATGTGGGTTGAATATAAAAGTGTCTGTCGTATTTTAACGAATGTCGTTGAATATAAAAGTGTATGTTGTATTCGAACGAATGTTGTTTGAGTATAAAAGTGTTGGTTTTGAGTCGGTAATTACACAGAGTAGTAGCACAATGTTTCTTTCCTTTTCATGTATCAGCAGTTAAGTAAGTGGAAACGGAAAGTGTTTCAAATTGTTGAAAAGGAGTGTGAATGAGAATTCCCGAGGGGGGAGAGAGAGAGAGAGAGAGAGAGAGAGAGAGTCAAACGGAGATTGTAGTAATTGTTAGTGTATGTGTATAACGATGAATCAGTTTACTTAACTTAGTAAGTCCGTGTTACTTCTGCTTTCTTGTCGCTGAGAGCTGTGAAAAGTTTTATGGCTGTTACATGTGTTTCCTCTCTTTTTTCCGTTCGTAACGGTTAAGTGAGCGAAGGATTAGTTTGTCGGCACTGATCTCTTTCATGTAGGCGCCTATCGGACTGTATGTATCTGACACTGCGCCTCTCGGGATTGACTGGCGTGGCTGACTGATCGACTGCTTGCTTGAGTGACGGATCGACCGAACTACTGTCTCTCACTGACCCTCATAACTGACTGACTGCGACTGACTGCAGTGACCGGTTAGGGGACCTCCTTAAATATTGAATTCTGATCACGTGGGAGGATCCCAGAATGATTTTTTCTTTAGCTGTGAAAAAAAAAACCCCGTTTTATTGACGTATTTTGAATTTTTCGATTTGTAAACCAATCAGGATTTAAAATATGATTTTTCACATTGACTTGTGAAAAAGAAGAGCTTTTAGCCATTTGGATCAAATTTTGCGGGTGTGCGATTTTACTTTGGGTTTTCCCACAAATGTTGTAGTCTTTCGAATTTGATTTTGCTGGTGTGCAATTTATTCTGTGTTTTTTTAGCTGTTGTATGGATGATATAGGTTTTGTATCCTTGTTGTATCCCGGAAGGGGATAAACAGAGAAAAAATAGTGCAAGAAATAACTTAACACTGAGGATATATAAATAGAGATTTATTATACCTCCGTACAATAAACCAAATACAAGTACACCCAACGAACAGTTAACACGAATAACAATTAAGAAGGCAATGTCTCTGTATAGGACGTATGCGTCCGTCTTAAGATTTAGGCTTCCGTCTCGTGACGTCTAACTCTCGTCTAAGCTCGATGGCTTTCGACTCTGGAATAATGACGAATAATCTTGATCACTCCCGTGTAATGACGAAGCCTCTCGTACAGTCACGAACACACTCGATCTCTACCGAGTGCTTTTCTCTCTCTGTAGTTCGTTCTCGTCTAGGTCTTTTATAACCCGGGCCATACCCATTCCGGGGTAGGACCAGGATATTCCTCCACAACAATCCTATAACATCCTTTTGTGAGTCGGTTCAACAAAACCGCGGTTTATGCTAATAAGCTACTCGAGTGAAACTTGCATCTTACCAATAGAATACTAAAGGAACGAGGGTGGTTCGCTAACATGTGTATCTTTAAGAAACTAAACGCTATAATAACGTGTCTTGGCAGAGAAGGTAATGATTGCTCCGGGCGTCAATCGTTAAAAATTAGAAACTTCTAACTTAAAACGTTGTAGTGTAAATGCTTTCAATTGCATAAAAATAATTTTACCATCGGAACATTTACTGTTAGATGATTTGAGAAAAGAAAAACCAGGAATTATTGGCTTGGGACCTTGATAATTACAAAATATTTTTAATTATAACTGGTCTTTGATGTAATAACGAATGTTTAATAGTTTAGGTTGTTTTTACACATACTTTGAGAAAAGTGTAATTTTAAGAAAGCTTCAGTGTAATAATGTTCATTAGTCTAGGTGATTTTTTACACATTCTTTGAGAGAAGTGTAATTTTAAGAAAGCTTCCATGTAATAATGTTAATTAATCTTGGTCGTTTTTTACAGGTTCTTTAAAAGAAGTCTAATTTTAAGAAAGCTTCGGTGTTTCATTAGTTTAGGTGATTTTTTACATGTTCTTTGAGAGAAGTGTCATTTTAAGAAAGCTTTAGTGTAATAATGTTTATTAGGTTTAGGGTACTTATTTTTATACGATCTTTGAGAAAAGTGTCATTTTAATAAAGCTTTAGTGTAATAATGTTTATTAATCTTGGTCGTTTTTGACAGGTTCTTTAAGAGAAGTCTAATTTTAAGACTTTGGTGTTACAGTGTTCATTAGGTGATTTTTTACACGTTCTTTGCGAGAAGTGTCATTTTAATAAAGCTTTAGTGCAATAATGTTTATTAATCTTGGTCGTTTTTTACAGGTTCTTTGAGAGAAGTCTAATTTTAAGACTTTGGTGTAATAATGTTCATTAGGTGATTTTTTACACGTTCTTTGCGAGAAGTGTCATTTTAATAAAGCTTTAGTGTAATAATGTTTATTAATCTTGGTCGTTTTTTACAGGTTCTTTGAGAGAAGTCTAATGTTAAGACTTTGGTGTTATAGTGTTCATTAGGTGATTTTTTACACGTTCTTTGAGAAAAGTGTCATTTAATAAAGCTTTAGTGTAATAGTGTTTATTAATCTTGGTCGTTTTAGTTCTTTGAAAATCTAATTTTAAGACTTTGGTGTTATAGTGTTCATTAGGTGATTTTTTACACGTTCTTTTGCGAGAAGTGTCATTTTAATAAAGCTTTAGTGTAATAATGTTTATTAATCTTGGTCGTTTTTTACAAGGTTCTTTAAGAGAAGTCTAATTTTAGGACTTTGGTGTTATAGTGTTCATTGGGTATTTTACGTTCTTTGCGAGAAGTGTCATTTTTAATAGCTTTAGTGTAATAATATTTATTAATCTTGGTCGTTTTTTACAGGTTCTTTGGAAAGTCTAATTTTTAAGACTTTGGTGTTATAGTGTTCATTAGGTGATTTTTTACACGTTCTTTGAGAGAAAGTGTCATTTTTAATAAAGCTTTAGTGTAATAATGTTTATTAATCTTGGTCGTTTTTTACAGGTTCTTTGAGAGAAGTCTAATTTTAAGACTTTGGTGTTATAGTGTTCATTAGGTGATTTTACACGTTCTTTGAGAAAAGTGTCATTTAATAAAGCTTTAGTGTAATAATGTTTATTAATCTTGGTCGTTTTTTACAGGTTCTTTGAAGTCTAATTTTAAGACTTTGGTGTTATAGTGTTCATTAGGTGATTTTTTACACGTTCTTTGAGAGAAAGTGTCATTTTAATAAAGCTTTAGTGTAATAATGTTTATTAATCTTGGTCGTTTTTTACAGGTTCTTTGAGAAAGTCTAATTTTAAGACTTTGGTGTTATAGTGTTCATTGGGTGATTTTTTACACGTTCTTTGCGAGAAGTGTCATTTTTTAATAAAGCTTTTGGTGTAATAATGTTTATTAATCTTGGTCGTTTTTTACAGGTTCTTTGAGAGAAGTCTAATTTTAAGACTTTGGTGTTATAGTGTTCATTAGGTGATTTTTTACACGTTCTTTGCGAAGTGTCATTTTTAATAAAGCTTTAGTGTAATAATGTTTATTAATCTTGGTCGTTTTACAGGTTCTTTGAGAGAAGTCTAATTTTAAGACTTTGGTGTTATAGTGTTCAGTAGGTGATTTTTTACGTTCTTTGCGAGAAGTGTCATTTTTAATAAAGCTTTAGTGTAATAATGTTTATTAATCTTGGTCGTTTTTACAGGTTCTTTAAAGTCTAATTTTAGGACTTTGGTGTTATAAGTGTTCATTAGGTGATTTTTACGTTCTTTGCGAGAAGTGTCATTTAATAAAGCTTTGGTGTAATAATGTTTATTAATCTTGGTCGTTTTACAGGTTCTTTAGAGAAGTCTAATTTTAAGACTTTGGTGTTATAGATATTCATTAGGTGATTTTTACGTTCTTTGAAAGATGTCATTTTAATAAAGCTTTAGTGTAATAATGTTTATTAATCTTGGTCGTTTTTTACAGGTTCTTTGAGAGAAGTCTAATTTTAAGACTTTGGTGTTATAGTGTTCATTAGGTGATTTTTTACACGTTCTTTGAGAAAGTGTCATTTTAATAAAGCTTTAGTGTAATAATGTTTATTAATCTTGGTCGTTTTTGACAGGTTCTTTAAGAGAAGTCTAATTTTAGGACTTTGGTGTTATAGTGTTCATTAGGTGATTTTTTACACGTTCTTTGAGAGAAAGTGTCATTTTAATAAAGCTTTAGTGTAATAATGTTTATTAATCTTGGTCGTTTTTTACAGGTTCTTTGAGAGAAGTCTAATTTTAAGACTTTGGTGTTATAGTGTTCATTAGGTGATTTTTTACACGTTCTTTGAGAGAAAGTGTCATTTTAATAAAGCTTTAGTGTAATAATGTTTATTAATCTTGGTCGTTTTTTACAGGTTCTTTGAGAGAAGTCTAATTTTAAGACTTTGGTGTTATAGTGTTCATTAGGTGATTTTTTACACGTTCTTTGCGAGAAGTGTCATTTTAATAAAGCTTTAGTGTAATAATGTTTATTAATCTTGGTCGTTTTTTACAGGTTCTTTGAGAGAAGTCTAATTTTAAGACTTTGGTGTTATAGTGTTCATTAGGTGATTTTTTACACGTTCTTTGCGAGAAGTGTCATTTTAATAAAGCTTTAGTGTAATAATGTTTATTAATCTTGGTCGTTTTTTACAGGTTCTTTGAGAGAAGTCTAATTTTAAGACTTTGGTGTTATAGTGTTCATTAGGTGATTTTTTACACGTTCTTTGCGAGAAGTGTCATTTTAATAATGCTTTAGTGTAATAATGTTTATTAATCTTGGTCGTTTTTTACAGGTTCTTTGAGAGAAGTCTAATTTTAAGACTTTGGTGTTATAGTGTTCATTAGGTGATTTTTTACACGTTCTTTGAGAGAAGTGTCATTTTAATAAAGCTTTAGTGTAATAATGTTTATTAATCTTGGTCGTTTTTTACAGGTTCTTTGAGAGAAGTCTAATTTTAAGACTTTGGTGTTATAGTGTTCATTAGGTGATTTTTTACACGTTCTTTGCGAGAAGTGTCATTTTAATAAAGCTTTAGTGTAATAATGTTTATTAATCTTGGTCGTTTTTTACAGGTTCTTTAAGAGAAGTCTAATTTTAAGACTTTGGTGTTATAGTGTTCATTAGGTGATTTTTTACACGTTCTTTGCGAGAAGTGTCATTTTAATAAAGCTTTAGTGTAATAATGTTTATTAATCTTGGTCGTTTTTTACAGGTTCTTTGATAGAAGTCTAATTTTAAGAAAGCTAGATAGTTTGTAAAAAACATTGTTACTCTTTTAGGCTCTCTTTTGTTTATCTTTTTGGCTCAACGGTTTAAACCGCCAAAATTCTTAAGATTAATTTCGAATTTATCAAAAATATTTTTTTGTATTTACTGATCAGTAAGAGATGTGATCTCAAGTCCTAATAAGAAGCCGGATGGCTGCCTGTGTGATCGTCTTTTCCCGAATAAATAGAACTCAGGTCGGTAGATAAGGGAGAAGCCGTTTTGATAGCAAGGGGACAAGACAAATTAACATCAAGGGCAGAAGGAAATTAACCCAAAGAAAGATACGGCCAAGAAGACAACAGTTACCAGTCAGCTGAAGAGAACCTAGAAGTTTACAATTGAAAATTGTTACACTTTTATATCTTTTGGTTCTCAGCAGTTAAAAACGGCAAAAATTATTAAAGATTTATTTCGAATTTATGGAAAATATTTTTTCGTATTTACTGACCAATAAAATACCTGTTCACAAGCCCTGGTAAACGCCCGGATGGAAGGAGCTGTGATCCCCTTTTAGTCTCATATAAGGACTCAGATCAGTAGATAACTCAAGAAGGCATTTTAACATCACAACGTAAACATTAAGACGTTTTGAAAGCATTAAAAAGAGAAGGCAGAATGATAAAAGTCAGTTGCAGAGAGTATTCGAAATTTTGAAGTTCACAAGTGGAAATTCTCCTGCGGTTGGACAATAAACAATAAAAAAAGAAGTCAAAGAAATTTTCTCAAAAACCTCAGTGAAGCACAGAGTGAATATAAAAAAAGACATTGTAGGGGCCTCGGCTTTGTTTGTGAAATTGGCCTTGTGCCAAACACAACCGAAGTCCCCACAATTTAAAATATCAGAAGGTTAAAGGTTGGATGTTGGAATGTGGAAGAATAAAATATTTCGTTTTGTATGTTAAAGTAAAAATTTATTAACTAAGCAATAACAAATTTGTAAGAAGAAAATGTTCAAAGAAAAAATGTACGTAGTTAAATGTTCCAAAAAAAATAGTAGTAAGAAGTTAAATGAATCCTTATAGTTGATAGTAGCAGAATGTGTGTATGTAAAAAGATTAATCAGGCTACTAATAAAGTCTATGTTCCATTCCCTTTCTCATGGCAAGAAAGTGAAAAAGAAGGTCAAGCAGTTAAGGAAATTGTACTTATCGGATTTTAGTTTTTAGGAGTCAGTTGAAGTATCTTGTTGTTGTTGTTGTTTCTTTAACGGCGAGTGAGTGAAGAAGAAGAAAGGAAAATTGAAAGGAGGAAGAATGAATGTATGTTGATGAGGCATGACAGGGTCAGTGTCTTGAAATTTATTTTGTTACATTTTAGCGTGTCCTCTATATGCTCCCATCTGTCTGGCTGATTTTTGCCGGTTAAAGGGACGTGGTTAAGTAGTGAAACTTAGTCATGTGATTGACTCGCACCACGTACCCATTTTCTAGGGGTGAAGAAAATTTAACTGGGGTCATAGATCAATTTGCTATTTCCTATCCAATCAGAATCCAGAGTCTTAATTTTCATACCGAGTGGTGAAATTTGCCTTGGTCTGGGTTTTTCCAAAATGTTTTCAGTCATTCTGATCCATTTTTGCGGGTGTGCAATTTCACTTTTTACGTTTCAGTTAATTGTTGGATGATATAGGATTTGTATCCTCTAATATTTCCAAAATTGCTGTATGAACAAGAGTTTTTGTGGGATAAGTAATAAGTAAAAGTTTGTTTTTTATTCGTTTTATGTCTTTTCAAAGTGTGGTGGCACTGTGGTGATACCGAGAAAAGCGATGGACCGGATGTTTGCTCTATAACGACCAGAAAACAAATGACCAAAAGTCGTTTGTGCGCAGGTGGATCCGCGCAGTTGTTCAGGTTGAAAAATAAAAAATTAATCAAATATTAAATTTCCATTTCGTGAGCCTACGCGAATTTTATTTATCAGCCAATGGGAAGCCCAGAATCAAATACAAGTGTGAAATCCCAAACGAGCTGCTGTGATCCAAAAAGAAGATATAAAAAGCGGATACAAAGAGACCTCAGCAGGCAGGCCTCGAGGAGAAGAGTGTAATCAATATCCCCTTGACCTAAGTCAAGCGGCTACTACGCTTGCCTCTTTCCTTCTCCCCTGTCTCAAAACTACTTACTGACCTAAGAAGCTACTACATCAAAAACATTCCTCACTTACACGCTCCCCACATTCCTAAGCCTTAAATTCTTTCAGCTTAATATCTGCCATGAACAATTTAACCTCCGTTGGACCTATATTCAAGTATTACTTTAATTGTAAAAACATTAATTGATATGTGTATATATAAAATGATATTTTCTACTCAGTTTGCTTTTCTTGATTTTATAATCATTTTATGACTTATAGTGGGCTATCTACAACAAGGCCAAATTCTGTTAACCTGCAACAGTATACAACTACCCTTCACTAGAACGGACTCCCACTACAACCGCGAAAAAGAAGCGATAAGCAACCCGCTATAGCACCTTTGTTTTTCTGCTTTCCTGAATGTGCTTAATTCTTGTTATTTGTGCCCATTTCAACTTAGGGAAAGAGAAGCACGAGTTCTCTTTTCCCTTTCTATTCATACTTACTAGATTTTTGCATTTGGCGCAAGAATTTACGATTTAGTAGGGAGTTAAATTGTTATGCAACCAGACTGGCAACTGGGTCCCACCCATTCACAGTCAGGTTAGCCAAATGCAGACAACAATTCTACTCCTGCAGCTTCTTCTCTCGCACTTTCCGCCTGTGGAAATCACTCCCGTATTCTTACTTTCCTGACGGCTACAACCTCCAGAAGTTTAAATGCTGAGTCAATACTCATCTACTAACCACTGGACTCTAGCTCTCTCCCCACCCCCGTATAACCTTCCCTTCTCTCCACCTATGCATCTGTCATCGCACCTGCTTGCTCAGCTTTCTATTGCTCCTTTCTAACTAGTTTGTACTTCTCACTCTTTTCTAATTAATCTTTTTACAGTTATGTAGCCCCCTGCACATCAGTGGCATTTCCGCCTTGCTTGGGGTGAAATGATTAAAAAAAAAAATTGTGGTATGTATTCTCCAAGAAATCAAATTTAAAAAAAACAAAAAACTTGCTATTAATATCGGACTATTTACATTATTAGGACATCTTGTCCTCATCTTTGTTGCCATGTTTACGACGCTTCAGCCATTGTATACTCCGGCCTTCTTCAGGTGCTAGGAATTTTGAACCGAATCCTTTATTACGGTCATTGGGGTATATCATTCTCATTCCTTGTGTGAAGCCACTTCTGGTAGCCATGAGTTATCACTCTTTAACTTAACTAAGTTATTTGTTAACCACTGCTGTAGCCTGGTATTGAACTCACATGGCCCAGTGGATATAGACGTTGGTTAGTTCCAGTGACTTGACCCAAAGAGTTGTGAGGCTACAGCAGTGGTGATCAAATAGCTTAGAGAGTTGAATTAAAGGGAGATAACACTTGGCTACCAGAAGTGGCTTTGCACAAGGAATGAGAATGATATACCTCAGTGATCGTAATAAAGTGTTTGGTTCGAAATCCTATCACCTGAGAAAAGGCGGAGCGTACAATGGCTGAAACGTCGTACAAATGGCAACAAAGATGAGGACAATAGTTTTTTTTAATCATCTCACCCCAAGCAAGGCATTCCACTGCCACTATTGCGCATGGGGCTACATAGGGGAAGGTAAAGAGAAGGAGTGGTTAGACATAGGGAATGTCAGGAGGAAGGTGACAGATGAGTAAGGATAGCGAGGATGAGGGTTGGGCAGATGGGAAGAGTGTTTGATAGAATGGGAGCAGGTTAGTGTGTTAGGAGGTGTCTATTGACCTTACATTTAAACTCCTGGAGATTGTAGCCGTCGGGGAAGCACTCGTGTGGAAGAGAATTCCACAGTCGGGAAGTGCGAGGAAAGAAACTGTTGGAGTAGAAGTTACGGCTGCATTTTATCGGTTTCTCTGTAAAAGGGTGGAATCTAGTTGCTAATCTAGTATCTCGTTCAAATTCGCATTTAGGGGTCACCAGTGATCTAAGTTCATAGATCACTGGTGCCTTATTAGGACTAAGTAATAGTCCTGTGGGGTTTGATACATTGACACCCACACACACACACACACATACATGGTGATTCAGCGTTCACGTGATAACTGAGTTTCCCGCGTAAACGATGCCAATAAAAACGGGGAACGTCACGTGGTACGCTAGTTAGGATTTTGTCCCGGGCAAGAGCAGACATGTTTCCCTAACTCACAAAAACACACGCGCACTAATTGCGGGTAGCAATTAGGGGCGCAATTTTTTATTTCTCACCAGGGAAAGAACTTCTCTTTCCTTAATTTTATGCATGCTGTCAACCCTATGTAACCTTTGTCAATATATTGTTGTTCTTGTTACTTTCGCCTACTCGTTCTTTCTTATTGCCTGTTTTATTTCATGACCCCAGTTACGCCGAGTCGACTCGTAAACTTAAATTAGTAATGGACGCCTTCGCCTTCTACAGTCCTATAATGTAAATAATATAAATACTACCTCATCTCAGAAGCATAGACAAATATTAATCTCGAAGTTAATAGCTTTCGAAACAAAGAGTCAATATTACGGAGATGTTTTTTTGTTATCAATACCAAGGAAGAATGACATTCATAGACATTAGACGAACAACCATATACCAGCGTTTCTCAACCGGTGTTACTAATACTAACACTAATACGCCCTGAAAGGTCGCCAGGTGCACCCCGAGTAAACAGAAAAGTAATTTAAGAATTATATTTTATATTTAAAAAATATTTACTAAAAAAAAAAAAAAAATGGAAACACTAAAGACATGGTTTCCATATTTAAGTCCAGTTATTTGATATTTTAAATTGGATGCTAAAGTCTTTAATCTTTAAGAAGGAGTAGATATTTTTTTCCATTTTTTCAAAGAATTTAAATCAGTCATTATCGAACTCTCAAAAAGTATATATATAACAAACTCTTCGTAAATCGATTAAAGGGAAACTGTAACGCTAATTTTCTTTGGGCGTGCTAAACCAAAATCTAATGTTTTCAAATTTAAGGACTAATTTTTTCATATTAAAAATTAAAGGGCACCCCATAGTTTTGGTAATTTTACAAGTACGCTCCGAAGTAAAATAAGGTTTAGAAAAACTGGTATCGACATTGGTCGACAGCATTAAAAGGGCTATCAACAAAAAAAATATGATCATTCCCCGTAAAAAAAAAAAAAAAAAATTAAAAGAACTGAGGAAACCTGCAGCAGCACTTTTGTAAGTTAGCAAAGGACAGGGGTTTTTGTAGAGGACTGATTTATATACTGCTTTATAAGAACCCGACTTACGACAATATCGACCTGTGTCGATTCGTGGTTACGACGCAATCTCTATTAATCTTGTTTCAATTTATGCCGTTAACCCCGTACATACGACGCAAATATAACGAGAAAGATTTGTTCTCTTTTATTTTTTATTTTAAGCCTTAATTTGGTGTGTTTTATGTACCTTAAAACATGTTGTATGTACCATAAAATATGTTTGTATCTTAATGCATGTTTTCTGCAACTTGAAACATATTTAGGTATCTTAAAACATGTACATATTGGTATGCATATTGAGTTTCCCTGTAAGAGATAAGGCATTTTCGTGTTAAACGAGAAGTTGGCGAATTCCCGATAAAAAAGAAAAACAAATGTATGTTTCTCATTCTTCACCAAATTTGCTGCTGCAGCCAAGTACTGCAAAACAGACAAGATCTTACTCTTCGTCATCTCATCTAACGAGAGCCAATGACATCACTGACAATAAATATACAAGCAGCTTAAAACAATTTCATTTCATGATAGATAGATAGATAGATAGATAGATGAGAATATTGTTTTAGATAGATAGATAGATAGATAGATAGATAGATAGATAGATAGATAGATAGATAGATAGATGAGAATATTGTTTTAGATAGATAGATAGATAGATAGATAGATAGATAGATGAGATTTTATTGATAGATAGATAGATAGATAGATAGATAGATAGATAGATAGATAGATAGATAGATAGCTTAGTTGATCAATCCTGATTGATCGGCGGAATATTGAGAGCGCAAGGACAAAGAATCTACAGCCGCCTTACTTTTTGTAGATTTCACTAACGCCTTAGACAGACAGACAGAAAGACAGACAGACAGACAGACAGACAGATAGATAGATAGATAGATAGATAGATAGATAGATAGATAGATAGATATAAATGGGTTGAGATATATATATATATATATATATATATATAGAGAGAGAGAGAGAGAGCTATGCTAGAAAGATTTATTCTCCCATTTCAATTTTCCCCATTATGGGCATTATTATATCCGTGATATAATAACACCGTCCTTCACGGATGGAACAGAATAGCTGAATGGAAAACGAATGGCAAACATGCTTTATTTTCAGAAACTTTATGCGACTAAAACATACACAAAACTATGTATTTACATATATACACATGTCCTGTTACAGATTAATACAACGCATATATCTACACATCAAAGTAAGTCAGGAGCACATTTTTCCTATCCGGTGTCTTCAAAATCTCTGGCTCTCCGAGTAGTAGTCGTTAAGGGTTACATAACCGGTCATGTGCGATTCATACTAATTGGGATAAAAAGAAAGTAAAGTTATTCTAACTGAAACACAGCGTATAAAAATACAGAAACTTTACTGTCTCTAACCACAAGTCAGGAGAACATCTTTAATTACCACTAGTTTTCGGTGTAACAACAAATGTTCACTCGTTTAAGTGTTTTTTTGTTTTTGTGTTTTACAAATACTTTGAGAGAAGTGCAATTTTGAGAAACTTCAGTGTAATAATGTTTCTTAATCTAGATGATTTTTACATGATCTTTGAGAGAAGTGTCATTTTAAGAAAGCGTCTGTGTAGGTATCTCCACTATTTTTCGATACCTAAGTTTTCAATTTAATTTTTTTTTTAAATAAAAAAACGTTTCTTGAAACTTTAATTTTAGCTTAATTGAAAACTAAATGATTAAATTTAATATTTCCAGTAAGTAAAATACTCTGGTGTATTTCAAACAGAAATTATATTGGTTGAAATCTAAAATTTTTCAATTATGTTTTTTTAATTTTTCAATTTTTCGGCCATTTTTGAGTGTTCGACACATTTGTAAACAAAAGTTAATTCTCGGCTTTATAAATCTTGCAAAAATAAAATATACATTTGTGACACATTATTTTTAGAAATTTAGCAAATTTTTTGTTAAACTAATCTGATTTACACAGGTATTACTCATTTATCGCATGAAATTTAGAATAAAACTATTTCTTAAACACAGAGTTGAACTTTCTGATCTTTCCCCTGTATTTGAAATGTGACGACAGCTCGACAGATTATATGATAAGAGTATGGCGATCAAAAGTGACATAATTGTACACATATTTTCCTGTAAGGGGAAGAAACTGTGAAGCACATGAACTTTTAGTGTACACATAGAAATTACCATACAAAGATAAAACAACTTCAATTACACAAAAAAATTAAACATTATCTTGAATATCCGAAGACACGATGATTTGTATTAAACTTTTCAATTTTCGATGAGTAAACATAATCTTCACTTAATAAGTTAATAAACTAACGACAACAATTTTTAAGTATTTTAAAAATATTTTTGCAACTATAAATTATTAAAATTAAAAAAAAAATAAAAACAATTATTTTAAAATTTCATTATTAACCGAAAAGTTTTTATCTTCAGACTATTCTGTCTTTAATATATATTATTTTTTTAAAATACGGCTCATACTAATGAAGGGGAAGAGAGAGTAAAGTTATTCTAACGTAAACACAGCGCGTAAAAATCCAGGAACTTTACTGTCTCTAACCACAAGTCAAGTGCACATCTTTGCTCTCCGGTGTCTACAAAAACTCTAGCTCTCCAATTGACCGCTCTTGGTTACATAACCGGCTATTTAAGGTTCATACTAATTGGGGAAAGAGAAAGTGCGTTAATTTCTAGGAAATTTTCCGTACAACTTCGTACGAGTATTGCGACCTATCAACATTCAGCGTATCTGACAAAACAAAGTGAACTGCGGTTTTTGAGTGCATACCAAAATCATTTCATTAAGTGATAAAATTATTTGTACTGTTTTCTTAATCGCAACACTCAGGGTTTAAATTGTAACCAAAGTGTAGCTGAATCTTAAATTAACTGTGTTAAGTAGTTTCAATTAGGTTCTTTTTAATGACTCATTAAAATAAACCACAACGATAAAACTCCTAATTAACTAGTGTAGAATGATTTGCGGAGGGAATGAACATACTTCCCCGTTCTTTATCAGCCAAACATAAAACAAAGTTTGTCTATATTTCTGAGATTAGTTATTGTAACTCTATACATTATTTACATTGTTCGGACTGTTGTCCTCATTTTATTGTCATATTCACGACGTTTCGGTCGTTGTGTACTCCGACCTTCTTCAGGATTTGTCTATATTTCTGAGATGAACTATTATAATTATTTACACTATTTATTTTGTTCGGACTGTTGTCCTCATTTTATTGTCATATTCACGACGTTTCGGTCGTTGTGTACTCCGACCTTCTTCAGGATTTGTCTATATTTCTGAGATTAACTATTATAATTATTTACACTATTTATATTGTTCGGACTGTTGTCCTCATTTTATTGTCATATTCACGACGTTTCGGTCGTTGTGTACTCCGACCTTCTTCAGGATTTGTCTATATTTCTGAGATGAACTATTATAATTATTTACACTATTTATATTGTTCGGACTGTTGTCCTCATTTTATTGTCATATTCACGACGTTTCGGTCGTTGTGTACTCCGACCTTCTTCAGGATTTGTCTATATTTCTGAGATGAACTATTATAATTATTTACACTATTTATTTTGTTCGGACTGTTGTCCTCATTTTATTGTCATATTCACGACGTTTCGGTCGTTGTGTACTCCGACCTTCTTCAGGATTTGTCTCTATTTCTGAGATGAAGTATTGTAATTATTTACACTATTTATTTTGTTCGGACTGTTGTCCTCATTTTATTGTCATATTCACGACGTTTCGGTCGTTGTGTACTCCGACCTTCTTCAGGATTTGTCTCTATTTCTGAGATGAAGTATTGTAATTATTTACACTATTTATATTGTTCGGACTGTTGTCCTCATTTTATTGTCATATTCACGACGTTTCGATCGTTGTGTACTACGACCTTCTTCAGGATTTGTCTATATTTCTGAGATGAAGTATTGTAATTATTTGCACTATTTATATTGTTCGGACTGTTGTCCTCATTTTATTGTCATATTCACGACGTTTCGGTCGTTGTGTACTCCGACCTTCTTCAGGATTTGTCTATATTTCTAAGATGAAGTATTGTAATTGTTTACACTATTTATATGGTTCGGACTGTTGTCCTCATTTTATTGTCATATTCACGATTTTTCTGTCGTTGTGTACTCCGACCTTCTTCAGGATTTGTCTATATTTCTGAGATGAACTATTATAATTATTTACACTATTTATATTGTTCGGACTGTTGTCCTCATTTTATTGTCATATTCACGACGTTTCGGTCGTTGTGTACTCCGACCTTCTTCAGGATTTGTCTATATTTCTGAGATGAAGTATTGTAATTATTTACACTATTTTTATTGTTCGGACTGTTGTCCTCATTTTATTGTCATATTCACGATGTTTCGATCGTTGTGTACTCCGACCTTCTTCAGGATTTGTCTATATTTTTAAGATGAGGTATTGTAATTATTTACAGGATTTACATTGTTTGGACTGTTATCCTAATCTTTATTGCCATATTCACGACGGCCTTCTTCAGGTTAGAATTTCGAACCGAACCTTTTATTTGGTTCATGGGGGTAGATCGTTGTAGTTTCCTGGAGGTTAGCGTCAGCCATACTGATGGAAGGCAGAGAAAGGTCTTCAGATGATTAATGGAGAATAGTTTAGTTTTGGAGCTGTTAAAATTAACAAGTCATCTTTTGCTCCAGTTAACAAAAGCCGGATAATCGTTTTGGACATTGGCTGCCATTTTGACTTTATCGAACTGATCAGACATTTTGTTTTATATAGATGAACATAAAGAAAATACAGGGAAAAAAATGGCTTGATTGAAACAACAGTTATATCATTTGCCGGTGGGATAAGGGTTAATAAGAAATAGTAAAGACCAAGCATGTTGTAAGGCACGGCTTTTTACGCTCGGCTGAAACACTGACCAACTTCACTACCAGTCAGCGTGTGTACTTGTGGTGCAGCCATTTAACTGTAGCCCTAGAGAATCCCTCCAGTGATGTCTGGCCCGTCTAGTCCTTCCTAAATCGCCCCCGAACATCTGTTGGTCGCTGTAGAGTTAACATTCAGAAATGGGGATATGTCACTGATGATGATCCCAACTGCCAATGTGGATAATTATAAACTATGGAGCATCTTCTAGTTTGCCTCAATATCCATTCACACTTAACGACCTTGAAGCCATAACACCCCAGACAAGGCTCTATGTGCAATACCGTATTAATGAGACTCTCGCCTCTCTCTTTCTCCCTCTCTATGTCTCTCTTAACCCTAGTGAATTCCTTTCTGCTAACTCCAGTGATGCCTGGCCCGTCTAGTTCTGCCTAAATCGCTCCCAAACACCTGTTGGTCGCTGTAGAGCCACCCTTCAGAAATGGGAATATGCTATCGATGATTGCTAAGGCAATTAAAAACTACAGAACATCTTCTAATTTGTCCTAATCTTAAAGATCCATTCACACTTAACGACCTTGAAGCCATGACACCCCAAACAAGGCTCCTTACAACACCGGAAGTTAGTGCGAAAGAATTCAATAAAATCTTAAGATCCGTTAAAATGTATTGGAATTTTAAATGATCAATTAGAAAAATAACACTAATCAAGCATAAAATAAAACAAGGAAGCTGAATAACTAAAGAAAGTATCAATCGTTGCCTGAGTAAAGGTCAATGGATCTTGACTATATATAATCGCCAAATTCAAATGCTCGTCCTCTTCCTTCTACTCCGTTAATCAGGCAGCACGAAGCAACATTGTCCCCTCACCACAAGTCCGATCAGTGTTTCGGAGAAATGGGGCCTACATGCTTAAGAGAATTTAGTACTACCTAAGGAAGCTATGGGTAAATAGCAGGACTGTGTTCTATAGTCTTGGGTAGCAACCTGTCTAGGAGAAGGAAAGCTCTGAATTCAAACTATCCTGGAGAGGGTTGGGCTCCTTCAGACTGTCGTACCCAAAGAAACACCACTTCTACTACGGTTGCAGTACACGTAGCGCCCCCTACCAGTGGCGATTGTGGAACTCTGAAAGTAGGTGGGTCACTTATGGGCTGAGATTTTTTCTGAGGAGGAAAGGGGCAAACTCAAGCAGCGTCTTTATTTTCATACTACACCATTATTATATACACAACTTAGGAATGAGTTTGAGTATAAGTATGTTACTTCACTAAATTAAACAATAACTTTTCGTTCATAGTAGTGGTGTTCTAATCTATTCTTGCCTTCCTTTCCGCTCTGAAGCTGTTGGAACACAAGAGAGGTTAATTTCAAAACAAAATCAAAAGGTTAATATTAACATCAATACCTTCTGAAGAAGGAAATGCGCTGAAGATAAAATCTTAACAAAATCAGAGACTGATCAGTTTCAAAAACTTTTGAAGCTTATAAAAGTGGGAAGTCAACCGAGGGGCCAGCTAAAATTCTGAGGGAGTCTTGGCCTCTTCTGAACCCCTGTAGAATCGCCATCGGCCCCTACGACTCTAATGATTCAAGGGATATCTGGATCTGAGTCTGGGAAGAAGCTAACTGAAGAGACTTTTTCTCCTATAAGAACTGTTGACAAGATAACCGGGTGCCTTTCACCTTAGCTAAGTCTTCATACGCACACTGTCTTTAACCAGTTTTTTCTTATTTCTCTTTATTCTAGTTGTTTATTAAATATGTCTAAATAGTACAGGTTGGTGCATTTCTTTTAAAAAGCTATCACGGAAAAGATCAAAGAATTGACCCTGACTCCGGATGACCAGTCTTTACACAGTCCTAGTACAGACTCGCCAGTAAAAATCTCATTTATATCATTTTTGTGGTGCAGTGGATATCGACTCAGAACAAGAAATCTGGAAGCCGAGTTCAAATTCCATTTGAATTCCTTGCATTTCACTTACAAACAAATACTCTTGGGAAGGTATTACTCCGACTCTTCTCTCCAGTTATGGGTTAAATAATAGGACAGATTGGGTTCTAAAACCTTAGCTGGCAACCAGTCTACCGCGGAAAGATAATCTTCTGCCCAGTCACTCATGTCTCTTTCAAGACATGATCGCCTAAGCGTGTATCACCTATGGCGCTTAACTGACTGACTGAATGAAGACCAAGAGTACTGTTGATTTCTGTTGAAGACAATATTATTCTTTATTTTTTCTAGTGTTTATTTTTTTAAAATTATTTAGACTAAATCTATATTGTTTTGAATGTTTAATTGCAATATATTTATATTTTTGCTTTTGCAAATAAATCATTTTTGTTGTCATAAAACTCTGGAGTTGATTTATTATGCTTTTCTTTTTTTTTCCTTCTCTCTCTTTCTCTCTCTCTCTCTCTCTCTTTCTCTCTCTCTCTCTCTCTTTCTTTGCTTTTTTTTTCTTTTTTTTTTTTTTTCGCAGCTGTGACAAAATGGTGACTAAGCTTTGAAGTTCATTTCAAAACAAAAACAGCAATTCAGCTATCTTAATCAAAAAACAAATAATTTTCTTAATTCGGTGTTCATTTCATCACAACCAACAACAAAGAAAGTAATTCATGTTTCTTTTCAGATTTTGTTTTAGAAATCTGACTTTTTATTTGTGTTCGTTTAAAAAGTTTATTTTCTGTTGAAAAATTTCTTTCTTCATCCAATTTGGACGAAGAATTTCACTTATTAAAAAATCACAAAAAATAGAGTAATTGCAACTAGATATTTTGATTCAAGCATTAATGCAAATCTGATAAAAGCATAACATAATAGTAACACTATTAATAACAATAGCACGATTGGATATATACATTGTAACATAGACCTCGGCTATGTTTATCAAATTGGCCTCGTCCCAAACACAACCGAAGTCCCCAAAATTTAAAATATTAGAAGGTTGAAAGAATAAAAGCGTTTTGTTTGTAAAATATGTGAATTTCTATTATTAACAGAGCAGAATAATATAAAATCTGTAAGTGAAATTACGATGTAAATGCTCAAAAAGAAAGTGTAGCAGTACGAAGTTAAAGAATTCGTAGCTGTAAGTAGTAGGTTATGCAAAGATTAACAGGATAGTAATGAGGTCTGTGTTCCTTTCCTTTTTATGGCCGGCGAGAAAGTGAAAAGGAAGGTGAAGCAATAAAGGAAAATATTACTTATCGAAGTTAAATTTTAAGAGTCAGTTGAAGATGTCTTGTTGCTGTTGTTGTTTCGTTGACGGCGTGTGAGTGAAGACGAAGAAAAAAATATAGGAAGGAGGGGAAGAACGAATGTGTGACAGTGTTATGTCGCCAAGTATAAATGAATAACTCAACAACAGAATCAGAATATAAGTTGTATTCCGCGGAAAGACGGTTAGTATGTACAGAAGTGATTAGTAATATTTACAATAGAAAGATACAAGAGTCCAATAAGTCGTAACACGTGTGTATACGTGATTACTTCCGGTACGCCACCGGAAGTGTGACTAACTCTTCACTGACTCGCACTGACTCTTCAGTAACTCATTAGAGACTCTCAAGTGACTCTCCACGACTCCCTACGACTCATTATTTAGCTGTCCCTCCCAGTAAGGGCAACATATGACACATGGTCAGTTTATATCTGGGCTTTCCGGGCTATATGGCCCGGCCAAAAAATGTCTGTCTATTATTCCCCAGTCGTGCTTCTACCCTTCGGCGGAACCACGACTGGGTTATTGCTCTCTGCTCGGAAGCAGAGAGCGCCCTCTACCCGAAGTCAGAGAGCTGACAGTGTCGTAGAGTCGTCAGTCTAGTGACTCTCTACGACTCTCCTTGTAGAGAATCCACCATTGCTATATATAGCAATGGTAACAGTCCATTTTTAGTCAAATAGGAGCGGCGCCCTAACAGACAGGACGTTATGTCGGGTCAGACTTGAAGTTTCTTTTGTCACATCATAGCGTGTCGTCTCTAATTTCTGCTTCCATCTGACTGACTGATTCCATTTACTTTTTTGTTTTATAGCTAAATATTTTTCACACTGGATTGTTAACTTTTCTCTCAGTTTTGCAAATGGCTTCCTTTCATTCGTTAAAAAATTAATTTAGCATCGGATCGCGAAATTTGCCTTCGTCTTTTTCTTTCAGTATGGAGTAAATCCTTTTTCTATTTGTCGAAATTAAATTTCACACTTGATTGTGAGTTTTGCCTTCGTCTTGTTTTTCCAAAATGTTTTCAGTCATTCTGATCCGATTTTGTGGATGTGCAATTCTACTTTTTGTGTTTCAGTTAATTGGGCGATATAAGATTTGTATCCTATAATATGAGCCAATGTATAGGGCGATATATAGATTGAAAACTTGTACGGTAAGCATGTAGTCGCTATTTAAGATTATGAATCTATGATGCAGTACTAATTACCAGATATTGATAGTTTGTGAATATAGGAATGGATAAGCTTTTCACTTGTGCAAGTTGAAAAAAGTGTTGAATCTAGTCTTGTAGACCAAGATGATAGTGCCAAACATTCTCGCTGTACCAATAAGCTGGATCTAAGTCTTGTTCGGCACTTTTGTGAATCAACACGCAGTAGAGAGTTTGTATTAAGAATAAATACTGCCCATACAATTAAAGGAATGACTTGTTCATTATGAAAGTAGAATGTTTGTTTAGGTCTTGTTGCAAGCGCACTTATATAATATAACCTGTTGAAAAGTTATATATATATATATAAGAAGGTATTTATGTAGGCTGTGTTCAATTACCCCAACATTTTCTAAGGCACAAGGTCAACATCGAGTAATCAACAAATCTTCATTAACAATAACAATCTTTATACATAAATAAATACAAATATTACAACAATGTTTTTGAAAGGATTAGAAGATCTGAGTCCAAGCGAGTGTTTGATAAATATGCTGAAGAATACAGTTCGAAATTCAAGATTTTCTGTTTAATTAAATGTTCTTAAACGGTTTGATTCACCAGGATTGTTATTTACTTTTGGGGGTTTTTTTTTAAAGATAGAGAAGAAATTAATGTACAGTTATTTACCTTGGATTGTATTTTTTTATGTTCATCGATAGTCGATAGTTTTCTTATTTGGTTTTTATAAATTGAAGATTCTTTTGCTGCAGGTCTTTGCTGTGTATTTTTCGTAATATTATTCTTTGAGAACGAAGTTTGATAATGTGTTTGTTGTTAATCAACTTATAAACAATTTCGTCGATTTTCGCTGAGTGAGATGCAAAAGGTCGTACAATAAGGTTTCAAGAAGCCTGCTCTTAGTTTTCGGAATTCTCACTAAGGACTTCGCCTCGGGCCACAGAATGAGTATTTAGTCTGGTCATGTGACCAGCTCACTTTCAACATTTCAATTTTCAGCGCGAAAAGGAAAAGTGACCAATCAGAAAACTTTTTGCCAAGTGATCCACTTTTAATGGGTTTAGCAGAAATAGAAAATATATTAGCGTGATCTACTTTTAATGGGTTTATTTTCAGTTTATCTTATTTCTTAACAATTATCACTTGCGATGGGTAAATTATCGTTCCTACCGCGATGTAAAAATTATTGTTTTATTTTTACACCTTCAACTATTTCACAAACATTTAGTTATAATGTTTTATGTACTTATTCTACAGTAGTGCTCTATAAACCCTAGATCCTGGTGTGGAACGAAATACTAATTATTTAATATACACTACCGGCCATAATTATTAGGCCACACCAGTGTTTTTAAAAAATTATGTATTTCATACTATTTTTTAGTATTTATTGCCAAGTAAATAATTGTAAATGAAAATAGAATGGTTCTTTTGTAAATACTGCACAATAACATGTGCATTAAATGAATTTATGTATATTTAATAATTACCTATATCGCAGTTTCATCAATGAAAGAATGAAGAAAATTTAGGGTGATTCGGACAAGTTCATTTTTGCTTCCTTGCCTTGTAAAATTTTGTAAAGTAATAATAACAAAAAAACCATTCTATTTTCATTTACAATTATCCACTTAAAAATAGTATGAAATACATAATTTCGTTTAAAAAACTTGGGTGGCCTAATAATTATGGCCGGTAGTGTATATAGGAGAGAAAGGCAGACTCGTAAAGACGGAGAGGATAAACCAAAAGATTTTATCCCATTTAATATAAATTAGTAATTAGATAAAAGTAGAGAGCTCGAGGGATATTATCCAGAGCATTATAAAATATTGAGAGAAAAACTCAACACATATTTAGACGGTTATAAATCAGGATTTATTTCAACAGTGTAATTTTACTTACATTGTCTCATTCAGACTGTTGAAAAATAAATAAATTCACTCAGAATATTTAAAACAAATATGTTTTTAACAGAGGAAATATAAATATGATATTGTTTTAAATCTGCTATATTTAAAGGGCAAGAGTGCTCAGTATCAGAAATAGAGCATTTATTGATTGATTTGTTTTTTAATGTTTATCAACCCTTTGCAGGTTATTTTAAGCCAGAAAATATAGATTTGAAGAAAATTTTTGGGATAAAGATTTACTGATGCAAGTTCTACTAATTAATCCATAGCTGAGGAGAGAAGAGGTGGATTCATACCTTTCTGAAGAGTATTTGCACAGAAGTGGATATAATGAACCCAACTGGAATAAGAACTTAGCTCTCTGATTTCCAATTCTGTGTTTAATAATTATGGCCGGTAGTGTATATATTTCCAATTTCAGCAGAAAGGAAATGTAATGTGCTAAACACAGCCGGAACTTGGTGGGAATAAAAACAGCAGAGTGTTGTCTATAGACTGTAGAATACTTTGACTTTGTTCAGCATATGTATTCATTTTTTGCTGGTTCTACTCATTGCTGTGGTGAATACGGGATAAAAATGAGTCTTTTTTTCACTGTTTTCAAATTCGCGAGCCAGTGTAAAATTTATTTTGACAAATAGAAAACGGGATTGGCTCCGGGCTGAAGAAAAGACCAGGGCAAAGTTTCGCGAGCCTGTGTAAAAACATATCCTGACTAATAGAAAAATGAAGTGACTTACAACCTGAGAAAAGTAGCGAGCCTTTTGTTATAAATAGATAAAGGAAGTTGGATCAAAGAGACAGGAGAGCAGAGAACAGAGAGGACATCAGTCACAATGTAGCAGGAAATTTTTCTAGGCCGCCGTTCCGACACAAATGCCCCGGCGACCCGCATTCACACTGTTATATTTAAATCAATATTTGTACCCCTACCTTAGATTTTACAAGTACATTTTTACTACTTTACATATTTGCGACGAGATATGAGAACAATAGTTGTTTCTTTATTTCTTTCGAATACACAGATTATAGAATAATATTTTTTGTTCTCAGTTCAATGAAAGCCAGTTCTTGGGAAAGAACCTTTCTTTCCTCTCTCCTCCTGTCTGGTCTTTGACTGCAGGCCGTACGAACACTGCCTATCTGTTTAGTGCAAGTGACCCTAATAGTATTTTATGTATTAACGCCGACTCACTTTTCATATGCTAACACGTGATGTAACCCCTAACGGCTTTGTTTTCGCGTGTATTGGAATATAGCAACGTCACTTGACTGTTTGCTTTCGGATGAGTTGGACGTCATCAACACTGGACTTGGATGTCACTGAAAATCAAATAACTAAGAATCCGGAACAGTATTCTCAAACCCAAGTCGTTCACGTTCCTGTTTTATCTGTGTACCATATTCGCTATCAGCGAGGAAGGATTGAACGGTGTGAATCAACGACTAATTGAATGAACATTTTTCTTTTCGAACTTTATTTTGATAACAACCGATCGATGTCGATCTCTGCAAATTATAAGGCTTTGTATCTTTTTTATCCTATAATATGCTGTTGTTACTGTTGTCTGTATTTCGTCGCCTAAATATATGTTTGACCAATTTTTCCCTCATTCCCTTTTATCATTTAGTTTGTTTTGTTTTCTTTAATTTAATACATTTGTATATTGTGAAAATAAAGTATCGTTATTCTTGAGTCGTCTTCTGTTGTCGTCTGCCTATTGTTCGTTTTCTCGCTGTCGTTTAGCGACGTCCAGAATTGGTGAATTCCCCTCCCATTGTTCTTTATCAGCCTATTATTGAACGCTGGGATATTCTTTTTTTTTTTTTTTACTTTCTCGTTGCGTCCCGGCTATCGTAATCCCAATGAAACCCCGGGCATAACAACACCTTCTCACTTTCACTCTCTCTTGCTGCTTTCTTTACCTCTCTTTCTTTCTCTTCACCTACTCACCATCCACAAAAAGAAAGAGAGGAACAAAGACTATTACTGGTTGATACACAGAACGAAACAGATTTTTTTCTGCACAAATCACATTTCATTAAAACAAACTGTTACGGTGCCCTCCTACGAGGAATGGACACTTCCTCTTACTATATATAATTACCTGCGTGACTTACGGAGTTGGCAGTTAGTACGACAGCTAGTGCCAAGTAAAGCTATAGTGGGTTATCCGTTCTAGTGAAGAGTAGTTGTATGTTGTTGCAGATTAACGGAATTTGGCCTCGTTGTAGATAGCCCACTATAAGTCATAAAGAAAGGTTATAAACCAAGAAAAGCAAATTGAGTTTAGAAACAACATTTTATATATACACATATCAATTAAGGTTTTACAATTAAAGTAATTCTTTAAGTATGGGTCCAACGGACGTTAAAATGTTCATGGCAATAAAATGCTGAAAAGAGAATTTGTTCGTATGAATGTGGGAGCGTTTTAAATTAGGAATGTCTTTGATGTATCCGTTCCTTTGGTCGGTAAGTAGTTTAGAGACAGCGAAGAAGAAAAGGAGAGGGAAGGGCGGCGAGCATAGTAAGTCGCTTGACGTCGGTCAAGGGAGATACTAATTACACTCGTCTCTCTCGAGTCTGTCTGTCTGTGTCGGTTTGTCTGGCGATGCTTTCTGTATCAGCTTTTTATTTCGTCTTTTTGGATCGCAGCAGATCATTTGGGAATTCAGATTTGTATTTGATTCTGGGCTTCCCATTAACCGATAAATAAAGTTCGCGTAGGCTGGAGAAATGGAATTTGATATTTAATTAATTTTTAGTTTTCAACCGGAACATCTGCGTGGAGACGGGTTGCGCACCGACGAGTTTTGGTCATTTGATTTCTGGTCGTGAGAGTGTAAACATCCGGTCCCTCACTTTGCTCGGTATGTAACACCACAAAGCCAGTTACGATTCAGGCAATATGCAGCGTAACTGTACCGTTCGAACATAGTTACTTATTACTAACGCTTACTTTGTATATATTGTTATTATACTAATACACAGTTTTAAACCTACCTCAGGTGTTCCGTGTCTTCCGGCACAAACCGGTCATAACAACTTTGCGGCGAAGTTTTGCCAGAACAACTCCACAACAAATTGGCAACGAAGATTTGCGTTAAGATTTGCCACCACAAATTGGAGACGAAGGTCCACAATACAAACGAGCCCTGAATTTTTAAAACTCTTTATTACTCTTTCTCTTAGAACATTTTCAGAGTTTAATAATTTCATTCATGCAGACTGAATGTTATTCTGCTGGATAAATAAATTTTCACTTATAAAAACAAGACAATCTTACCTGTTCAACCTTCTGATAATTTTAAATTGGTGGTGGGGGTGTTCAGTTATGTTTGGCATAAAGTTAATTTTATAAGCATAATCGCGGTCCCTACATCGCTGAAATGTACTGACATTGTAGAATCACTTCTACATGCATATACATACTTATATACATATCGCCATGTACGCACGTACACACACATATACGCACATACTTATACATTAGTACCGCACGTGAAACCTCTTTTTCCCGCGCTTCATTCAAAAATATATAAGCTGATGTTCACACGTGTTTAGACCAGTTGGAAACTGCTTTTCGGGGCTAACAGTCCGAATGCCGTTAGTTCCTTTCCAACTCACATACTGCACTAATTGCGTTCAGCAATTAGTTACACCAAAAATATTTCTCTCTCTCTTACAAGCATACTTCACTACATATATAGTTATATTCAACTACTGATTATTACGAACATAATATTTCCTTTTTTCAGGAACTCTTCCAGTATGAACAGTGATACATTTTCTTCAACATCCAAGAGAGAACTTTCTCCACTGAATCTTGCATGCACAAAATAATCATGTCAGACATGTAAAAGTATTTGCCTAAGAATTGACAGAGTAAGAAAACCGTTGGATACCCCATACACAGATCCATTCCAAATATTAAGTCGTCACGAAAAATATTTTACTATAAAAAGATCAGACGGTGTCCATAGTAATGTCTCAATAGACAGGTTAAAACCTGCGTACATTTCTGAAAATATAAAATCAAAAGATTCCATCTAATCAAGACGGGATTTCGATAACTCCCCATCTTGTACCGAGGAAACTAGTGATATCAAGCTAAAAATGAAAACAAAATCCGGTAGAACGGTTAAATGGAAGAAAGAAAACACATATTTTTATTTCTAACAAAACAAAACAAAACAAAACAAAAAACAAAAAGACAAAAAAAAACGAAAGCTACTATATAAAAAAAAGCGACAACAGATACCAAAAAAAAAAAAAAAAGAAAAGCAAATCCGTTTTCTGAGGCGAAAGTTATGTGGTGATACGGAGCAAAAGCGATGGACCGGATGTTCGCACTTCCACGAACAAAAATATGTCTGTAAGTCTTTTGGAAGGTTGGAATTAGATGTTGAATGTAGGTGTCCGCTGGATAATTTGTCCGTATCAAATTTCTGCATTTCGTCGGTTAACATTTTCACGTGCGAGTTTGTTATCTCGTTGTTTTCGCTTTTGTTAGGGTCGATCAATAATCGGGGAATTTGTGCGTGAGTTCCCGTTACTGCAGTAAATGGAGAATAGTTTGATTCGTTGGGAGTTATTCTCATTCCTAGAAGAACGATAGGGAGAGCTGATAACCATGATTCTTTCCTGGCTATTATAGCAGTTTTTAGGGTTCTGTGAGATCTCTCTACTAGTCCATTCGTTTGTGGATGGTACGCTGTTGTTCTTAATCGGTGGAAACCTATTATTTTTTATATTTCTGTGAATAGTTCGGATTCAAATTGGCTTCCTCTGTCCGTAACGACATGAATAGGAACCCCGAATCGGGAGATCCACAGATTGACAAAGGCCCTTGATACTGATTTCGCCGTAATTTCCGTTATTGGGCATGATTTTATCCATATCGTGTTTCTGTCGATGCATGTCAATAAATATCGGTAAGGTGAAGAGTAAGAGTCAGTTTGGTTCTTTACTGGTGGTAAGGGACCGACAATGTCAACATGTACAATTTCAAAACGGCTAGAAGGTAATTCAAATGGACTTACTTTGCTCTTCGTGTGTCTTATGATTTTTGCTTGTTGGCAATGCTGGCATTCTGTGCACCAAGCTTTTATTGATTTGTCCATATTCGGAAAATAATATCGGGATTTTATCATTTTTCTTGAAGATGCTATTCCCGGGTGTGATAGGTTATGCAGACTGTCAAATACCGATTTTCTGAGATTCTCTGTCACAAAAGGTCGTGGATAAGGTAATGACGTGTCGCATAATATGGTTTCATTTTTCTTTATTGTATATGGTTTCAGTTGATCTTTGAATGCCTGAATTTCATTGTCAGTAGCTTGATGTTTCATTGTTTCTTGTAAGTCACACACATCAATAGTTATCGCATTTACAGGTCTTGATAAACAATCAGCTACTATGTTTTGTGATCCTCTTATGTGTGAAATGTCATTCACATATTCACTGATAAAACAGAGGTGACGCTGTTGTCTGTCAGATTTCAGAGAGGATTGGCTTTTAAAAGTACTGCAAAGTGGCTTGTGATCCGTCAGCAACATTACATTTCTGCCTTCTAGTAGATGTTTAAAGTGGAGTACTGCTAGATAGGCAGCTAGTAGTTCTCTGTCAAAAGCAGCATATTTTTGTTGGGTCTGGGATAATTTCTTTGAAAAGAGGCCTATGGGGATGGGTTGATTATCAATCATTTGGTGAAGTGCTGCACCCACCGCATAATTTGAACTGTCGGTTACTAGTTGATAGTTGTTAACTTTCGAATTGGGGAAAGCTAGAACGGTTACATTTGATAAAGTGTTTTTTACGTTTTTTAAAAATTCGATTTCTTCCTTTGTTAAGGTTAAAGATTTTGAATTTTGGTTTAGACGTATTTTTTCTGTAAGCGGTAATATAATATTGCTGAAATTTGGCACAAGTTTCCTATAAAAATTTGCCATTCCAAGGAAACGGCGTAGCGATTTGGAATCGTTTGGTTGAGGAAATTCACTTAATTTATTTAACTTTTTAGAACTGGGTCTGAGACCATTTGAAGAAATGTGGAATCCTAAAAAGTCTAACTCATTAGCACTAAATGTGCATTTGGAAAGACAAATTTTAAAGTCGTACTCACTTAGTTTTTGTCGTGCTAGGTCGACATGTTTGGAATAAGTTTCTTCATCTTCTGAGAAGATCAGGATATCATCGATATACACAAAGGTATAATCGGTATCGCGGAAGATATTGTCCATCATTCTTTGAAAAATGCATGATGCGTTCCGTAGTCCGAAAGGCATGTAGTTATATTCAAATAACCCGAAAGGGGTAGACATGGCTGTCTTACACTGGTATCTGGTGATAAGCAGACGACAGGTTTATTTTTTAAAAGAGTTTCTTGTTATGAAGCTTTGAAGCCAAAGAATCTATGTTTGGGACTTGATATCTATCGGCTTTTGGTCTGGTGTTTAAGTGTCTATAATCACCGACAGGTCTATATGTGCCGTCTGTCTTCGGTGCCATGTGTAAAGCTGAACTCCATTCTGAGTTCGAAGGAGAAATATTCCTGCTTTTAGGAGTTTCTTAAATTCCTCTTTCGCGATATCACATCTCTGAGCTTATAGCTGTCTGGCTCTGGAGAAGGTAGGAGGATTGCTACCAGTGATATCCGGTGATATATTTTTGGTTTCGTCGCATTCGTGTCGCGATGAGGAGAAATTAATTTTGGATATTTTTCCAGGATTGTTCGTACTGTTTTGTTATCATCTTTGTTCGGTACTACATCTATATTCATAATAATAGATGATGGATGCGCATTGGATTGTCTGTTAGTCATTTTATCGACTAGTTTGTTGTTTTTGCAATCCACCAATAATCCGAAATGATTTTAGGAAATCATACTCTAGGAGTGGCTGAGCAGTTTTGGCTATTATAAATGTCCAGGTGAATTCCCGTCTTATGTTCTGTAGCGTTAGGTTCAGTACCGTTTGTCCTGAGCATTAAACTTTTTTTTCGTTAGCTGATACTAAAGTGATATTGGTTGGGTATATTACGGCTCCATTTAAGTATCTCTTTGGTAGTATAGATACAGTAGCTCCTGTATCCACAATAAAATTCATTCTCTGAGCTCCTAACCGTGCGGCTACAACAAGAAGCGGCGAGGAAATGGAAGCTAATATCTCTTGCCTAGGTAGTTTTCCGAAATCTCACGAGGAACTGGTGAAGTTGGGCGAGAGCTGGGTTGCATTTGAACATTCCGTTTGTTAGGCCATCTGCACCACGGCTTGCAAAATTTTACACGTTCCGCAAAATATAAATGCGCTCTGCAGATTTGGCGTTTTTGGTCCTTGCTGAAAGGGCGAACACTGGTGGGGAATTTTTTTTCAATGTAGGAACAGCCATGTGTTCTTTTAGTTTCATCTTTTTTCTTCTCGGAAATCTGTTGAATATGTGCGGTGTCTTGTGAATTAAAATATAATAGTAAGTCGTCCGCCATTTTCCCAAGACGATTTGTATCTAAATCGACTTGTGCTGCTACTACAGGCTTGATAGAGTGGGGTAGGGCTTGTATGAATTTGTGGCGTACGATATCGTCCCCTACGCCAATTTGACCTGCTAGTGACCTGAGTTCATTCAGGTACACTGAGAGACGGCCCGTTACTGTTGACGACGACATTAATTTGTCCAGCATCTCCGGTTTTGTTTTTTCATAAGCGCCCGTCACTGCTTCTTTCAGTGCGTCGTAGCCCTTTGATTGTAGTATCGTCGGTTGTATTTTTCCTACTATGTCCACGGTGAGTGCTATGAGTAAGGAATGTCTTTGATGTAGTCGCTCCTTAGGTCAGTAAGTAGTTCTGAGGCAGGGAAGAAGGAAAGAGGTAAGGGAGGCGAGTGTAATAAGCCACTTGACTTCGGTCAAGGGAGATACTAATTACTCTCTTCTCCTTGAGTCGGTCTGCCTGGCGATGCTTTCTGTATCCACTTTTTATATATTCTTTTTGGATCACAGCAGCTCATTTGGGATTTCACACTTGTATTTGGTTCTGGGATTCCAATTGGCTGATAAATAAAATTCGCATAGGCTCGCGAACTGGAAATTTAATATTTAATTAATTTTTAGTTTTCAACCGGAACATCTGCGCTAATCCGGCTGCGCACGGACGACTTTTGGTCATTTGCTTTTTGTTCGTGAAAGTTCGAACATCCGGTCCATCGCTTTTTCTCCGTATCACCACAACTTTATAATAGTGACTCCACTTTCAAATTACTACCACGTTGTCCTAATCACAACAGCATCATCTCTAGGAAATGATTTTGTGATTAAGCGTCTGTCTGAGACAAGATGGACACCCTTTGAAGCAACAAAACTTGAAGAGGTTTTATTCATACATTAGAAATCTGTTTTCTTCTTCTGCGAATTAAAAAAAACTTTGTTTTTTGATGCACTGAAGAAAACTTGTGAGCATCTGGCTAATATGTATCACGGAAACCTGAATTATGATAACCTTTTAAATAAATGTGAGCATCTCAAGACCTACATGGTTATATGGCTCTTAATGGAAATTGTGGAACTCTCCCTGTACTGTATAGAACATAATTAATTCTCAACTAAACATACAAAACTAGAAGAAGGTTTCTAAAATAAAAAAAACAAAAAACAAAAAAATCATTAAAATCTGACTCAACCTTCTCACTATGAAAAAAATACCTTAAACCCCTACCGTTTCGACATTAAATAATTCACAGAGGTTGATATGCCGTTAAAACAAAACTCAAACTCAAACTCTACCGTACACCTTCGCAGACGACTTTTTATGACTCTTCTTATCTCTTTCTTTCAAATTGACACCGATTTACCACTTGTATTAGTTTTCGTTATTTATTTCCCTTTTGTTTCTTCTTTGTTCTGTCACCATACGCTTAAATATAACAAGCTTCTTCCACGAATCGCTGCTCTGTGAAACCGACTCTGAAGATGATTCCCCGATCACTACACAATCTTTCTGTTCAATTCTAGGGTTAACCGTTACATTCCCCACATATCCGCAGAAATTGTACCACTTACTCCGTAACCTACTGTGTGGCTCTTGACCTTTAATATGGTGAATATTATTTTTTTTAAAATAAATATATTAGAGAGTTTTCAATGAGAATAAAAGTCATTTCAAATTGTGAGCTAATTAAAATGTAGAGGACAAAGAGTCCATTTCTAATTTATGTTTTACGAGTCGACTCGACGTAACTGGGGTCATGAATTAATGCAGGAAATAAGAAAGACGAAAAGGCGAAAGTAACCAGAAAAACAATATATTAACAAAGGTTACATAGGGTTGAGAGCGTGCATAAAAGTAAGGAAAGAAAGGTTCTTTCCCTTTGTCTGGACAGAAACATAAAATGTTCGGTAGAAAGTTATTTTATGTAAAGTCCAGTTTGAATGGAAAGTTAATGTGCATAGTGTTAATGTCTGTTTCCAATTGGAGTTTTTCTAGTGTTGTGTGTGCATGCTGGTGAGAAATAAAAATTTGCGCCACTAATTGCTACCCGCAATTAGTGCGCGTGTGTTTGTGTGAGTTAAGGAAACATGTCTGCTCTTGCCCGAGGGACAAAATCCTAACTAGCGTACCACGTGACGCTCCCCGCTTTTATTGGCACTCGCTTACGCGGGAACTAAGTTATCACGTGAACGCTGAATGACCATGTGTGTGTGTGCGTGGGTGTGAATGTATCAAACCCTACAAAAAACAAAACACCCATTCCCGTGTTAAAAAATGCATTTCTGCTATAAACTAAAAGTTTGTAATATTTGTTTCAAATCAGATCAATCAATTATACTTGAAATCACCAAAAAAGTTTCAGAAAAGTAGGTTTTATTTTTTAAATCATTTATAACAAAATTGAGTTCACAGATTTGTCAATCAGGATGATATTTTTTTATTTTTTAATATAAAAAATATTTTAATTAATTTAAATGAAATTTGAAAAAGAGCAAAATATTTTGCTTATTGGAAATATTTAATTTTAAGCTTGAAATTAAAACTAAAATTAAAATAAAATATTTTTCCTTTTTAAAAATGCATTTTTTTAACCTTAGGTATCGCTTTTCTTCGGAGTACCTATTTGAATTTGTTCTTCATCGTTTGGTACAATATTTCTCTTGGGAGTTGTACCAAACGATGAGGAATAAAATGTACTATTAAATTTTATTTTTAGCTGTTATTTTATTTTATGTTTTTATATCAAGCAGTTTTATTACTACTAGCACTCAGTGTACGCTTATTTCACGATTAAATAATTTTAGGCTTTTGCGCACAGTGAGTGCATTTGGTTATAAAACACCAGTGATCGGTGTATAACAGAGCTTTATTACAAACTATACGTTTTTATGCTCCTCACCATTCAGTACGATGACATTTTGCATCAAAACTCAGAATTGTGCTATGGTGAGGAGTATGTATAAAAATTAATATATATGCACACTCACGTGTGTGTGTGTGTGTGTGTGTGTGCGCGCGCACGCGCGTGTGCATGACTTCTTAAAAAATAACGTGTCATAATGTCATACACTAATAGTAGTGTCTAAGTGCACACACACACACGCGCACGCGATAGATTTAAGGAGCCGCGAGATAAAAATTTAACCTTTTTCGCTTTTTTTTATTGGGAAAACGAGATATAAATTTTAGTTAATTTTTTTTTTGTTTTTATATAAAACAGCAACAGTTTTATGGAAATCTGTAGACTAAAGGAACGTTGGGTCAGCATTTAACATGAACAAATATTTATACATTGTAACATTCTTTGTATTGTAATAGACGAAAGAAAACAACATTGTTAAAGTAACAATATAAATTGTATTGACAAAAATATACTGTGGTGATGATTAATAAACCAGTTATGAGAAGATAAGCAAGGTAAAAAAAAAAAAAAAAAAGATTAAAATATTGTGTTAGACAGTTCAGATGTCTGAGTCCAGAAAAAATGTTCACACAATGGAGTTGTCTCTCTTTAACTGTATGTGTAACAAGAGAATTGCTTGTTAAAGAATATTATTTTTTCATTGAATGCTTCCGATGGAATTGAAAACTGAATGTTCTGGATGTTATAAAGTTTGTTGAAAAGAAATCTATGTGAGGACAGTTGTTTTAAGAAATGTAGTGTGGTGTGTTCAAAGAGTTAGTTATTTCAGCTTGGCAATTTCAAAGTATGAGTGAGTTGGGGCATTCGAATGGGTGTCTTGTGGTTCGGACAACGTGATAGTAATTTTGAAAGTGGAGTTATAGCGGGTGTATCTTCATATTTATTTATTCTTTTCCAGTTGTAGTAGGATTCCGTTCTAATGAAGAGTAATTGTATACCGTGCAGATTAACGGAATTTGGCCTTGTGGGAAAATAGCCCACTATAATTCATAAAATGATTATATTGTAGCGGCCTAACTACTTTTTTTTATTTGTTATGTAATAATGTTAGCTTCTCAATTCAATGTGTACCAAAAAGTGAACAAACAAGACATAGGTAGACAATATTTTAATTATAACAATAATCGGTTAAAGGGAGAGAACTTATTTATACCCTTTTAATAATTAACTGGAGATGTATGAAACACTTTTTTGTATGTGTTTAAGAAAATAATTTAAACAGTTCAAAGATGATGAGTTGGTAAAATAGTTTGTAATTTGTTCCAGTTTCAAGTGATGAGTTGGAAAATAGTCTGTATGTCCAAATAATTGAAATAGCACAAAATGATGAGTTGGAAGAATAAACAGCAAGCAAGGTGTGTGTGAAAGAATGTTAAAAAAAACTTGCGTTTAAGTCGATAAGTTGAAGTAATATAATTATTTACCAGGAGAAAAATATTGGATGCAAAAGGTTGTTATTGCACAGTTTGAATATTTAATTTAGTTTCTCAGGCAGGTAAAAAAAATGAATCCAGCTTATTTTCTTTTTTTACAAGTAGGCGAAAATATATATGCCTTAAAAGAAAAGTGGTTTTCTTTTTAACGAGTAGGTGAAAATATATATGCCTTAAAAGAAAAGTGAGCTGGAAACAACAACAGGTCTGGTAGCTTCAAAATCTTCTTTCCAACTGGAGCTTCAAGAGCGGGAAGATTCCCGCTTTTTCGAAAGAGAGGCAAAATGCTGCTGCTGATGCAGAACGAACCAATGAAAAGTTTGGTTACAAAAAGAAGATGGTTTGATTTATTTTTTAATTTTCCTTCTCGAACTTTCTATAAAATATAGGTGATACGAGGGTATCGTAGAGAGCTCGACAATATGAAATCAAGAAAGGCAATTTGAGTATACAATAACATTTATATATATACATTTCAATTAATGTTTTACAATTAAAGCAATACTTGAATATAAGTCCAACGGAGGTTAAATTGTTCATGACAAATAATGATGAGCTGAAAGAGATTAAAGGCTTACGAGTGTGGAAGCGTCTTGAAGGTAAGGGGGTGTTCATTTTGAAGTTGCCGCTCCTAAGGTCAGTAAGTCAGTAAGTACTTTGAGGAATGTCTTTGAAGGGGTCAGTAAGTACATTGGAGACAGGGAGAAAGAAAGAGGTCAGCATAGTAGCCGCTCGACTTAAGTCAAGGGGATATTAATTACACTCTTCTCTCATTTTCCTGCCTGTCTAACGATGTTGTCTCCGCTTTTTATATCTGCCTTTTGGATCAAAAGCTCGTTTGGAATTTCCTACTTGAATTTGATTCTGGGCTTCCCATTGGCTGGAAAATAAAATGAAATGGTAATTTGATATTTGATTAATTTTTATTTTTCAACTGGAACATCTGCGAAAACCCGGATGCGCACGACGAGTTTTATTCATTTGCCTTTTTTTGTTGTGGGAGAGAGCCAACATCCGGTTTCTCGCTTTTGCTCGGTCGGTATCACCACAGTCACCATTATAAAGTAGACTGGTTGTCCAATCCACCACATTAATAATAAAAATAACTCATAGAACAATGTAACAAGAATAATAACAATGTATTAAACATGGTTACAGGATTGATTATTTTGTGCATGCAAGATTCAGTGGAGAAAGTTCTCTCTTGGATGTTGAAGAAAATGTATCACTGTTCATACTGGAAGAGTTCCTGAAAAAAGGAAATATTATATTTCAGTAGTTGAATATAACTATATATGTCGTGAAATATTATATTTCAGTAGTTGAATATAACTATATATGTCGTGAAGTATGCTTGTAAGAGAGAGAAATATTTTTGGTGTAACTAATTGCTAAACGCAATTAGTGCAGTATGTGAGTTGGAAAGGAACTAACGGCATTCGGACTGTTAGCTCCGAAAAGCAGTTTCCAACTGGTCTAGACACGTGTGAACATCAGTTTATACATTTTTGAATGAAGCGTGGGAAAAGAGGTTTCACGTGCGGTACTAATGTATAAGTATGTGCGTATATGTGTGTGTACATGCGTACATGGCGATATGTATATAAGTATGTACATGCATGTAGAAGTGATTCTACAGGTGAATTCATAGCGTGGATTTTTGTGGCAGTTGAAAACTCACCGGTTGAAGAGACGAAATTCAGAGTTTATACACGTATCAAATCGGCTCAACTTTACTGCGCAGAAAAAATTTGTGTCTCGTGCCGAAATTTCTATGGGAGAGAATTATTGATAAATCAAAACGCGAGCTTTTGTAAAAATCAAGGAAGCTGGTTGGAGTCACCTTCTACCAAAAGTACACAAATTTTGCTTAAATAAAAATAAAATCAAGCTATTGGTAAATTGTCGCTCAAGCTGCGATTATTAAATTGTCCTATAGAAACATATTATCCAATGAAATCTAAAGTTTTTGCAAAAGGACTTAATGCAAGTTTCTGTGTGATGGATACAGTACAAATTTGTGCCAAAGTGTTTTTTTTTCTTTTGTATGGCAGTGAATGCTGGACAATCTTCTAAAAAACGAAGAAGAGACTTTGAAGCAATAGAAATGTGGTTCTAATCTACAGAAAGATGCTGAGGATACTATGGGCAGTGGCGACTATGGAACTCTGAAAGTGGGTGGCCCACTTAGAGGCCGAGATTTGTATTTTTGTATTGTGTGGGTAGGGCAAGCTCAAGCAGCGTAATTACTTTACCAATTCTTTTAGTCAGTTGAGTGCCATACGTGATACACGCATTGGACGATCATGTCTCGAAAGAGACACGATTACTGGGCAGAAGATTATCCCGCAGTAGGTTGCCATTGCTTTCTGCGGTAGACTGGTTGCCAGACAATGCTATAAAACCCAATCTGCCCTATTATTTAACCCATAACTGGAGGGAAGAGACGGATTAATACCTTTCCTACCGGTATTTGTGCGTAAGTGAATGCAAGGAATTCAACTGGAATTCGAACTCGGTAGTTGAATTCTTTCACTCGACCATAAATCACTGACTGCCTATGTACCTACATGGGGACATTATTTCTAATTAACAGCTTCCTTTAATATGAAAATATGAAAGTCTTATCCCCTCCCGAACAACATGTCTGTTTCTATCTATCTAGATGTTTTATTTTGTTTGTTAATTTTCAAACTGGTCTCTGTATGTGTCCTCAAAAAATAAAGGAAAAAGAAAACAGAGGGAAAAGTGCTGAAGATCAAATCTTATTAAAATCAGAGACTGATCAGTTTCATACATTTTTGAAGCTTATAAAAGTGTGGGTCCAACCGAGGGGCCAGCCAAAGTTCTGGTGCGTGTATGTGTGTGTGTGTGGGGGTGGAATTGACACTTTTGGTACACGCCCCCCCCCCCCCGGTAGGACAAGGGTTTGGAGAAGATGGAAACAAAAAGGAAGCTTATACTTAACATCAGGAAGAAGCAGTTGAAATTTCTGGTGCACGTAATGAAGAAAGACAGCTTGAAAATCTGATACCCACAGGTGAGGGAAAGATGAACAGACGAAAGCAGCACGTAACGTACTTGATGGTCTTGAGCAAATGGACGGTAGAACAGGGCTTGCTAGAAATAAAAAGAAATAAAGCTTAAGAGTAAGACCTTCAAGGAACAGGACGATGTGGAGGGGCATGATCGCTTACGTCCTGACAGAAAAGGGTACATTAAAGAAGAAAGATGCCCAAGTGTGACACCTAGGACTTCATCAGACTAAAAAAAGTGATGTTTTTTTTAGACTGATATCACATTTTTTATAAACAATTGGAGTAGATAGACGAAACTATCGCCCAGTTCACACTCCACCCACGTCTATTGAACAGGTGAAGAGGCTCATCCCTTGTTCCCTGTTTAGGATGTGGTTTCCGGCTCTCTCTTTTCCAATCTTTTCACCCTTTTCTTTTTCTTTTTCTTTTTTTTCCAATTGGAGTAGATAGACTAAACTATCGCCCGGTTCACACTCCACCCACGTCTATTGAATAGGTGAAGAGACTCATCCCTTGTTCCCTGTTTAGGATGTGGTTTCCGGTTTTCTCTTTTCCAATCTTTTCACTCTTACGTAGCCCCCTGCGCATCAGTGGCGTTACCGCCTTGCTCGGGGTGATATTATTAAAAAAAAACATGCATACGAAGAGAGGAAAGTGAAACTCTGAAATAGTAAAATTTTTAAATTTAAAAATTCTTTTTTGTACACAAATATTATTATTATTATCATGTTGTCATTTTTTCATCATATTTCAATTTCTGCTATGGTCACACTACATGCCAAGTCTGTGGAAAGACCTAAGGCAGATCGTGGTGCTTTGTTATGGCTTCGTTTCATGTTTTTCCTATCTCCTCTAACATTCCTACCGTTACATAGACAAAGTTTTCCTTAGTGTGTGGACTGTACTTAACAAGACAATTTTTGTATATCTCTTAAGCTGGGGTTTCCAGGGATTCTTTCAATGTGTTGTTTTGTTCCATTTTTATCATTCCAAGTGCACCTACTATCACTGGCACGACTCTTGCTTTCAATTTCTACATTTTTTTCTATTTTAATTTCCAGGTCTTTATATTTTGACAATTTTTCAAATTCCTCGGTTGCTATGTTATAATCTGCTGGACAAGCCATATCAATTAATATACAAGTTTTTTCATTTTGGTTTTTAAAAATAATGTCCGGCCTATTTGCTTCAATTTTCCTGTTTGCTTAGATGGTGTAATCCCATAGAATGGTGACATCTTCTATTTCTATAACCGGAGCTGGGTGGTGTTCATACCAGTGTTTGTTTTACATATTTTCCATAGTGTTTGCACATTGTCCAAAGTAAATATTGCCCAACTCTATCGTGACGATTTTTATATTCATTTGGAGCAAGTACAGAACATCCTGAGATTAGATGGTCTATTGTTTCTTGGTATTTATCAAAGAACCTGCATTTTTGATCCACATTATTATGTATAATATTTGCCTGAAAGTTCCTAATGAAAAGACTTTGGTCTTACGCTGCAAAAATAAAGCCTTCAGTAAAGCCTTCTTTAATACAGATGCAGGTAACCATCGATGAGTATTAACTTTTTCAACATTGGATTTATTGGCACGTTCTGGATATTGGCCATGGAGAGATTTGTCTTACCAGCGTTGTTTCATCTGTTCAAGAGCTTTATCTTTGGCTTTCTTTTTCATATTTTTTAGCTGAAATAGTTGGTTCTTGGCTTCTGTTTTGCTTTTCTACAGAATCTACTAAATGTAAATCTTGTTTGTATTTACTACCTTCTTTCATTATTGAATATTTTTTTCTTTCTGTTTTCATGTTGTTTGCCTAATTATATCATCCAGTCCTTTGTTGTTTCTATGTATGTTAGTAAGCCAATAGTTGTTGCCTTTGTAGTAATATCCGTTAGTGTATGTTAGTATGAGGAATAAGGCTGGACGACGGAGCATAGAAATAGATCCTTTTATTGGGAGCGCCAGGCCGGTAATGTTACATCCGGGCCTATAGCAATAGAGGGGTTAATATTCAGTGCGGTACTGTAACATCCCCCCTGTTTTAGTTGTGTGTGTATACTTGTGTCTGTGTGTGTATCTATATTTTTGTATGATATGTTGTGTCCCCCTTATGGTATGGTATCAGTCCCTGTACCGCGCTGGAGTTCTTACTGTTCTGCCAGATCTAGTTTGGACTGGGCCATATCTGTTTCTGTATGGTGGGGGTGTGTTGGTGTTGGGTATTCTTATCTCACCTCCAGTCGTTGTTTCTTCTGGCTTGGTTGTGCTATGTGGGGTATCAGGTTCTGGAATGTTAAAACGAACCTTCCTTGTCGCTGGAGCAGGTATGGCTCGTAGGTGAGTGCGGTTGCGGCGGAGTCTTGCGCCATTTCGTGTCTCTACTATGTAGCTCCTAGGTCCATCGTCATTCCTGATGATGGTCCCGGGGTGCCACGTGTCGCTAGGCTTGTTAAGTACCCGTACGCACTGGCCTGGGTATAGTGGTGGAAGCTGTCTGGTTCCGTTGTGATGATCATGGTGCATTTTCATGTTTGATGATCTCACATGTAGCTGTTCGCGGTGGTCTTCCTTGCCTGGTTCTGACCGACTGGGTAGGGTGGTAGGTATTGGTCTGCCGAAGAGTATTTCGGCTGGTGATGGGAGTTTACTGTCTATTGGTGTTGCTCTGACCTGTAGTAGGAGTTTGGCGGTTCCACTGAAGTTTCCGATCCTGTCGAACTGTTTGGGGTATTCCGCTACTAGTTGGCTGATGGAAGAGATGGGTTTGGTTGGGCATCTCTTTAAGGCATCCACATGTATCGTGATCAGCCTCAGCTTCTCACTTGTTGGGAGTCCCACGACTGCAGGTCCTGGTACTTACACTACATAGAATGTTGTGTCTGTCCATTCAGAGTCCTTGTATTGGCATGGGAAGCTGATGGTTTCCAGACATCTTATTAGGTTGCCTCCGTATGAGGTGAGTTTTACATGTGGGAAGGGTTGCAGGATGAAAAGGGCTTTTTCTGATGTTCCATACATCTGTTGGAATGTCCTCAGTGGTAGTGTGTTACCTGAGGCTCCGGAATCGATCTTCATGTAAAGGGTGTGGTGTGTCCTGCATTTCAGGTGGGGTGGTCTGATATTCAGGGTTGTGTAGGCTTCGTCCCTGGGTTTTTTTGTTATACTGTCTAAGCATTTGTCACTGACAGTGATGGAATGGAAGTGTTGCAGGTATTCATCTTCGTGATCGCCGGTGCCAATATGGTCGATATTTTCCCCATACCTTGTGTGTGGGTTTCTTCTTGGGGTGTGGTGCCGTGGATTTCGTGACATGCTCCTGTGTTTGCTTTTGTTTCTGCGTTCCTTCTCCTTGGATTTTCTGCAGCATCTTGCCCAGTGCCCCATGCTTCCGCATGCGGAGCATTCGTTATTATATGCTGGGCATCGTCTGGGCTTGTGACTGGTATCGCAGTTTCCACATTTTCTGCCTCGGTTGATGCTGTATAGTTTTTCTGCTTTTGGCATTCCGAGCTGGTTAAGTTGGTCGTTTCCGGCGGTAAGGGCTTCATATTTCCGGCCTTCCGTTAGGACGCTGGCTGTGCTGTACCCCTTTGGTTTGCTGTACAGTTCATTACGGAAGGCATCGTAAGGTGTGGAGAATATGATGAGTTCTATTAATCTCTCACTCAATTCTTCATCTGTAAAGTCACACTTTTGTGCGAGTGTGCGGGCCCTTGTGATAAAGTCGTCAAGTGACTCGCCTTGTTTCTGGCGGTATTGCATTAGGTGAAGTCTGTGGATTCTGAAATTGACGTTCACTCTAAGCTGACTTTCGAAGAAATTCCATAGGTGTTCTGGTGACTTCTTCTGTTCGTCGGTAAGGCCACTAGCATTTAGGCGTCTCAGACCTTGGTCGCCTATACCACGGCAGATTTTTCTGGCCTGTTTGGTTTCGTCCGTTATTTCCTCGTCTTCTATGTATAAGGTCATTTTTTGCTTGAACAGCGCCATGGCTTCGCTCAAGTCGGGGTCGGGCCAATTCATAGTTGGTAGAAGGTGTGCCATAATGTATTTGTTTTTGTCAATATCAACGATAAAACAGTACGGATAATAATGATAATAGTAATAAGAACAATAATAAATAATATTACTGTCAGCGTATGGTTTATCTTATCTTCTGACAAGAGTTGGAGCTTTGATGGATATAAGTAATGAGATGTACTTACAGGTTGCAATATGGCGCCGGTAGTTTTTTTTTTCCAACACGTGTGTGAAGTTTTTTTTTTTGTATGTTCTCCTGGGTTGCTGATTTGTTTACGCGTTTCCTTTGTTTGTTTACGCTTTATATTATCCCACCTCTGCCACCATGTAGTAATATCCGTTAGTGTATGTTAGTATGAGGAATAAGGCTGGACGACGGAGCATAGAAATAGATCCTTTTATTGGGAGCGCCAGGCCGGTAATGTTACATCCGGGCCTATAGCAATAGAGGGGTTAATATTCAGTGCGGTACTGTAACAGTCTTGTGTGACAATTCTAGCTGAATAAGACCTCTTCTACCTTCTTTACGGGATATGTATAGACGGTCTACATCAGCCTTTGGATGATGCATCTTATGCTTAGAAAGAAGCTTTCTTGTTTTAGAATCCATTCATCTGATGTCGTTTAGAGTCCAGTTCAAGATGTTGAAACTATATTGGTCCACTGGGATAGCAAGGCTATTAATGTCATAATTCTGTTCTGAGAATTCAATTCAGTTTTTAACATCAGTCGTAGCCTTCTATAGTAATCTGTACGCACTATTTCTTTCATTGTTTTATGGTGAATTTTTTCACTCTCATTTACACCTAGGTATTTATAAGCCTCTTCTGGCTCTAAATATTTTATTGTTACAGCAGAGTCTAAGCTAATTGAGGATGTTTGTTGTAGAGATCCTCGTAAAGCTGTAGCTTTAGCACATTTATTCAAACTGAATTTCATTCCAATGTTTTCACTGGAGCATTTTACAGTTTGCAGAAGACCTTCCAGCTCATTATCATTCTTAGCATACAACTTTAAGTCATCTATGTAAAATAGATGGTTTATTTTCTTTTGAGCTAAAAAGTCTTTAAGATCTAGGAATGTGGTACACTATCGAATGCGTTACGATAATCTATCCCGTCAGTACTAAGATTTTTCTTTGTATTGTAGCAGTTTTCCAAGATCATCCTGTTAATAAGTAGTTGGTCTTTACATCCGTAACAGCCACGTTTGCACCCTTTTTGTTCAAGCGGTAGCATGTTATTTCTTTCCAAGAAGAAATATGTTTTGTTAAAATAGATGTTAATAGTTTGTATGTTGTCGGAAGGCATGTAACTGGTCTGTAGGTTGTTTGTGTCACTATTCTTGGGGAGAAAAAATGTAATTTCTTTGGTCATCATTTGGCAGGAATTTTAGTGGGTTCGTTAGCCATTTCTTGAAGTTCTTTGGCTAGTTTTTTATGTGCTGTATTTAAATAATATAGCCAGAAGTTAGGAATTTTATATATTCCTCGAAATTTCCAAGTGTGTGCTTTTTTTTAATGTACATTTAACATCCTCTTCTGCGATTCCAGCCCATGTCTGTTCTGGTTTATTTTTCATTCGTTCTATCTCATGTGCAATCCAATCTGCTTCTTTGTTATGTTCTTTAGGGGAAACCCATATTTTTTCCCAGAACTGTATAACTTCTTCTATTTTGGAAGGGATTGCCACTTCAATTCTTTTTTTTTTTTTTACCTATTTCCCTGTAAAATTTCTTTGCATCGGTTTGAAACATTTTGTTTTGTCTGTAGAATCTTAATCTTTTCTCATCGTGTCTTTTTCTTTGAACCTTCAGTTGTATTGTTTGCTTTATTTTTTCCTTAGTTGATAGGACTTCATTTTCATTTCTAATGTTATATTTTTTCGAGTCTTCTGCCTTTTCTAGTTCTTATTCCTCTTGTCAGTTTATCGAGTACTGATAATTCACTTCTAAGTTGTTCGATTTCTTTTTCTATTTTTATTTACCAAGGTGGATCTTCATGTATGCGAGGCTGCCTTGTTTTTAATTTGATGTTCAATTTTTTTGTTGCTGCTATTGCTGATGCATATATTGCTTCATTGAGATCTCATTTATATGAGTGTCTTACTCTTCTTCTTCATCTAAAATTAATTTGAGTGCTGCATTGTAGAGCTTAATAGTTTCGAGGTTATGCTTTGTTGGTTGTAATTTTGGGAGTTGTTCTCGTTCCTCCATTGCAATATTTTGTATCTGAGTTATGGTTCTTTTTCTTCTTCTTCTTCTTCTTCTTCTTCTTCTTCTTATTATTATTATTATTATTATTATTATTAGTAGTAGTAGTAGTATTATGTCATTTTTCATCATATTTCGATTTCTGCTTTGGTCTCACTACCAACCAAGTCTGCGGGGAGACCTAAGGCAGGTAGTGGCGTGTTGTTATGGCTCCATTTCATGTTTTTCTATCTTCCCTATCATCCCCAGCATTACATAGATAAAGTTTTCCTTAGTGTGTGGGCTGTACTTAATAAGACAATTTTTTGTATATCTCTTAAGCTGGGGTTTCCAGGGATTCTTTCAATGTGTTGTTTTGTTCCATTTTTGATCATTCCAAGTGTACCTACTATCACTGGCACAACTCTTGTTTTCAATTTCCACATTTTTTCTATTTCAATTTCCAGGTCTTTATATTTTGACAGTTTTTCAAATTCCTTGATTGCTATGTTACAATCCGCTGGACAAGCCATATCAATTAATAGACAAGTTTTCTCCTTCTGGTTTTTAACAATAATGTCTGGCCTGTTTGCTTCAATTTTTCTGTCTGTGTAGATGGTGTAATCCCATAGAATGGTTACATCTTCTATTTCTGTAACCGGTGCTGGGTGATGTTCATACCAGTGTTTGTTTACAGCTTTTCCATAATGTTTGCACATTGCCCAATGTAAATATTGCCCAACTCTATCGTGGCGATTTTTATATTCATTTGGAGCAAGCACAGAACAGCCTGAGATTAGGTGGTCTATTGTTTCTTGGTGTTTATCACAAAACCTGCATTTTGGATCCATATTATTATGCATAATATTTGCCTGGAAGTTTCTAGTGAAAAGTCTTTGGTCTTGTGCTGCAAGAATAAAGCCTTCAGTTTCAGACTTTAATCCACATGCACGTAACCATCGATGAGTATTAACTTTGTCAACATTGGATTTATTGGCACGTTCTGGATATTGGCCATGCAGAGGTTTGTCTTGCCAGCGCTGTTTCATCTGTTCAAGAGCTTTATCTTTGGCTTTCATTTTCATATTTTTTGCCGCAATAGTTGGTTCTTGGCTTCTGTTTTGCTTTTCTACAGAATCTACTAGCTGTAAATCTTGTTTGTATTTACTGCCTTCTTTTATTATTGAATATTTTTTCTTTCTTTCTTCATGTTGCCTTACTAATTGTATCATCCAATCCTTTGTTGTTTCTATGTATGTTAGTAAGCCAATAGTTGTTGTCTTGTATGACAATTCCAGCTGAATAAGACCTCTTCCACCTTCTTTACGGGGTATGTATAGACGGTCTACATCAGCCTTTGGATGATGCATCTTATGCTTAGAAAGAAGCTTTCTTGTTTTAGCATCCATTCGCCTGATGTCGTTTAGAGTCCAGTTTAAGATGTTGAAGCTATATTGGACAACTGGGATTGCAAGGCTATTAATGGCCATAACTCTGTTCTGTGAATTTAATTCAGTTTTTAATATCATTCGTAGCCTTCTGTAGTACTCTTTACGCACTATTTCTTTCATTTTTTTATGGTGAATGTTTTCGCTCTCATTTACACCTAGGTATTTATAAGCTTCTTCTGGTTTCAATTCTTTTATTGTTACAGCAGGGTCTAAGCTAATTGAGGATGTTTCTTGTATTGATCCACGTAAAACTGTAGCTTTAGCACATTTATTCAAATTAAATTTCATTCCAATGTCTTCGCTGAAGCATTTTACAGTTTGCAGAAGACCTTCCAGCTCATTATCATTCTTAGCATATAACTTTAAGTCATCCATGTAAAATAGATGGCTTATTTTCTTTTGGCCTATTTTATAACCACATTCTGTCTTATTAAGTTGACTGGTTAGTGCTATTAATGATATGCAGAATAGTAAGGGAGATAAAGAATCACCTTGAAATATACCTCTTTTGATGTTTATTTCATCAGACTTATAGGTTCCATTTATATGATTGAGGTAAAGGGTTGTTTTCCATATAGACATGCACTGTTTGATGAAATTGATGATGACGGGCGATATCTTGTATATATTTAAAGTCTTTAAAATCCAGGAATGTGGCACACTATCGAATGCCTTTCGATAATCTATCCAGGCAGTACTAAGATTTTTCTTTGTACTGTAGCAGTTTTCCAGGATCATTTTGTTAATTAGCAATTGGTCTTTACAACCATAACAGCCACGTTTGCACCCTTTTTGTTCAAGCGGTATCATGTCATTTCTTTCTAAGAATAAATATGTCTGTTTTGTTAAAATAGATGTTAATAGTTTATCTGTTGTCGGAAGACATGTAATTGGTCTGTAGTTTTTCGGGTTGTTTGTGTCACCATTCTTGGGTAGAAGAAATGTAATTCCTTTGGTCATCCATGCAGGAATTTTAGTGGGATCGTCAACCATTTCTTGAAGTTCTTTGGCTAGTTTTTTATGTGCTGCATTTAAATAATACAGCCAAAAGTTAGGAATTTTATCTATTCCTGGGAATTTCCAATTGTGTGCTTTTTTTTAGTACAAATTTAACATCATCTTCTGTAATTCCAGACCATGTCTGTTCTGGTTTATTTTTCATTCGTTCTATCTTGCGCAATCCAATGTACTTCCTTGCTATGTTCTTTAGGACAAGCCCATATCTTTTCCCAGAACTGTGTGACTTCTTCCATTCTGGGGGGGGGGGGACTGTCACTTCAATTCTTTTTTTTACCTATTTCCCTGTAAAATCTCTTTGTATCAGTCTGAAAAATCTTGTTTTGTCTGTAAAATCTTACTCTTTTTTCATAGCGTCTTATTCTTTGAGCCTTCAGTTGGATTTTTTGCTTTATTTTTTCTTTATTTGATAAGACTTCATTTTCATTCCTAATGTTATATTTTCTTTCGGCTCTTCTGCTTTTCCTAGTTCTTACATTTATTCCTCTACTCAGTTCATCCATTACTGATAGTTCACTTCTAAGTTGTTCGATTTCTTTTTCTATTTTTCTTTTCCAAGGTGGATCTTCACGTCTGCGAGACTGCCTTGTTTTTATTTTGATATTCAATTTTTTTTGTTGCTGCAGTTGCTGATGCATATATTACTTCGTTGAGATTTGTATGAGTGTTTTCATCTAGTATTAATTTCAGTGCTGCATTGTAGAGTTTAATAGTTCGGAGGTTATGTTTTGTTGGTTGTAATTTTGGGAGCTGTTCTCGTTCCTCCATTGTAATATTTTGTATTTGACTTAGATGGTTTTTTATTTCTATCTTGGCTTCCTGTATATTGTTCTTATTTTCCGCCAAATAATTATCTTCGATGTGTTCTGAACTTGTTTTATTTTTGTCTTTTAACTGACTCAGATCACACCTTTCCAGCACTTTTAAACTTACAGCATTATCTTCGCAGTGATTTGCGTGTTTCACGGTTTCTACATTATGACCTGTGGCTTGTTTGATGTTATTAGTTTTTATTTCTGATTCCAGTTCCTTTTCATATTTTGTTGATTCGTCTCTTCTTGTTACAATTCTTTTAATTTCATTAATTTCAGCCTCTGTCAGTCGGTTATTACGAATAATGTACCTACGTACATTGGCTAATTTATTTTCGTCAATATACTTTCTATTTGCTTGACCAACTTTTTCACGCCAAATGTCATATGTTTGGCGAGTCATGTTTTTTTGAGGTTTGAGTAACGCTTCATGAAATGCAGTCATAACGACTTTGTACTCCTCACGAGACCATTTTATTTTTTCTTTCTTTAAATATACGGTTGTAGATCTAGCTGGTGAATTTTCAGGACCATCATTAGGATTATCCTGGTTGTGGGGACCTGAAGATTCATTCTTTGTGTAGGAGTTTGTTCCTATGGCAGATTTTTCGACCTCAGGTAGGTTCCCTCCTGAAGGACGGGCTCCCTGTTTATCCACTGGAAGAGCCATACTGGACTTTTTATTTCTATTTGTATTTTTCATGTTTTTCCCACGAGTGACGCACGGGTCCAAAAGTCCACCCAAAGTTGCCCGGCACGTTGGGTAACGGTCTTTTACAAACAGGGTCCCGAAGCCTGTAGGGGATCGTTTGTGACCTCATAACGCAGTAGCCATTCACTCCTCGGCACGATTAACACCTTGAGTTGCGGGTTGTTGTTCGGAGTTTTCCTTCTCGTAAATGGGCTGCCAAGCAATATATGACATAGACGCGATTGGAATTCAAGGAGAAAGACGGTTTAGGAGCCTTAGAAAAGCACGTCATTCTCGTTGTAGTTCCAACCGCGCTATTGTAGTTCCAACCGTGCTTATTATTATTATTATTATTATTATAACTGAAAATAATAATATTATTGTTATGTTTTTAAAATTATTATTATTTAATAAAATATTTATTATTAACTCTTAAAGTTAAAAATTAGTAAGGTTAACTTTAAAAGGTATCAATCGATGGGAAACGTAATAAGCGATATCAGTACAACTTTAAATTTATATATATATATATATATATATATATATATATATATATATTATCAATATATATATATATATATTGTCATATATATATATATATATATATATATATATATATATATAAATATATATATATATATATACAATTTAAAAACTCAACAGACATTTCCTTTTATAGTTTGATTTATATATAGTTTGCTTTTCTTTTGTTGTGCACTCGTTTGATCACTCTTGCATTTGTTTACATTCGAAATGCAAGTTTTTACAAAATGCGGCAAGAGAAAATAACTGTCATTTATCAATAATTTCTTTATAGATATTTTAAAAATCTTTTTAGACGTGGATATTTCCTTTTCTTTATCACTTACTATTCACATAATTAACTCATTAAAACAAAACAGCGGTTTTTAAAATAATTTTTTTAATGATTATTCGTGAATATTGGAAAATCTATTTTCTTTTTCAATTTCATAAAAGAAAGATTTTTAATTTTTTGCAGTTCCACAGAGTGAAAAAATATAAACTTAATGATACATATATAAGTGTATATTGTTAACTTATGTTAAAGGAAATATTTATTTTAGTTTGTTTTTGTTTATTAAATTAAGAAAATATGTAATAATTTTTTTAGACAGCTGTGAAATTAATAGTTTCGATAGAACAGATTCGATTTCGTTTCGTTTCTTCTTTCCACCATTTCCAATGTAGCTTTTACATCTCCCGCTTGCTGTCTATTGGCTGATAACGCGGCAGTTTAAATTAAACGGCCAAACACGTGTCTGTGTTTGAAAATTTCATAGACGGTTAGGCTTATGAAGTTTCAAGTGAAACGTTGGTCTGGCCAACTAAAACAGGTTTATGAAAGAATTGTTTAGTTTTAAGAAGAGGAAAATATTCGAAAATTAAGCGGAAACATGGACACAATCTTAACTGAGAGTCCACATCGACGTAAGTCGAATCGAAAATCGTGGATTGATCAATCGCCTATCGATCCGGTAACCGATATTGCTCGGGAGGAAACTCTCTTGTTGACTCACTTTACCAAAAAGCCTACTATTTGTTTTGGTAAAGTTAAAATTGGCAAAAGCCTTCACCGAAAGCTCTACGTATCGAACCCGCATGACTATGACCAATACGTCCTTATAGAAAAGTTTCCCCATGAAATGAATTTCGCTATTGACCAAAAAGAATTCGTTGTTCCCGGGGAATCGACATTGACTTTGAATCTCACCTGGACACCTGAAAATGAAGGAGGATGTCGACAAATGATTATTTTTCTTGTGGATGATTCTTACAGACTCCAGGCTGTACTTTACGGAACGGCAGAAGTTCCTAGACAGAAAAAAGTTGCTGTGAGTAAATGTTTATTTATTTTTATTTTTTTAAATCTTAACTACAAAAAATATTCTAAAAAAAAAATAAATAAAAAAGGCCACTATCAAAAGTCAAAACATTTTAACAATGCCTGTAAGAGACTTTTATTTCTTTTTTATAAATCCGAGAGAAAAAACAACAAACGTTAGTTATAATTTTTACCCGACCGAATTCTGACAGTTTTTTCTTTTTAAAAGAATTAGCTTGCCTTACTTTCAAACTTTTAAAAGTTGATAAGAATTAATGAGATATTAATTTAAAAACTGGGTAAATAAATATCTGAACTTTTTAAAAAGTTTTAAACTGAATTTTGTGGCCTTTTTTAATTTCAAACACTTTGTAACAAAAAGTCTTTGTTTATTTTTTTAAAAGCATTTGTAAAGAAAGTGAAACTAATTTTTTTTTTTAATTTTTTTTTTATTCAAGTTTGAATTTTAAAAGTTCGTTACCAACCATTTTATATTTTTATAAAAGTTGTGGGCGAAGAAAATTAAGAAATAAATACATTTAAAACGTTGACACAGATATTTTTTCTTCTTTTTCTTCTTTTTCCTATTGTCAGCGGTAACATTTAATTTAAAACTAAAAAAATTAAAAAAATTAAATGTCACTGACTGCAGATAAATTTTTAAAAATATAATTTGCAAAATTATATTCTAATCTGATTTTGTAAAAATTTTTTTTGAGAGAACAATTATATAATTAATCATTTTAATTATTCATCTGTAAAAATCATAAATTGATGTATTATTCAGCTTAGTTTGATTTTAATCTTTTTTTAAAGCTCATTAGTGGTTGTTGCTTTTTTTTTTTTTTAGTTGTTGTAAAAAAAATAAAAATTAAAAACAAATTTTCGAAAATCTTATTTACTTGTGAAGTGATAAATAAACATTGTGCGAGTTATTTCTGCTAATTTCGTAGCGAAAATAATTCTTTTAACGTCAACGGTTATAGTATAATAAATACTGAATTACCTCCCTTAGATTTCTCTCAAATTTTTTTAACCAATCTCATATATCATCGTTAAAAAGTTGTTTCAGAAATAAATTAAATAAAATTTAAAATACTCCAATAGTTCAAATTATCTATTATAATATATGGGGAAATATGTTATATATTTCCATTTCGGTAAAAAGACAGAATCTGCTGTACCCACTTTCGCGCATATAGGAAATTTAAAATTCAATTTCATTGCATTTTTTTATTTTCATTTTAATCTGTTGTAACAAATGAATTTTGATATTTTTTTTGTTATTTTTAATTTCTCATTCATTAAAGCATAATTATTGAAGAACAAGAATTCAGAATTGTCTAGAACCTGAAGACATAATTTTTTTTTTTTAAGTAGTAAAAATAAAAATGAAAGATCTTTAAAATTGTGCTTATAAATAAAGAAAACAAAGAAAAATGTTACTGTAAAAGAGTGTAACTTCTAGTAATAGAAAAATAAAATTCACTGTTTAAAAAAATAAATAAATAAAAATATAATGGTTCTGTGTATGACAATAAACTATAATATCCTGCAGCAAGTCCTCGGATTAAGGTTGTGAGGAGCATAGAACCACCTCTTTTTGCTGTTGTTCCTAGGTCCACCTTGAGCCCGGGTGGTAGCAACTGTTAGGGTCCCAGCTATGGTCAAATAGTTTATCCCCAAACTGGGGGTCAAAACACAATGTGAAAGTATAAAAATAGACTTTTATAGTAAAAATTCCACAAATACATTTTTGAAGGTGGGGGGGAACACCAGCAGACTCTCAACAAAAACCACTTTATAAAAATATATCAAAGAAAGCTGATTGACAAACTTCTTTCTTGAAAAGAATATATATTATTCTATTCATAAAAATATTGTCGGCATTAAATAACCCATTCATACTGATATGCCGTAAAACAAACTAAGCTAAAAATAGAAAACTTAGTTGGCAAACCATTTGTATTTTCCATAAAAACAGAATTTTAAAAAAAGTTGGGGGGGGGGGGGTCAAAATGTCATCATTCCTAAGGTGAAGGAAAAGGCATGGTCAAAAATGGTTCACATCTGTGAACCAGTTAGGAATCCAGTAACAATCCTGGAAGTGATTGCTTCGTTTTAGAAAAGTGTTATTAAAAACAAAACAAAAAACAACCAGGCAAATGGACCAGAGACTAGAGAAAAATTTTCTGTTTGTTTCTTCTGTGTACTACTACTAGGATTTACACTCTCTCTCTCAAAGCAGGAGGTGTCAGGAAGAGAGTACTGATGAGAGTGGGGTGGATGTAGAAAAGCATGTGAGAGAGGATGTAAGTTAGTGAGACAGGAGATGACTATTGACTTTACATTTAAATTCTTGGAGATTGTAACTGTCAGGAAAGCAAGTATGCGGAAGAGAATTCTACAGGCAGGAAAAGAAGCTGCTGGAGTAGAATTTGCATTTACAATTTATTGGCTTCACAGTAAAAGGGTGGGACCTAGTTGCTAATATTGTGGCTTGAGGAAATTCGTATATAGGGGATACTAGTGAGCTAAGTTAATCGAAGCAGAAGCCGTGAAAGTTGCGTCGGTAAGAAGGCGACTGTATCCTAGCTGCCAAGTCGAGATCGATTACATTACAGATTCTCCGCTGGATTCGTTCGGGGACACCTAAGTGGATAGCAGGAGCACCGGACCAGATATGGCAGCAATACTTAATGCACTGGCGGATGGTAAACTTGTATATATGCAGGATTGTTTGGGACAGGAAAAACTTCCTGGTCCTACACAGAGAACCAACTTTCTTAACAGCAGATTTAGCTAGGGATTCTATATAGTTATTCCACTTGAGGGCTGGTGTGAGTATATACACACTCTAGAAAAAATTTTAGATAATTTGGTAATTTGAGTAATACGTACTTCGCAGCAAGAAGAAAGAAAGCTGCTCGTCTGTTTTATTAACTGTTGCATCTTTTGGATCTGACAAGCAGCTGTTTTTCTTCTTTTGTGTGGTAGCATCTGTTAGGGTCACAGCTATGGATAAATAGTGATTTCTTCTCACCACCGCCACCAACAAAATTAAACACTATGCAAAATGCAGTTTTATAGTAAAAATACCCGCAATACATTTTTATATTTAAAAAAAAAATACCAACAATATCTATTTATAGCAGAATTACCAACAAAACATTTTATCTGTTGTTGAAGACATACAATTCTGTTCAAAATACTTAGATTTTGGCATTAAATAACCTATAGAGGTTGATATGCTGTTTAAGGACAGGAAAGAAGTCTTTCATGACATATAATATCCTATAATTTCAGAAAAAAATCAAAATGTCTTTTGAAATATAACTTCCACAAAACTACAGCATAAAACATACATATCTCAACCCCGATTATATCCACACAAACATGTATATGCACCAAAGCTGAGTATCATCTACCATGTATTCAATTGTGAAATTAGAATAACATACGATATTTTTATTGCTTCAAAGCTTTCAAGAAAATTAAATTTCAAGATTAAATAATGAGTTTATATTCCCTGAAAAAAAAAAAACTTAGTATCCCCCATATTTTATGTTTACTTTCAGAGTTAGCCTGAAGAATATTAATGAGCGTCCTCAAAATTTTGAAAACCTATCAATGTTTTTACTTTTTATAAATACATCTTGTTAAATAAAATCCTCACATTTGCCATCAAAGGTGGAAATGAATTGGTAAAAAATGTTTTCCATTTATATATTCAAAAATTTTCTTTAAAAAAAACCCCAAAAAAACCATAGCATGATGAAAAAAATCTTCTAAACTTAAAAAGTTTTATTGTTAAAATGTTTATTACTAAGTGGAAAGATCAAAGTACCTGTTTGTTTTTTTTTTGGGGGGGTGTTTTTTGTTTTTTGTTTTTTTGTTTTTTGTTTTTTGTTTTTTTTTTGTTTTTTGTTGTTGTTTTTTTGTTTTTTGTTTTTTGTTTTTTTTTTTGTTTTTTGTTTTTTTTTGTTTTAGTGCACCACTGGGTGGGCCAAAGATAACTATCTGAAAATTTAGTTTTTTTTTTTTTTTTATTCAATAAAACCCCAATAAAAACCATACATGACCTTATCAGAAAAAATAAGGTAGATGACTAATGTAAATTTAATGCCAAAATTTTAAAATTCAATAAAAGATTACAGAGAACATATTTCTAAATTTTTAAGATTCCAGAGTACTTAAAAATTAAGAAATTAGTACTTGTCATTTTCTTCAATTATGCATTCCAGCTGTTCTCCATAGAACAACGTCATCACCTCATCGAACAGGTAAACATGGCTACTGTCAGGTTCAAAAATGCATTTTTGCAATATTTTAAATGTAAAGTAAATGTTTCAAATCTGATTAATTATATTTTAAATCAGCTAATATTCCTAAAATTAATATTTTATTTTTGAAAATTTTAAAAGAATTGCAATGAAAATCTTAAAAAAAAACAAAAAAAAACAGTTAGTCAAAAAAAAAAATCATCCTTCCAGTCAATTGAAATTAATTTTTGAAATACAGTGAATTATTTTGCTTATTGAAAATATTAATTTGAAACTATGAACTTAAAGAAAAAGCTTCAAGAAAGATGTTTCATTTAAAAAAAAAAAAAAACCTTAGGTATATTGTTTTTTAACCCTTTGTTGCATATTGGTTACAATTATAACCAATATGCAACAAAGGGTTAATGGTGTTACTGTATATTTACAAGTTTATAAAGATATGTGAACCAACTACAAGGCAATATTTATTATTTACCATTTTATAAAGAAATACCTATGAAAACTTTAATTTTTAAAAATACATGAATGAGAGAATTAAAAAAAAAATTAAATGACTAATTATGAGTAGCTGTAATAAAGTTTGAAAAAATGTTTTGCTCTTGCCATATAAATTCACTGAAATAGGTTGCGATCATCTGGATTCGTAATTTTTCCCTCTAGAATTGACAAAAAATGAACACTATTCATTGAAATGTTTATTTACAAAACAAGTGTTTAACATCTTTGTTATCAATTCTTATGAATAAAGACCGTGTATAAAACTGCTTTCCTTCATATGTTTGGGTTTTGTTATTTTAAAAATTGCTAAGTGGGGATACAGCAATGGCAGTGTTAAGTAAAAACCTGTCTGTTTGAAAACTTTTTTTTTCTTTGTGAGTACACAAGTTGCATTTGCAAGACAGTGGGGAGAATGGTAAATGCTTGGCTAATGTGGTACCTGGAGAGACAAAATGTTTTGGAGCCTTCCAGAACTCACCTACACAAAGTCTCTATATAGAAGCCAATGAACAATCTCTGAGAATGGAAAAATTATCCCTCCAATATGCACTGAAACTACATTCCAACCCAAATAACTTAGCATATGAATCTCTATATATCTAGTTCTATAGAAATAAACTGACGGGCATCCCTTCACTTGGACTTCAAATCAATGAAGCACTAGAACAAATATCTTGGTGACATAACATCAGTCAGAATAAGTAAGATAATTGGAGTAGATAGACTAAACAGTCACCCGGTTCACACTCCACCATCGTCTATTGAACAGATGAAGAGGCTCATCCCTTGTTTCCTGTTTAGGATGCGGTTTCCGGTTTTCTCTTTTCCAATCTTTTCACTCCTATGTAGACCCTTGCACATCAGTGGTGTTACCGCCTTGCTTGGGGTGATATGATTAAAAAAAACAAACTCTATGGACAATCTCTAGGCCTGATATTCAGTCACTCACTTGCACACATACAATAAATACAAAAGTATGTATGGAAAATTACAAGGCAAACATCATGACTATTCTACACAGATGATAAAAAATCCTAGATAGAATCAGCGTAGCAGCCACCGACAGATTAATAAACAAAGGCTGCCAAATAATGCGTCCATCTATACAGCTGAACTACAAGCCATTAAAATGGCACTTAATATGATATAAAAATTTAAAAGATAGGGAGTCTGGGAATATTATAAACTTCCTATCTAGTTTAACATGAATTGACGAAAAGAACACAAACCATCCCTATATTCCAGAAATCTTAGAAACTCATCCTCAGTTAATAAAGCACTAAACAATGATATTGGCTTGGATTCCTAGGCATCAAGGGACATCATGAAGCTTGACACACTGGCAAAAGAGACAACATAAATGAAAATAACCAACATTAAACTTCCATATACAGATTATAAAAACAAAATTAAACACCTCAAAAGAAAATGGTAAGCAATTTGGGACATTTTCCCAAACAATAAACTACATGAACATCAGCTGACAATAAGAAAGGAGAATATAGAGCCATTGGCGGACTGTAGTCAAGACACTGTACTCTATAGAAGAAACACGTGTATATATATATATATATATATATATATATACACACACACACACACACACACACACACACACACAAGGCAAAATCCATCATGTATCTATCGCAATCAATTTCTCACCATCTTGATAGAATGCAAGAAGCACCAAAAATATATGTAGCAACTATTCAGTCAGTTAAGTGCCATACGTGAAACACGCTTGGGCGATCATGTCTCGAAAGAGACATGACCGACTGGGCAGAAGATCATCCTGCAGTAGGTTGCCATTGTTTTCTGCGGTAGACTGGTTGCCAACCAAGGCTGTAGAACCCAATCTGTCCTGCTATTTAACCCATAACTGGAAGGAAGAGACGGATTAATACCTTTCCCAAGGGTATTTGCGCGTAAGTGAATACAATGGATTCAACTGGAATTCAAACTCGGCTTCTCGCTCCGAGCCGATATCCACTGCTCCACAACTATTACCAAGCACAAAATTTTAACATGCTCTTCAAAATATACCTACTACCCAAATAAGATTATCTGATGAAAACAAATACTTTCAACTTCTATAGAAAATAGAGCTTGAATTTTGAACCATACAACTTTGGTTTTGAAATACTCTCGAACTATACAATTTGTGATATTTTTTAAACAATTTTAAAATCTCACAACCCTGTGGAACATTTTGAAATATTCTTGAATAAAAAAAAAATAAAAAAAAAAACAAATTCAGCAACAGAGGTTGATATACTGGTAAAATAGAAAAAAAATCTCACAATCTCAAAGATTTTCAGGCTTTAAATAAACTTCAAAAGGTTGATAAGTAATAAAAACAAAATCAAATTATCAAATCTCTTTATTTTTAATCCATAACCAAACAACCTTGGATTATTTATAACCATTATCTTTTTTGAAGAATGACTGAAGCTTTGTTTGACATAGATTAGCATGCTTTATATAAATGTAAAAGTCTCCTTTCAATAATTTCTGGGATGTTATCATTATTTACTACTATTTACTCTTACTAGTTAGGTACCTCCACTAAATTGCTGAAAAAACTGCATGATATAAAGAAAAATATCCTCCAAACATAGTGAAAACTAACTTTTTCCATCAAAATGTTTATTAAGAGGAAAGATCAAAGTGGTTTTTAATTATTTTTTTTTTTTAAATCTTTTATAAGACGTTCAAATTTTGGAATTTAGTTAGTGGGTAACCAAATTGTTACAAGAGTTTACAATGGAAAATCTAACATTAAGTAACTCTTTTTTTTTTTTTTTTTTTCCCCCCCCCCCACCTCTAGTGAAAAACAGGTTAATTTGGAAATTCTTGCAAAAATTAAATAATTGTCAGATTTTCATAAAACTTTCAGGATTTATTCACAATTGAAACTATTTCTAAAAAGTCTTGGTAAAATATTTTTCCTTTTTAATTTTGAAACATTTTGCTTTTATTTCTGAAAATCTGCTCTCAATAGTAAAATAAAAAGTGCATTGACTATGATATTATTTGATTTGATAAGCTTTTAATTGCTTTAATAAATATTTATTAAGGACATTTTCTAGTCTGAAGAAAAAAATTTTCAATTAAAAAAAAATGAAATTTTAAATGAATTTTTTTAAGTTTCAAAAACTTTTAAAATGCTTCAAAGGTTTGTTGTTGTTACTTATTCAGTGAAGATTATATTTACTAATCACAAATTGGAAAGTTTCATACAAATTGTTGTGCCATTGTATTTTTATTTTATATATTTATTTATTTTTCCTTATGGTAATTTTAATATGTACTTCAAAAGGTCATGTGTTTCACGGTTTCTTCCCCTTACTGGAAAAAAAATTTATACAATTATGTCACCTGTGATCACCATCTTGCATCTGTCATCAAATCTCAAATACGGTGGGGGTGGGTCAGAAAGTTCAACTCTGTTTAGGAAATAGTTTTATTCTAAATTTCATGCTCTAAATAATACTTGTGTAAATCATATTTAATATTAAATTTGATAATTTTCCAAAAATAATGTCACGGATGTATACTTTTGCAAGATTTTTTAAACCGAGAATTAATTTTTGTTTACAAATGTGCCTGTTATAGCTCAAAAATGGCTAAAAAATTAGAAGAAAAAATCTCAATTTTAGATTCCAACCAATATAATTTGTTTGAAATACATGTTGTTTGGATAGGCGTCCATGCATGTATTTCTTATGACCCCCCCCCCCCCCCGGTCTCTCCTGGCTACATTATGATACCTTCTGGCTAATATTTTAAAAGTATTTTTTATGAAATCCATATCAGACATCTGTTTGGCTTGTAATATCTTTATTTTTTTCTGTCTTATATCAAATGTAATTATTTTTTGTAGATCATTGGGACCAGGGGTTTATCCAAAAGATAAAACTTTACTTTGTAATAACTGGTGGGGTTATTTAGGATGATAAAAAGGGTTCAATAAAAATTTTATTTATTCTAAAACAAATAATTTCTTCAGATAAGGAATCCCTACTTCCTACTTATAGCAGCAGAGTTTTAATAAATAGAAAACATACGGATATGCTTTGTGGTGCAACTCGGAACAAGAAATCAGAAAGCAGTTTGAATTCCAGTTGAATTTCTTGTTTTCACATATGCACAAAATACCCTTGACGAGTATTGATCCGCCACTTCTCCCTCCAACTATTGATTAAATAGCAGGACAGATTAGGTTCTATAGCCTTGGTTGGCAACCAGTCTACCGTAAAAAATAATGGCAACCTACTGCAGGATAATCTTCTGCCCAGTCAGTCATGTCTCTTTTGAGACCTGATTGCCCAAGCATGTATCATGTATGACACTTAACTGACACATACACACTTTTTGAACAGGTGAAGGGGCTCATCCCTTGTTTCCTGTTTAGGATGCGGTTTCTGGTTTTTTCTTTACTAATCTCACTTTTTTTTTCCAATTGCAGTAGATAAACTAAACTATCACCCGGTTCACACTCCACCCACGTCTACTGAACAGGTGAAGAGGCTCATCCCCTGTTCCCTGTTTAGGATATGGCTTCTGGTTCTCTCTTTTCCAATCTCTTCACTCTTATGTAGCCCCCTGCACATCAGTGGTGTTACCGCCTTGCTCGGGGTGATATGATTTTTTAAAAAAAAAAGTGCTTCTTGTTAAATTGGTGAAAAAAAGACAGTTAAAAAATGAGAATTGAAGGTCTTTAATTTAGACATTTGGATTATTTGTAAATGTGAAAAAGAGGAGGATCTTGTTGGAACAACAGTATTTGCTTTAAAAAATTTTTAATGAAGCATTAACATTTTTGGGTTTTATTTTATTCATCAAACTAAATTAAAAAATACAAGAGAATTTAAAGAAATCATAAATAGGAAATTTAGTCAATATGCTAGGCAGGTACACTATTAACATTATTCAGACTATCCTCTTCATCTTTGTTGCCATTTGTATGATGTTTCGGCCATTATATGCTCCGGTCTTCTTCAGGCACTAGGAATTTTGAACTGAACCCTTTATTGCAATCACTGGGGTATATCATTCTCATTCCTTGCGTAAAGCCTCCTTTGGTAGTCCTGAGTTATCTCTTTCTAACCCTCTAAGTTACTTGTTCAGCACTATCAAGTCTTTGGGTCGAGTCACTGGAACTAATTGTCTGTATCCACTGGGCCATGTCTTAAGGACATGAAAACTGAATTTTTGGGACTTATAAACCTAATGTTTAGTAACCCTTTTTTACCAGAGTTCATATTGCAATTTTTGACAAGGGTTTTCTTTAATATTTTTTTAGTATGTCTGTTTTCATTTTTGGTTCAGAAATAATTTTTAGGAAGTTAGGATAAGAATGGGGAAAGATAGTCAAGCTCAACCAGCCTTGCGCTGAGTTGGGATGGGTGGATCATATGTTGTGGTTCTTAGTTAGTCAAACTGTCAGTTTTGATAACTTGCTGAAAAGCTCACTTTCAAATCGACTTCCTCTGTTAGTGAGAATATACAGGGAAACTTCAAATTTAGATATTCATTCACTGAGAAATGGTAGTATCTTGCACGGGTGTAGCTTCAACCTACTGATTAGCTGTATCTATATTAGGATGTGATGGCTGTGCTCAAGTCAACCTCAGGCTGAGTTCAGATGTCTAAATCTCTGCTGCATGAGTAGGGCTGCTGGAATCATGTCCAAATGATACTGGTGGAAAGAGTAGTTGGTCCTTTCCAGATGTAGGGTCATAAAATTGCATTTGTGGCCAGAAACCTTTCTAGTTTCTTTATAACTTGCATCATGGGAAAATGAATTTGTTTTTTTTGTTTGTTTGTTTTTTTTGTTTGTTTGTTTTTTTTGTTTGTTTGTTTGTTTGTTTGTTTGTTTTTTTTGTTTGTTTGTTTGTTTGTTTTTTTTTTTGTTTGTTTGTTTTTTTTGTTTGTTTTTTTGTTTGTTTGTTTGTTTTGTTTGTTTGTTTGTTTTGTTTGTTTGTTTTTTTTGTTTGTTTGTTTTGTTTGTTTGTTTTTTTTGTTTGTTTGTTTGGTTTGTTTGTTTTGTTTGTTTGTTTGTTTTTTTTGTTTGTTTTTTTTTTTTTGGGGGGGGGGTGGGGTTTTTTTTTTTTTTTTTTTTTTTTTTTTTTTTTTTTTTTTTTTTTTTTTCCCACAGTGCCACATTGTGTTACTATTGCTTTTGTTGTAATAGGTGATATTAGTATGAGCCTGGTCTTAGTTTTATTGTTGAGAATTATGAAAATCGGTGCACTCACAATGTCTTAGTGAATCCTTTTCTATTCTGATCAGGCGGCATTTATTTAATTGAAATTATAATCAGATGTGTTATGGTGAACTACTAGCAAATTTAAACTGTTCCAAACTGTGAACACTTATCCTGCATGTGTGGATACTTCAGCTAGTCTTAGTAGTGTAATAAATCATCTTGGATGTCAAAACTAATGCAGAATAAATCTCTTTCGAGAATTAAATGTTCTGCTGTTGTTCTTGATATTTTTCTGTTAGTTTTGAGATGGATTACTCTTTCTGAATCCCAATCATCTCTCTTGGGACTTTGTTTCGGTATTTGCTCACTTCAGAGACCGTTTATATTGCAGTTGAATGCAAGGTGGAAATTTCAGGCGCGCTCTCTTAAGCGAGTGACAGCTTAACATTGGGTAACTTGCAAGGTTTCAAGATTGCTAATTCCCTGTAATTGGAAATCTATGATTAAACCCCTCTGAGAAATCATTGGCACATGTGCATACACACATGCCTTGTCTGCAAGAGATTCTGAGATAATTTTTTTATTTTTTTATTTTTTTTATTTTTTTTTTAAGCATAAATCCCTTTTAGGCCAGGCAGTGTAGAATAGTATATATATATATATATATATATAATTTACTATTTAAAATTTCCAACAGTATTTGTCATGGTAATGTGTTTAGTGCAGCAAAGAGGGTTACTGGGATTTGTCAATTAAATAATTCTAATGACAGATTATGTAAGAGTAAAGTTCGCACTTGAGAGATTATTTAACTAATATAATTATTACTTTACTGCTTAGCAGATGTTGGAAGGTCAAGCTGAAATTTATCAAAAGGAATAAGCAACTTTTTTCTTTTTTTTTAATAAAATTGTTTTGCTTTTTAAAATTTTTGAGTTCAGATAAGGACATAAATGTGGTATTTAAGAGTAATTCCCCCGCCTTTTGTGTTTTTTTTTTTTTTTTTTTTTTTTTTTCCTTCACTTTGCACAAGGCCCAAGAGCCACTTGAGCTGCAGGGTGAGTGGAAAAAATGATACTTGTCTAATTTATGACCATAAACTACATCTGGTAGCAAGGTATCTGATCGGCAGGTTTTGAGGAGCTTAGAACCACCTCTTAATTATTGTTGTTCCCGACCCTGCCTTGGCTTGGGGTGTTAGCATTTGTTAAGGCCACAGCTATGAGCAAACAGTTTACTCCCAAACTGGGGTCAAACAATTTATATATATATATTTTAAGGGAGTTATGAAATGGGGTTGACTATATGTTTGTTAAATTTATTTATTTGGACATTATTTTTAATGGATACTCCTATTTGAGTAAATTCTGTTTTCTGTTATCTACCAGCCTGAATATTTGAAAAATCTTGTTAGGAAAATATGTGTCCTTCAACAGGTTTAAAACGTTTGACACCTATAGACAGGAGAAGCTGCCAATTTTATGAATTCCTTCATAGATGTGTGGATAAGGCACATGAGATCAATTATTGGCTTCCTCTGGGTCTATAGTGGTCGCAGGCTCGAATCTTGCCGAAGGATGCATATTTTCGTAACAAGATATCTTGAATGTTATTCAGGCCCATTTATTTACATATATATATACACTAGCAGTATAACCCGGTGTTGCTCGGGTGTAATGAAAGCTTTAAAACTAATCCATGGTCCTGGAGCACAGACTCTTTGGACGTTGGCACGAAAGACTAAAAAGCAATAATTGTTTCCTGGTATCGATATCAAATAAGTTTTTTTCATCGGAAACTGAATTTATAAGGTTAAATAAGTTCTCTGAGTAAATGGTATCATGGCTGAGACTAAGAGCTATAATTATAGCTACTTAGAGCCAAACCCGAAGCAAAAACTAAAATAAAAGAAAAATACTGATTTTGATCAGACCCGGTAGGATATTGGAGTATCGATTTCCAATATCGGAGTCAAATAAGTCATTCGAGTATAAACTAACCTAAGTAAGTTCATAAAAATTTATCATACCCATCGGAAGTAAAATTGGAGAAAATGAGCCATATTGATGGCTGAATATCGGTTTTTGATCAGATTCGATAGAATATTGAGGATATCAGTTTCCGATATCAGGGATATTATCAATTTTCTGCACTATTGTAAGAACTGCGACCTTGAAACTTCAATATTTATTGGGGGTACCTCGACACAAAACCTAGCTAAGAACACTCGCAGATATTTATAGTACAACTGTGTAAATTTTCAAGAAAATCGGTTCAGCCCTTTCAGAGTCTATAGGTAACGGGTGTGCGCACACACATACACAAAGTTCCATTTATAAATAAGTTTATATATATATATATATATATATTGTTTAATTATGAAAAACAGAATCTACTCAAATACAAGTATTCATTAAAAAATAATGTTCAAACATCTAAGTTTACATATAGGTAGATATATGAGAGATTCATAACCTTCATTTTGAATGTTATATCCTTAAATTTATTGTTGCTCATTGCAAAGGGCCTATTATATCTGTTCAAGTTTCAGAGGCCCCAAAATGCAGATCTACAACTGTTTATAATGAAACTATGTTGAGTTTACCTTAGTTACAGTTTCTGGGAGAGAACATAATCTGGTGTCATCAGTTTGAACCAAGTCAGCATGTTACCCTCGGTTATGGTGACTTGTAACTTAATGAATTCTGAATGTTTCCTGCATGGAAATAGCTAATACCATTATTGTTTTGGTGTCTAACCTTATACATCATATCTTATAAAATACTTTCTGCAAACTTTGTGGGCAGGTTCCTCACACAAAAACAAGGATAAACGTCCATATAGGCATATGCCCAGAAATCCTATTTTTGAATTAAGTTTAAAGTTTATGGTAGACACTGTTAAATGTGCAATCCAAAAATACTTTTACAAACTTTTTGGGTGGGTTCTGAAACAAAAAAAAAGAGTAAGATATGTCTAAAAGGGCTGTTTTGCCTCATCACCACAACTTATAACAAATGTTCAAAATGTCCTTTGCTGGCTCCTGCACACATGCACTTGGCAGACCCTTTGAAATATCCCCACAGTGTTGAATATTTTCATAGGCCTCCATGACACACTGATGAAGCGTCTCTACATTATTAATATTTGCTGAATAATGTGTCTTAGGTGGCCCCACAGATAAAAATCTAAAGGATTGAGATCAGGTGAACATGCAAGCCATGAAACCCGTCCTCCTCTACCTATCGATCTCTCATGGTATATGTCAGCCAGTGCATTTTGAACAATGTGTTGTAGCTCCATCGTGCATGAACCAAATGCATTAGGGATACATTCTTTATCAGGTCTAGAAGTTTGTTCAAAATTAAGACCCAGGAGACGCCTCCTGTAAGATGTGCAGGGAGACCATATGGACCTACCAGACAGTCATCTACAATTCCATCCCGCACATTAATCGTAAACTGATACTGGTGCTTAGCCTGTATTGTACCATGGAGATTTCAGTCTGCCATAAATGTTGGTTGTGTAAATCTATTATTCCATCACTTACAAATGTTACCTCATCCGTAAACAAGACTGGAGAGACAGACAACAGATCAGCAGTTTGTGCAATAAATCATCAGCAAAAGCTCTCTTGTGAGTGATCAGAGAGCAAAACACCCTGCACACATTGCAAATAATACGATACAAGAGCTAGTCTTGAAGTACTCTCCATGTGGTACTACGAGATGTATGACATGCTAGATACACTTAGTATATGCTGATTGTCTCTGACAGCCTGTACAATAGGTTCTTTGTGGCCAGACATACAAGCGGATTCTGTCTCAATAATGCAACGATAAACAACAAATGCAATCTGATGCAGCCTTACTTCCATCAACATAAAATCATAATCCTGAATGGCTAACATTCAATGTAAACAATACAGTGTAGAAAACTGATGACTACTCTCAAAGTTCATGGAAATTGGAGAAACTTTATTTGCAATAAAGACCACGATAAAGACCACGATAAAGAATAATGCATGTAAAAATTATACTAATTTTTTTTTTTTTTTTTTAGTGTTATGGGAATTTTCCCAGCCAGTTAACGCAAACTATTTAAAGTGTTTTTTGTACTTGAATAACATTTATAAACAGCAGGAAAGAAAAGGATTACTTTTCATCTTATTCTTAATTATTATAATTTTAGTAACAATTTCAAATGACCTTTTAGCGGGCCTTAAAAACAGGTTATGAACTTGATTTAACCCTTTAAAATTTTTAGCACACTCTGCCGGGGAAATTAAAAGGTATTTTATGCTTAATGCATCTTTCTTGAATGGAATAGCACTCTGCCTTTTGTTGTATTTCATTTGCCATAAATGTCCCCGTCTCTCCCTATTTGGCATATCAGTGAGTTGAAGGAGGAAGGGATGATAACGTCACTTCCATTATGCCTATTAGGCACACTTTTAAACTCTCTTGCTAAAAACAGCTGATCTCAAAAATTTTTGAATTCATACTTAACAACACCTTAGACATGTATATAAGCCCAGATGAGTCATGAGAAGACCATAAATGGGTAAAGTAAACAAATTACTCTTTTTTTTTTTTCTTCTTTTTTTCTCCTCTCTCTCTCGTTTCACCACCAAATCAATAAGTAAAACATCTGCAAAATTTGACACCTTGTTTTTAAATTAAAATAGTGTACAAATAAAATGATTGTATATACATAAATATGACAAAATCTAAGTTATCCCCCTTAGACGGGATGGATGGAAAAATGGGGATTGTTTTTTCACTTTCTCTGTTTTGTGCGTTGTGGTGCAGTGGATATTGGCTCGGAACGAGAAATCGGAGAGCTGAGTTCAAATTCCAGTTAAATTCCTTTTCATTCACTTATGCGCAAATACCCTTAGGAAAGGTATTAAGCCGTCTCTTCCCTCCAGTTTTGGGTTAAATAATAGGATTGGGTTCTATAGCCTTGGCTGGCAACCAGTCTACCGCAGAAAGCAATGGCAACCTACTGCAGGATAATCTTCTGCCCGGTCAGTCATATTTCTTTTGAGACATGATTGCCCAAAGTGTGTATCACGTATGGCACTTAACTGACTGAATGACTCTTTTAAGGCATAGGGCATTCTGGGTAGGGAGTTCAGCCATGACACTAAGGTGAACTGAGCAGATTTTTTAACAGTTTTTATTTTTCTGTCTTGTCTTATCTTTACACAACTTCCACATTTTATCCTCCACTTGGTTATGTAACAATTTTAATTTCCAAGATAGAGATCTCTAATAAATATCTCTAAGTGCCTTTATCTCTCACAGCAATCTCTTTCATACCTTTTCCTTTTTAAGGTAGCCAATAGCAATACTAAACATATAGGAAAAAACCTCATTGTCAATAATAATGACTCACCTAAAAGATCCAAATTGCAGATAACCAATATTATTTACTAGCAGTATAGCCCGGCATTGCTCAGGTTTAATGAAAGCTTTAAAGCTAATCCATGGTCCTGGGGCTCAGACTCTTTGGACGTTGGCATGAAAGACTAAAAAGCAATAGTTGTTTCCAGTTAAAGCGAAACTGTAGACTGAAAGAAAAATGAATGGATGTAAGTCAAATTTTGGTTTCCTGGTATCGATATCAAATTTTCTGCACTATTGTAAGAACTGCAACCTTGAAACTTCTGAATATCATTTCTTATGCCTTTGTCTATGAGTGTATCAAGTTTGATTAAAATCGGACCACTCCTTCTATGACCCGATTTTTTTCGATTATTGATTTTCGATATTTATCAGAGGTACCTCGACACAAAACGTAAACGCTTACAGTACAATTGTGTAAATTTTCAAGAAAATTGGTACAGCTGTTTCGGAGTCTATAGGTAACACACACACACACACACATACACACACATACACACACACATATACACACACACACACATATACACACACACACATATACACACACACACATATACACACACACACACACATACACACACACACACACATATACACACACACACACACACACATATACACACACATATACACACACACACAAACACACACACACACACACACACACACACAGTTCCATTTACAAATAAGTTTAGATGTATTCAGATCTTCCCTAAGGAAGTGCATTCCTGATCAATAAAATTCGTAAATAATTGGATAGATGACAAAATGCCCAAGAAAAAGACTCTCATTACATTCTTCTGATCATAACTCAATTAGGTTTCATTTTTATTATATATAGAGACTTATCAAACTCTGTCATCATACTTGATAATCTAAACTTATTTATAAATGGAACTTTGTGTGTGTGTTACCTATAGACTCCAAAATGACTGAACCGATTTTGTCGAAAATTTACAGTTGTACTATAAGCATCTGCGAGTGTTCTTAGCTAGGTTTTGTGTTGAGGTACCCCCGATAAATATCAAATCAAAAAAATCGAGTTATAGAAGGAGTGGTCCAATTTTATTCAAATTTGATACACTCATAGACAAAGACATAAGAAACAATATTCAGAAGTTTCAATGTTGCAGTTCTTACAATAGTGCAGAAAATCGATTACATATATATAAATATATAAAAGGCAAGATGTTTGTGTGTGTCTGTTTATCTGCCTGTATGTCTGTATTTTTTTCAGCCCTATTATTTTAGTTTTTGCTTCGGGTTTGGCTCTAAGTAGGTATAATTGTAGTTCTTAGTCTCAGCCATGCTACCATTTAATCAGAGGACTTATTTATTTAATTCAGTTTACGGTGAAAAAAACTTATTTGATATCAATACCAGGAAATCAAAATTTGACTTACATCCATTCATTTTTCTTTCAGTCTACGGTTTCGCTTTAACTGGAAACAACTATTGCTTTTTAGTCTTTCATGCCAACATCCAAAGAGTCTGAGCTCCAGGACCATGGATTAGTTTTAAAGCTTTCATTACACCCGAGCAACGCCAGGCTATACTGCTAGTACAAATATAATAGCCTCTTTAACAAAAAAAAAAGAAATACTAAAAATAATGGAAGCATCAGTAATAAAAAAGAAAAAGTCAATACTCAGTAATATCAACTATGAACATGGCCACAATACACTGGCTATGTTTGAAAAAATAAAACATTTTTATAACCCTAGATACATGCATAAAATCCATACATTCAGTTAAAAGTAAAAAAATAAATAAAATTCATCCTTGATAATGGCTAAAAATATAGCTGAAAGCACTCTGACAAACAAAACATCTAAACAATGTCTATGAAATCTACATCTAGAAAAGATTATAAGAACACACGAAAAATTAAATAAAAAATCTTAACGCCAGTACCTTTGTGTGTGTAATTGGACAAAGTGTTAAAAATGTTCAAGCAGCTTTATGAAGTGTGAAAAAATTGTAATGAACAATTAATGTAGCAAGTTTCCTGCAACTCAAATTTTCTTTTTCTCTTGCCATTCAGAAAGTGATACAAATATTGGCAAAGGATTGCTAACATATTTTCTCTTTGAATGTCACACAGTTGGACAGAATATTTGCAAAGTGGTATTTAATGTTTGGTAAACAAGTCAAAAAATTCTCATGTCCTAATAAACTTTTGACAGGAATTATGAACGCTTTTTCTCTCTCTCTCTCTCTCTCTCTCTCTCTTCTTCTTTTTTTCTTTTTTTCTTTCACTTCTCTTTTTTTTTCTTTCACTTCTCTTTTTTTTTCTTTCACTTCTCTTTTTTTTCTTTCACTTCTCTTTTTTTTCTTTCACTTCTCTTTTTTTTTCTTTCACTTCTCTTTTTTTTTCTTTCACTTCTCTTTTTTTTTCTTTCACTTCTCTTTTTTTTTCTTTCACTTCTCTTTTTTTTTCTTTCACTTCTCTTTTTTTTTCTTTCACTTCTCTTTTTTTTTCTTTCACTTCTCTTTTTTTTTCTTTCACTTCTCTTTTTTTTTCTTTCACTTCTCTTTTTTTTTCTTTCACTTCTCTTTTTTTTTTCTTTCACTTCTCTTGTTAAACAGTAACAGAAGTATTTATATCTTTCCCGAAAATTAGAAAACAGCTTGGGATGAGAAATAAAGAGTTCAATTCCCAGCCAAGTTTTGTATGCATCCTTCTCTCCCATGTTGGCTATGATTAAATAATAGGACTTGTAGCTGGAAAAATTGCTCTATATTTCCATGTATAAGCCAACCTTTACATGGCTGCTTATTGACTTTAGAATGATGGTACTGGAAATGTTGTTACTTACCATATCCTTATAAATTTTTGTGATGATTTTCCTGCACATCTTCCTAAATGGTAAACCATTGTTTTGTCTATATTTCATCATGGGATCTCTTATGAATACTAATTCTTTTTATATATCGAAAGTCATAAACAACCTGGTGTATTAATGGTCATTTACTTACTCTTCAACAATCACAAAATACTGCTCGTATGAGTACAATAAAGGTGGTTGTCAATGCAACCATAACTTACATTTTCTCAGCTGAGCTTACATGTGTACAAGTTGATTTGATTGATATGGAATTATTCTTTGAATAGGCAATTTATTATGAAATTATGTCAATAATATATAAGGTAGAAATGGTTTTATTGCTTTTATTATCACTTAATTTGATAAACTGAACCTTTTCATGTACATTCATTATTGTACTGAGGCTAAGGGTAGCTAATCAATAAACATCACTCAGAATTGAAGTTTTAGTTTTTTAGAATTGTATTATAAGATGGCCTGATTTTTAAGAGTTTAAACATTTAAAATATATGGTATTCTTACAATCCAAAATAATGTTTTGTTTTTAAATAAAAATAAAAAAAAATGAACTGATCTGTCCTATGGATCTTAGTGCATGGCTCTATGGCTTGATTAACAGAAAGTAGATATTATATATATATATATATATATATATATATATATATTTTTTTTTTTTCTTCTCTTCCAGTTTGATCTTAATGAGCTATTCTGATTTATTAAGATGGGAATAAATGGAAAAAATATGTTGTTTTTGTGATGATCTCAAATAATCCAATCACCCAGCTTTTATTTTTCCTCTTTGCCTTCATTTCGTGACGTCAGGTCATTGTGCACATCTTGCTCTTTTATGAAATTAAAAAAAAAAAGAAATATTCAATTTCTTCACAGCCTTTTCACTATAGTCCACTTTTTAATAGAACTAACATATCACTAGCACTTGTTTATATATATATATATATATATATATATATATATATATATCCCCTGTTCTAGATTTCTTTGACTCATTTTCTGTCTATAATTTAACACCTACAATTTCTACTGCTTAGCAACATTTATCTGATCTGTCTCAAGAACGAAGAAACAGAAACCTGTGTGCATGTGAAATGTCAGAACTTGCGTATATGTTTGTGTGGATTACTAGAGGCCCTGATGTTTTTGTTGAAATTAAATTTTGGAATATAGTTTCATTTAAGAACTTGTATTTTATGGAGTAATATCACAAAAGTTTGTTCATGTTGGTTATTTGGTATTTTGAATGGATTTGGTTAAATTCTCTACAATATGTGCTTATTGTTGGTATTTTTTTTTTTTTTTTTTGTAAAAAATGTATTGTTGGTATTTTTACTATAAGAATGCATATTTACGCTTTCATAATAATTTGGGAAGATCACTATTTGCCTGTAGCTGGTACCCTAACAGGTGCTATCACCCCAGGTCAGGGTGGATTTTGGAATGGCAATTAAGGTGTTTCCAGGATTCTGCCAAATGTAGTATGTTCAATCTAGTGAAGGTTATCTTTCTAAAGTCAATATTCTCTTACTTGAAGGCTTGCTTTTACCAGACATGTTCATTGAGTCCATGAAGGATGGAGTAAGCTTCACCTTGTCTGTTGACTTCAGTCTAGAAAGCCCTTCATTCATTAATACTGTCTCATGACTGCACAGGCTACATATATAACTATGGAGCCGCAACTATCCTGTTGTACTAGATGGCCATTGACCCTCTATGACAAGATTCGTCTTGACAGGTCTTTTTTTATAAAAGCATGATTGGGGTTGAAACTGGTTAGTTGCCCATGACTCTTGGCAGGTTGTACAGTCATATAGTACTAATAGCATTCCGAGAGGGACCTGACAAATTTTGTCTAATTTTTTTTAAAACAATTGTTTTATCTTTTGCAGAAACGTGGAATTATGTCTAAGAGTGTGAAGAAACCATTCTCCATATTGCACACTCCAAATCTTACTAATCTGAAAACTTACAATACTTCAATGGAGAGAGAAACAGTTTCAGAGACAAGCAGTGTCAGACGGGCTTTGAGTTCAAAGTCTAAGTCTAATCAGGAGAATCACCAACCTGTTACAAAGAAATCTTCTCTTGTAAAATCTCCTCCCAGAATTCAAAATGGCAATTCTGAGAACCAAAATCCAAGTGAGGAATTTGAAAATTGGGGACATTCTAATTCCATATCTGCTCATCTAGAGACCAAAGTTAGGAGCAATGTCAAGGAACTTTACCATATTTCTCGATCCGGAGACAGCAGTACTGAAATTGTCTCTTGTGTTTCGTATGGGGACACAACTGAAAAGGTTACAAAAACCAACACCCTGAAGGTCAACCAATGGAATGCTTTGGAAAAGATATGCAAGATTGAATCTATGGACAATGTGACTGAAATGCAAACATTTGATTATGCTTTGTGCAAGAAACAGAAACAGTGCCACAAGCAATCTGTTACTGCCTTGTATCCTCGCAGAGAAACCTATTTGGTAAAGAAGCATATGTCCCAGCAACGGAGAGGTTGGAAGAATTGGAATTTGTCTCCTCATGCTCAGACCCCAATTTCTAATGTAACGCAACCATGTTTGTCCTCACTTGACCCAAATGCTGATGAGCTTGCGAAAACTGCTTCTGCTACTGCTGTTTTTACATCCAGTCCAAATTTCATGACCAGCTCACCGATTGAAAACTGTTCGCTTAGAAACAAAATTGTTCAATCAGGAGAATCTAGCAAAGGAACTGGTTTAAATGTAAACTACAATGATTTCTCAGCATCAAATTCCAAAAAGAAGCCTTATAAAACTGAGAGTTCCCCTAAATCTGATGATGGCATGTCAACTGATTCTTTAAATAGCAAAAACTCGTCTGCTTCATCAGTTGAATCTCTACTCACAGGCAAAGTAGATCTAGCCCCTGAAAAGGCTCTAAAAGCATCCGCCACACTGACATTTGACTTCCGCAAGACTACACCATCTCTGCCTAAGAAGCCAAATCCTCAAAATGGTCGAAGATCAACCCACGTTGTCAAGGAGCCAAAGATAGTGTGTGGACAAGGGAAGCTAAAACAAAAGCAGCTCTTTTCTGCAGGTCATGAATCTCCTGGTCATGATCTCTCCTATATACAGCCCATTGATGACATGAAGGTCCCTCCTGAGCCCCAAAAAGCACCAGTTAAAAAGCTTTCTACTGTCAGGAATTCTGTGTCTGGCAGAGTTCGAGCAGCACAGAAAGCAGTGAGAATGACCAATCGAGAGCAACTTTCTCAGTCGGTCTATGAAAGGCTTTCCTGTTCTCAAAAGTCCACGACTTCAGAGAAATCTAAGAGCATCTTAACACGATCTGTTCACTCAACTGTGAGTTCAGTGAAAAAAACCGGTAAGCTAATATTTTATTTATTTGTATGCATTATGTATATTGTTGTAATGCTTTTGTTTGGCAATGTTGAATCCTAACCATTGTTGAAATGCTTAAAATGCATAGGAACGCATATTTTCATACACTTTGTATTTTAGACACAAGATAATTACTTGTCCTATGACCAGAGATAAATCTGTTGTCATAAAGAAGTCTTGGCAAATATCAAGGAACGTGCTGTTGGGGGATTAGTGTGTGAAAAGCAGAGAAATAATCTTCAAACACAACTCTACAAATTTAAATAAATTTTGAGTATTTGTTTTCTTTCAAGTTAAAACAAAAGAATTACAAAGATCCTTGCAAAAGAATGTGTGTACATTGTGTGTGTGTGTGTGTGTGTGTGTATGTATATGTGTATATATATATATATATATATATATTGTCATCCGCAGACAGATCTGTTTCACTGTATCACAGCTCATCAGTACGGTTAGACTCCCATTGCTTTTTAACCCAGGATTGAAACCCAACCGAACTGGCGTCAGTCGGCAATTCTACCTCTGGGCTATGGGCGTTTGGTGGAAGAAGGCAGACTTTTTAGCGCATATATTATCATTATGCGCGCCCAATAGCTAGAGTGCTCTAATTCATTTTACTGAATGGGCGATGCATACACGCCAGAGTAGCTACTGTTTTTCAAAGTTTACCATATATATATATATATATATATATGTCTTTATAATATACTTATAAAAATATTACCATATACAATGCTCTACTAAGTATTGTGTACTCTTAATAAAGTAAATTACTACAGTGGACTGCCAACCCATTAGTTTGTACTACTTCTAAGATATATATATATAATCTTATGAAAGTTAAAAAATAAATGATCTTCAAACATGGCTCTATAAATTTTGAGTATTTTTTTTTTCTTCAAATTGAAAAAACAAATTACAAAGATCCTTGCAAAGTAGTTTCACAAAATCTTTTGTTGTTATTTACAACACCACAATAAATTGCTTTAGTATAATAGAAGAAATAGAAAAAGGATGTCATCCTCTTCAGCTCTTGGAGAGTGTCATGTATTTACATTTTTTAATGAATGTGTGTAATTTTTCAGCAGTAGGAATTGGCAATGATGTTTTAGGAGTGCTACTAATGAAAACTTTGTTCGTTTAATTTACTTTAAAATCACTAGGTTTCTGTAGTAAGTTGCCTGATAAAATCTGTGATGTAATTAATTATATGAAAGGTTGAGTAATTACCTTTGTACAACCCAGGTCAATGGTCTGCTGAGAAAACTTAATACTAATTTATACTAATTGTACAAGTTTACATGATCATGTTTAAAATGGAAAAATAGACTCAAGGCATCTAAGTTAAATTTACTATTCTTAGAAGTTAATTAGTTAATAATTTTTTTTTTTTTTTTTTTTTAAAGAAAGAAAATATGCTGATCATTTTCTGGCGCAGTTCTTCAATTTTCATTGCTGACAAAGAATATAATTGCCTGAAATTTCAAATCCTTCAGCACACTTGAAATAATGTCACTGACTGGTTAATAAATTCAGATCTGGAGCAGACTTTGTGCACAAAAATGTATCAATTTTGAGTTATATTTGAATTTCTTTACAGTTTTTGACTGGGTTCAGCAGTGCCTCAAATAAACGGTGTCAAAAGGATATTTTTACTTTAGCTGCTGTCACTTTTTGGCAATGTTTGTTTTTTAAAAAAAGACTTTGATTAGAATTGGATAACTTGTTAGAATTATTTACAACAAAAATATTAAACACTATTCATTTATGAGATTGCTTATTTACACTGTTATATTATTTATTGTAATGCTTGGCAAATACGTTATATCTGGGTGCTGGTCTATATTAAGTTCTGTGAGGAATCTGGGGCGAGTTTTTGTCCCCCCAGATGTCAGGTGGTGATGGACAAAAATTTAGCCTTACACAAATTCAAAGATAAGTAATGTTAATGAATGACATCTTAGAAAAAATTTTTTAACTCAAATATAATACATTTTTAAGTTTATCAGATATGATCTTAATTTTCTTCAGCAACTTCTTTGACGACTGTACTGAAAAACGGATAAAACTTAAACACTTCCACTTCAGTCTGATTAAAACATCTTGACCAAAATTATTTTTTAAAATTAGTTACTTTACTACATTATTTTAAGTATTCTACAAATTTCGGGCTTAGAGCCATGTATTAGAACACTGGTCCCCGTATGGCCGCTGAAGTGAGAGGGTGTCCCCGTATGGCCGCTGAAGTGAGAGGGTGTCCCCGTATGGCCGCTGAAGTGAGAGGGTGTCCCCGTATGGCCGCTGGAACCAGGTTAGCTGTTAACTTGAAAAGACAATAGTCACTTTACTCTGTCATTTCATTCTTTATTTACTTATCCCGCAAATTTAATGGCCATATCACATTGGAACATGAGTTCTTGTATTGTAATATAGCAATCTGGCCCCACCCGAGGAAGGTTGATGCAATCGATGGTGTTTCCCGTCGGTGAAGGGGTCGGCGAACGACAAGACAGGTGTTTGAGAAATACATCCTGTCGGGGCCTGGAGCGGATGTCGCAGGGTTATGAGTCGGGCTCGTTTGACCTTATTTCCGACAGCAGCGGAAATGACTACGGAGGCAAACAGAACAGGTGTCTCTTGGAATTACGTGGGCGTTGCGTGGGCGAGGCAAAACCGGAAGGAAAAGTCCCGGTTCTAGAAGACTATAAAAAGACCTCGACACACGGATTCGCCAGCAGAGAACGGCCAGTGGAAGCAGAGAGACACCACAGGCAAGAATACACTCCCGTCGACCCATTCTATGTGCTCTTCCATTCTCTGTTCCACACAGGTTCGTCGTCAGGAATAAAAATATAACCTTATATTTTTATATATGCGTGTTCTCGTTGTTTGTCGTCGTACGGCGATATATAACAGTATGATCACTGAAGTTAACCAACATCTAATCTGGTTAGTGCCTCGATGGGTGACCACTTGAGAATCCTGGGTGCTGTAAGTTTGGATGTGTAGGTAGTACACTTAATGAATTTGAATTCCAGATGGGTACATTATATTCACTTACTTGCAAAAAAATGTCCTTGGTGGAAATGTATGAAACCACAGCTTCTTCAATATGGATTGAATTTGTATGAAAGTATGCCAGGGCATAGTTAAGGAAGGCTGGTTAAAGTATCAGACATTGTCTCATGGGTTAGGAAGCTGAGGAGTCATCGTTGCTCACATATTGAACCCTACAGCACTTTGCCGATGCTTTCAGGTATCGGTCTCCATGACGTCCCCCACAAGGGTGATCCCTTCAATTATTATTATTTTTTTTTTTTTTTTCTTTCAGACAATGCAAAATCAAGAAAATCTTATTTGTCACCAAAGAAGTGTGGCGTTGCTCAAAGTCGTCTAATTTTAGGGAAAAGAGAAAAAACAGGTGAGTATTTTGAATAAATAAAAATAAAAAAAATAAAAGTGAGCTATCTATAGAAAACAGTATGTGTTCATACTAGTTAAATATTTTACTCGGAACAGGATATTTAGGATAGTAGCAGAAAGTTTTTTTTGACTAGAAGATTCCTTGTAACTAATTCAGGTAAGAGTCGGGGGATTTAGTGTCAGGCTGCACAGTTTAAAAAATGATTATTTAGAGAAAAAAAGAAAGGGCTTAAACATGTTGGAGTGGGGGTGATAATTCATTTATTCAGGTAAAGGAAACAAAAAATTTCTTGATTTGTCCAAGAGAGAAATTGGCAAAGCAAAAAATCTGAAGACACAGGTATTTATTGACATTTACACCTTAACAATAATTTTAGGCTTGGCTTGCAACTTTTTCTTCTTGACGTGCACATACATACACACACACACACACATAAATAAAATTCAGAATTCACTTGATTATGCAACCTTGTTTTCAATCTTTCAGTATCTTTAGGCATTTTACATATTTTAATATAAAAACAAAATGCCTGAGGATACTAAAAGGTTGAAAAGAAAGTTGCATAATCAGATGAATTCTGAATGAAAATATTTTTTATTTAATTCTGACCAATAACTGGTTTATAATAATAATAATATATATATATATACACACACACACACACACACACACACACACAACACAAAAAATCTAGAAGTGAGCCACCACCTGCTGCTGCTGAGCACTTTGCTGTTAAGGTTTCGTCTTGGGGATTTTTTTTCTTTCAAACGGGCACTAGACATATTGTTCTTGTGCGCTGTTTGTTTCTTTTTTTTCTCCCCCTTTATTTAACCCACAAGGTAGTCCTCGCCGGGTTACAAGACTGTTTATATTACTGTTAAGTTAGCATTATTTTCGGATGTTTAGTCTGTTATTATTAGTGTTGACTTACTGTGATTAAGTTCATTATTTTACATATATATTAGTCATCCACATACAACTCTGTTTTGCTGTATCACAACTCATCAGTGTGGCTTGAAAGTTCCAAAGATTTACAAAATGGATTAAGACATATTTGTTTCAACATTATTTTTAATAGATGCTTGTCTTGAGTAGATATTCTGTTTCTAATTAAACTTTGTATCTGTGTGTGTGCGTGTGTGTGTGTGTGTGTGTATATATATATATATATATATATATATATTTTTTTTTTTTTCTAAATATATATTGTTAAATATAACAGACAATGAATGTCTATTATGTTTAATCATGAGCCATTCTAAACATCGCATTTTGGCTTTAATTTTAGGTGAAAATAAAGACAAAAATTGTCCAACTTTTTGATATTTTTTTTATTATGCTGGTTCTAAGCTTTCGGCTCACATGAGCCATCTTCAGAAAGGTTACAGGGATGTTAAAGACATCCACCATCAAAGATGATTTTATCTTGTGTTGACATAAAACATTGCTATGCAATGATAAGTCACCGAATAACAGATATAGTTCATAAGTTTGTAATGCAGTTCTATGACGTAACACTGTGTGAGAGACCGAAAATGTTAACAGAACCATACGTTTAAATGTAATGTGTTATGACCAGATTGAAATGTGATTTTATTAAGTGTGGGTTGTTTTGATTTTAATGTCCTTTGAGATATATGCACACACAATACTCTACTGGTTTGAATGTTTTTGAGAAATTTTGTTAGGAAAATGTCTCATTAGGCATGATTCAAACTGCGACCCCCTAACAATGTAGAGAAAGCCATCAGTTGATCTGATGTATCATAACTGCTCGACCATGTCTACTGTGAAATTATTCGTGGTCAAGTGGATAGATTAATGGGAACATGACTGAGAGATGTTACAACTAAAAGTTGTAATATGCATTTTCAAACCATCATTGGCAGTTGCTTTTTGTGGAAATGGGTATTTTATAGCCCCCCACCCCCTTCAGCAAATAAAATTCAAGATGTTCTAATGTCGGTAGCTGTTGTGTACATACTATGCCTACACAAACTAAATTCACTGAAGTAGGGGGTAAAATGCAAAGAACCTCCTATTACTTGGAAAAGAAAGAAAAAAACGGCAGGGTCTCAGCAAAGGAGCGAAAAGCAAAATAGTGCTCGATAGTATCAATCCCTCAGTCCACCACTCTCAATATATATTAAATGACAGAACATTAACATCATGTGATTCTAGAAAGTTAAAATGGAAGAGATTATGATAGCAAAAATAAAGTGAGAAAAAGCTGTCAAGGACCACAGACTTCCACCCTGAAAATACCGACATCATCTCAACGATTAGAAAGAGATGATTATTAAAATGAGAAAGAATAAATGCAATGAACTTTTCTACTCTAAAGAATGACATTAGAAAAAATGAACTTGACCACTCTCATAATTAATTGCACACTAAAAATAAATCAGGGGAGGTAATTCAATATTTAAAATGATCTAGGGGAGGTAATTCAGTATTTGACATTTAAAAGGTAAAAAAAAATAAATTTTTAGTAATAAAACCGTAAAAATAACACAGAAACTTTACCCAGTAGTGGATTGAACCCAACATCTAATCGGTTCATTCCAGATATGAGGCTAATCATCCCTGAAAGTTTCATTCAAAATCCATCCAGTGGGTCTGGAGATATATTGATCCCAAACAAATGTGTCAAAATATAATACCTCTGCCTAATGGTAGATAAAATAATGTTCATTTTTCAAAGACCTTGAAAAACATTTTCTTTTCTTTTCATATTTTTTTTTCTGTTTTTATATTTATAGTGATTCCAAAACACCCAATGCCATTTGCCAGCAAGAATATCTACTATGATGAAAGGTGGATGCAAAAACAAGAATGGAGTTTCACTCACTGGTTCAACTTTATCCTTACACCAGTTGAAGATTATAAATTGAGGAATTGCCCCCGAGGTATTGTCAGAATTACTTTTCAGTTTTTCTTATTCTTGGAAATGATTGATGAGAAAAAAAATAAAAACATTTAAGGAGTGATAACAACAAAAGCATAGAAATTAAGGGGATAGAATATGACAACTGATATTGCATTTCAGATTTTGAAGATGAAAGTTGACTGAAGCAAGAAGACAAGTGTTTCCACAAGTGAGAAGTATGAAAAAAAAAACTGTTAGCATCAAAATTGCAGTTTATATATATATATATATATATATAATGTGTGTATGGTCATCCGCAGACAGATCTGTTTCGCTGTATCACAGCTCATCAGTACAGTTAGACTCCAATTGCTTTTAACCCAGGATTGAAACCCGACCAAATTGGCGTCACTCAGCGATTCTACCTCTGGGCTATGGGCACTCGGTAGAAGAAGGTAGACTTTTTAGCATATACATTATCATTATATATGCCAATAGCTAGTGTGCTCTAATTCATTTCAGAATGAGTGATGTGTACATGTGAGAGTAGCTACTGTTTTTCAGTCTACCATTCTTTCAGACATATATATATATATATATTGTGTGGGTAATGAAAATAAAATTTGTCATTTAGCTGATTGTTGTTAGATTTGGCATAACGATTTCAGAGTTCTCTAGACAAACTTTTGTTTGGTCCACTCATCAGGTTTCAGTGAATGAAACTCTGGAATTTGAGTGCTGAATATAACCTCAGTAAACTGACAGATTTTATCTTTGTATCAATCGTGTGTGCGTGCATGAATAAAAACAAAAGAAAAACTTATTTTAGCTGATAGCCAATTGATGTTGAATATGAATAAGTGACACACTTTATTTGAATTACCTACACTCTGGATTCACACATGCAATATATATATATATATATATATATGCTTGATGAGGTGCTAATAAATTAGTACCAAAACACAACAGCTTTTTGTGTTGCAGTAAACTGTTTTTATTATAAACACTTATAATAAAAATATATCAATAAATGTTGCTTTACTAAGTATTGAGCACTCTTCCAAAAGCAAATTACTACATACAATGGGCTGTTAACCTGTTTGTTCGTACTACATCTAAGATATATATTATTGATACGAATATAAAATCTGTCACTTAGCTTATTGATGTATATATTCAGCATTCAAATTCGAGTTTTGTTCATGGAAACCTCCTGCTGAGTGGATGAAACAATTACAAAAAGGTTCTCCTACAGAACTCTGAAATCATGATGCCAAATCTAACATCAATCAGCTAAGTGAGAAATTTTATATTTGTATTAATCTTCTATCTCTGTTATTGAGCTCTTTATTGCAAAAACTGCTTGCCTTAAATGTTTTTTCTTTCAGATTTCCATTGACTAACAGCATTTCTGGCTTTACAATGTCTTCATGGGTCATTCCATGTCAAATCAACAAGTGTTTGACCATCACTGACAGATTTTTCCTTTTTTTTTTTTCCCCAAATTTGGTACATTTAGAACTTCATAATATAAATTGCATGGTAACTATTTTACATCTCTCGGCCAAAGAGTTCTCAAGATACAAACTTTGCCAAAAAGGTGAATTTGGGAAAATAGCCACAAAGTTTAAATATACATATCACAGTTTTTTCTTTTTTTTTTCTTTCTTTTCTTCACTGACAAAGCTAAACTATTTAACTTTTTTTTTGTTTTTAAGTACTTGGATATATCTAAAAAGGTCATTTATTTATTTTGTTTAAAGGTCAAATAAGATAATTTGACTATAGTTTTTGACCTGTAATTTCTCAAAAATATGTAAAAGATTTTGTGATGAACATTTGACTGTGGCCTGAATTACAAGGGTTTTACTGAGTTGGGCCAAATTCAAAATGGCAAATTTTGCTATTTGCTACTATATGTCAACATTTTCTTCTCCCCACAATATAGTCAAGTTGGACATCTTTAGAAAGCGCCTTTTAATGCTGATTAATATTCACATACCTATGATAAAAAAAACCTACAGAATTTATTTGTGTTTAAATGTTGACCAATTCACTGAAAAATAAACAACCTTATTTTTGGTTTTGTTTACATTTTTATTATACAACAAATAGATTTTTATATGAAAATAATTATTTTCAAAAGTTTAATTAATGTTAAAAAAATGTAAAATAATCTGAAAATATGCATAAAATAATGTTAATGGTTTAAAAGTTTTTAGTTGACATTTCATATCGTACACTAGAACAATAAAATTTTCAGGGATTTTTAAAGAATTAAGTTTTGATCTAAAAAAGGGATGTATGGAAATGAATATTTAAAAAAGATTCTTAACATTTATAAAGTGGTTAACAAGCAAACTCATTGTCAAATAAAATTAACAGCATTAAACGATTTTTCAACATCAGCTGAAGACCACCCGCAGCCTTCTAGAATTTTTGAAGATACTGAAAATGAATTAAAACTTTTTAATGAGTCACTATCAATGATTGATGAATCACCAATCAAGCATAAAAAAAGTGGTTATGAAGAAGGAAAAATTAAAGAGGCTAAGAATTTGTCAGTGTAGAAGAGCACAAAAAAATCTCATGAAAGTGAAATTATTACACAGTTGTTTACAAAAAAGTGCAAATGTTTGCAAATTTTGAAAATACCTCCCAAAAAACTTGTAAATGAACAAGGAATATTAACTTTACCAAATCTAAACTTATTTATAAATGGAACTTTGTCTGTGTGTGTCCGTTACCTATAGACTCCGAAATGGCTGAACCGATTTTTTTGAAAATTTACACAGTTGTACTATAAGCGTCTGCGAGTGTTCTTAGCTAGGTATTGTGTCGAGTTACCCCCGATAAATATCGATAATCAAAAAAATCAGGTTATAGAAGGAGCGGTCCGATTTTAATTAAATTTGATACACTCATAGACAAAGACATAAGAAATGGTATTCAGAAGTTTCATGGTTGCAGTTCTTACAATAGTGCAGAAAATCGATTTGATATTTTTATATATATATATATATATATATATATATATATATATAAAAGGCAAGATGTTTGTGTGTGTCTGTTTATCTGTATGTCTGTTTATCTGTATGTCCTTTATACAAATCCACAATTTTTATCCGATTTTCACCAAACTTCACGCAAATATTCTTTAGGCTGAGTCTGAGCTCTAGGACCATGGATTAATTTTAAATCTTTCATTACACCCTAGCAACACTGGGTTATACTGCTAGTTTACCCTAATATAGTCCCACAAAAGATAATTGACAAATTCAGCAGTGATGCCTGGAGAAATGACTATAAGACAGTCTTAAAGAATGGCACAAGAGTTCAAGAACAAAAGTATCTTGTACTATGTAACCTGAAAAAAAAAATTTAAACAGTATTAGTTTTTCAAAATTTGCTGAGCTCCAACCAAAGGAATATATCCTGGCAGATGGCACTGGAATGCACTTTGCCTGTATTTGTAGAATGCATCAAAATATGAGTCTGTACATGGGTCTCATCTTGGTACACTAACTAAATATGAACAATATCATTGAATAGGTTACCACCAATGCATAGCTGTTGTTACTTGCTATGAAGCAACATCTAACTGCAACTTGGGCAACTGTTCAACTTGTAGCAATTTGATGGATTTTGTTTTCTATATAACATATCACTCAATAAATCCTGGGCCTAACTAATAAAATAACAACTTTCAGGCAAAATTCAGCTTTCTTCATCAATATCATCTCCTTCTAGGGTGATACACTGACTCCAAGGCTTCTCTAACAATTCAATGCCTTTTTTGTAGAACGATTTGTCTTTGATCTCAAAATACGCCTCAGTTTCCGATATTGCTTTTTCATTGGAGCCAAATATCTTTCCCTGGAGCATTCTTTTGAGGTTTGCAAATAGCCAGAAGGCACTGAGGACCAGATCTGGTGAACAGGGTGTATGTGGGTGCAATTCACGTAATATTGCCATTACTGCGATTGACTTGTGACACAGTGTGTTGTCTTGGTGAAAGATCACTTTTTTCTTCTTTTGTGGCCGTTTTTTGGTAATTTATTTCTTGAAATGCACTAATAACGCTATATAATATTCGCTCTTGATGATTCTTCATTTCTCAAGATAATCGATAAACAAAATGCCTTGCGCATCCCAAAATACGGAGGCCAAAACATTGCCTGCTAATATTTGTGTTTTTGGTTGCTTTGGACGACTTTCATCTGCTGCTGTCCACTCAGCTGACTGCTGATTTGACTCTGAAGTGAAGTGGTGGATCCATGTTTTGTCCATTTTGACATATATACACAAAAACTCTTTGTTGTGTTGAAACAGTTGCAAACGATGTTCTGAATCATCGACATGTTGTTTTTGATCAACTGTGAGCAAATGCAGCACCCACTTTGAACACAGCTTTCTCATTGACAAATTTTCATGCAAAATGGTGAATACGCTACCTTCTGATATGTTCAACTTTTCAGCTATCTCACGCAAATTCAATTTTCGATTAGCCAAAACGAGTTTGTGGATTTTTTTGTTTTCCGGGACAACTGCCAATTTTGGGTGACCTGGGCATTCGGCATCATTTGTGTCAGTACAACCACATTTCCAACAGAGTAGTCTGAATAACTTATAAAGCCATTGCTTTGCTTGAACAGTATTTTTCCGATCAGAAAGCAATGTTTTATCAACACACAAAATTCCAATTTTCCTATTGTTTTGAAACAAGTAGCTTCACTTAACTTATTTATAAACTAATAATCTGATAGGGCCCAAATTTTTTCACTTGCCATTTGGTGGTTAGTACTTCATAAAAATCATATGGATTTTTAATTAGTGGTGCCATCTATATGTCGGGCGCAGGCCTTATTGAGTGATGTATTAGAAGAAATTCTAAATAAAAATTTAATAGATGGTTTTATCTACAAACAGTGGCTATCAACTGATAGAATCAAACTTCAAACTGTATCATAACCTACAGAAGAATTTATTGAAGCTTTTTGTGCAGGCTTTCAAACCTTGAAAAAGTATGTTTTCATTACCAAAGAACAATAAAAATTTTATTTTGGTAAAGATTCTTTGTTTGGATGATAGTCATAGTTGTTGCAGATTAACTTTGCCTGTTAATTTCTTAGTAAATCTTAATCTTTTTTTAAATATTCATTTTAATGTATCACTTTTTTAGATCAAAACTCTTTTTTTTTAAATATATATAAAATAAAACCTGAAAATTGTTTTGTATAAATAGCGTACCAGGTAACCAAAAATGTTAACCATTAACTTCATTTGTTACATATTTTCATATTTTAGCTATTTCAACATTAATTCATGACACATTTTTAAATAAATATTTTGTCACTTTTTCATATTTGTTATATTATAAAAATGTAAACAGAAAAAAAAATAAGGTTGTCTCATTTAATCACATTCTATTGATTTTATGATCATAATTGTTATGTGAATATTAATCAGCATTCAAAGTGCTTTCTAAAGAAATACAATATTGGAAGATATGAAAATGTTAATATAAAGTCAAATAGCAAAATCTGCTGTTTTGAATTTGGCCCAATTCAGTAAAACTCTCATAACTCAGGCCATAGTTAAGTCCACCACAAAATCTTGGCCACATCTTGCCATGAAGCAAATTTGTCAATTTTTTTAAAAAGATTAGACATGTGTTTGTGAAATAAAAGGTCAAATTATGTTCTTTAAGCTTTTAAACTGATATATCCTGAAAAGGAATACAGTATAAAAAGATCAGTTAAAGAATGGAACTCCACACCAGGAATAAGAAATACAGATTTATTGTACTAAGGTACAATTAACAATAATACACATGTAGGCAAGCCATGGGTTGGAGCGGAATCAACTATCGAATAGTGAATGCCTTCGCCTAAGACTTTTCCTATTCATACCACTCGTTAGCGTCTTTTATACAGTAGGGCAGCATTCCATTCTCGAGGGATGCCAAGATGTTCCACTATAACATAAACAAAGAATAAAAAGATCACCTTTTAGAGCTGTCCAAATACTTCAAAATGGTAAATAATTTAGCTTTGTAATTGAAAAAACCGATACTGATATTTAAACTTTGACTATTTTCAGAAATTCACATTTTTGCCATCAGAATTTATGAGAACCAAACATGTTGACGGCAGAAATATATATATATATATATATATATATATATATTTTCACTGTTTTTGTTCTTTGTTTGCTGTTTGTTTTTTATGTATGTATTTTCTTTATGATTCCCCCCACTTCTTTATATGCTTTTCTAATGTTTCTTACTTGAATCCTTTTAATATTTATTACTTATATATTATGTTAAAATTCTCCCCCCCCCCCTTTTTTTTAGCCTTTCTTTACTGATGTCTCCTCTTTATCTTATTCAGTCGATGCTGGTTCTTTGGTATTCAATTGCAAACAGGATTACCATTTGGCTCCATCGAAAGAAGTTCTGAGCTTTGAAGCTTATGCTGCTCGCCGAAGGCTGAACCGATTGCGTAAACTTGCCTGTCAAATGTTCCAATCAGCAGACATTGTTAGAATTGTGCGTAAGGTGGAAGTGGAGATTGACAGTCAGCGTTTGATAGTTAGAAAAGACAGGCCGATTCATGCCGACATTGGTCTCAAGCAGAACATCCTCAATTGGATCCTTTCTTATAATCCTCTCTGGCTAAGAATTGGTTTAGAGGTGAGATTCTTGCAGTTGAATTTTTTTTTTCTATATTCTTAAATTCTTAAAAAAAAAAATTAAATGGATGTAAATATGTATTCAAATTTAGAGATTTTTTATTCTTTCTTCAACTACTGTGCACATTTGAATGGAAGGAAAAATCAATGCAATAAAAGGGACTGATTAAAAGTGATAAGAGAAAAGCTAAAGATGTTGGCAACATGAAAAGTGAAATGCTGGGTGGGAGACAATTTAGGATGAGTTAACTGGTTATTGTCTCCCCCCCCCAAAAAAAAAAAATTGAAAGAAAGTATGCATATTAGTAATATATTTGTGTGTGTGTGTATATATATATATATATATATATATTTTCTTTAATCCGAAGTGGAAGAGTGGGAAGGTAAATTCCAAGAACCTGATCCTAATCAATATTAAAAATTTTTAATATTAAAAAGTGATGCAGGCAGAGAGCTCAATGTATTAAGAATACAGAACCAATATAAATTAAAGAAAATTTTCAAAATTCAAAGGTGTCGGATGTACATTTCAACATAGGATCTCTAATAGAGATTCTACGTCACATCATTTGGAAAAACAATGTCGCTGACGTGACGTAGAGTCTCTATTAGAGATCCTATGTCGAAATGTACATCCGACACCTTTGAATTTTGAAAATTTTCTCTAATTTATATATTGTAATGGTTGTTACAATGATTTATAAAAGCATAGTATCACTACACAAACATTTTTGCACCTCAGAGCTACGTTTGCCCCTGATACCAGTCTAATATGTATATATATAAAACCAAAAAAAAAAAAACACACACATATATATATGTGTGTGTGTGTGTGTGTGTGTGTGTGAGACCCATCCAAAACTAAGCTACTTTGCATCCTTCTCCTAACCCAAGGCTGTATCTCTATGGTTACAAACTGCTGGCTAAATCATACTAAACCCCCATCCCACATTAACTTACACATCATATTACCAAAAATAAATCCTTTTCACCATTTATTTTTCATTTCAGCTTATCACCAGATGAGGGACACATGTAGCTTTGAAATGCTTGTGTAGTGATACTATGCTTTTATAAATCATTGTAACAACCATTACAATATAGAACTCTAAGTTGTATCAAGCACTCTTTATAAAAGTAAAATTCATGAAACGTAACTTTCTTACTATATATCCACACACACACACACACACACATATATATATATATATATATATATATATATATATATATATTAAATTTTTATTTATTTATTTTTTCTATTTTTTATTTTTATTTTTATTTATTTTTTTATTTTTTTTTTCAGATGGTTTTTGGTGAAGTGCTTCTGATTGAATCCAATACTGATATTCTAGGCTTGTCTAAATTCATCATTACTCGTTTGGTTGGGAATCCTGACATTGCTTCTCAGTTTGCCCACCCAACTGTACCCCACCTTTACAGAGATGGTAAGTCGTCGTTAGGAGGAACATCATGAGCAGAAAAGGCTTATGTGTCTCTAGAAATTTCAACTCGCTCTTTCTGTTGCCAAGTATAAGTGTCTCTTTTGTTTCCATTTTCCCAAAAACTTCATTGTTGCTCCTATATTCAGTCTGCAGAATTTTCACTATCCTTCTGTAGAATCACATTTTGTTATCTCAAGTATCTTTATCTGTAAGATTTCTCCCACCTTCACTGCCATTTTGGTGGACTGATAGCAAAAAAGACAAACTTTACTAAAAGCTATAAAAGACAAATTGTGGAGTTAGGATTCCCTATAAGAAGCTCTGGTAGTTTTGGTTATAAGTGGTAAATGCTGATTCAGTTTTTACTGTTAACTCCAATGCAAGGCCCAAGAACCACTCAAGGTAGAAGTTCACTGAATGAGTTTGTTTTATGAACATAGGTTAGAAATTCAAATTATGAGAACATTTTTGAAAGATAACGTCTGACCTTAACCTAAAGACACACCCACTGCAGCTAATGCTTTTGCTGTGTGTAGGGACCTTACAACCCTCATGGTTTGTTAGATATCTGAATATTTTTCCCTACTGATATGGAATGTGGCACAAGGCCAGTTTTAACATGGGATTTTTAAGTATGCTCAGGCAAAAATTCCTCCCTAGACCCTGCCTTAGTAGGGTTTGGTCCTGTCTGCTTTTCTTTCCCCCCAGATGAGGCTATGCCAAAGGGGAGAGTATTGTCTGGGTTCCTCTCTGCCCAAAGGCAGATAGTCCAACACAGTTGGTTTTGAGTTGAAACCAGGTTTGAAACATCTAACATGGCAAAATTACTGCAAAACTTTATATCGGGGTTTTTACTATAGAAAGATTTTATTTTCTGCTATGAATGCAACATTGGGACTCAAGATGAAACTCGGTGACAATTTTATTATAAAAAAATATTTGAGCTTTCAAAAGCTTTTTTGAGATTTCCATCTATGAAAGTGGAATTTCAAATTCCTTTGCCTTGAATTAAACAAACTGAATTTGTTTAATTTCTATTTTTGCAGGTTATCAAACATCTTTAGCAAAGCATACACTGAAAAAATTCTTGATTTTGGTTTATTTTCTGGACTATGCCAAAAGACATCGACTTATTGAACATGACCCATGCCTTTTTTGTAAGGACTCGGAAATCAAGGTAATTACTCTTTTGCTAACCCTCTAGTGAATTCTATGTTTTTTTTTTCTTTTTAATTCTTTCTTTACAGTTTAAATTGTTTTTTGTTCGTGCCTTAGTGAATTCTTTTTTTTTTTTTTTCCACCCCTTAGCAAATTCCACCTACTAATTTTTCAGTGAAAATTTTTTTCTTCTCTGTGCCCTGTCCTTTCAGAACGTAGGCGATCTTTATTTTCTACGTCTCCCTAACCCTGGTGGCTCTTAGCACACCTGTTACACCATGCAAAGCTCAAGCTCATAAATCTAGAATATAAATGTATAGAAACTAGCATGGCCACAAAATGAGGGATCAGTTCATATATTGGTTATAATATAGAATTGATCCCCCATTTTATACCTACATTATAATTTCTCAATTTCCGCGTCTCCCTATCTCTGTTGGCTCTTAGCATGCCTTCTCCTGTTACACCATGCAACCCTCATTCAATCGTTCACCTGATTAGGTCCTTCAAATAAGTTATCTGCTGCTTTCCCCTGTCTCTTTTTCCCCTCAATCTGGCCTGTTAGTATCAGGTTCTCCAAGTCCTCCTTCCTCATTGCATATCCCTGGAACTTTAGTTGTCTCTTCCTGATGCTCAGTATTAATTTCCTCTTTGTTTACACCCTTTCCAAAGCCTCATCATTGCTCACATCCTCAATCCATGATATCCACAGCATCCTTCTGTAGAACCACATTTCAGCTGCTTCAAGTTTTCCCTTTATCTTTGATGATATTGTCCAGCATTCACTGCCATATTGAAGAACTGACATCATATAGCAATCCAGTACTCTCTTCTTTGTTTCTAGCGAAATTGCCATGTTTCTTAATGCTTTACTCAACTCACTTTGCTAAAATTATAGTTTATAATCAGTTTAGATGTTGGAGGGAAAAAATATTGGTTTTTTAAACTGGTTCTTGGAGTTGTAAAGTATCAGCAAATCCTTTCTTTAAAAGATTTCTCACATTTTTCAGGATATTATTTTAGATTTCAGCCATTATGTTTGAGATTTAAGGGTTTTGTTCTTATCAAGCATTTTGAAGTTTTTTTTTTTGTTTTTTTTTGTTTTGTTTTTTTTAACTAGTTATTTATATCCTGAAAATCGGTTAAATCTTGATTTCTTCACATCTTTTTTTTTCTTCCCTCAAGGCAAGCCGTGATTTTCTTTTAAATATTTCACGGGACTTTTTGAGAGGAGAAGGAGATGTAACTCGACATTTGGCTTATCTTGGCTATGTAGTCAGCTATGTCCAAACACCTTTGGATGAATTTGATTATGCAGTCACAAACTTAGCCACTGACCTGCGTGATGGTGTGCGTTTGACGTAAGTTTTAATTTGTTTTATGACATTTTGGCTAATATTCAAGTAATCCTTTTTGACCATTATTTTATTTTATTATTATTATTATTAAATTTGGTGTGACTTCATCTTGTCATATTCCACTATTTGGTTGTTTATTTTTTCATTTTTAAATTTACTAGCAGTATAGCCTGGCGTTGCTTGGGTGTAATGAAAGCTTTAAAACTAATCCATGGTCCTGGAGCTCAGACTCTTTGGACATTGGCACGAAAGACTAAAAAGCAATAGTTGTTTCCAGTTAAAGTGAAACTGTAGACTGAAAGAAAAATGAATGGATATAAGTCAAATCTTGATTTCCTGGTATCGATATCAAATTTTCTTCACTATTGTAAGAACCTTGAAACTTCTGAATATCGTTTCTTATGTCTTTGTCTGTGAGTGTATCAAATTTGAATAAAATCTGATCACTCCTTCTATAACCTGATTTTTTCGATTATCAATTTTCAATATTGATTGGGGGTATTTCGACACAAAACCTAGCTAAGAACACTTGCAGACGCTTATAGTACAACTGTGTAAATTTTCAAGAAAATCGGTTCACCCGTTTCGGAGTCTATAGGTAACGGGCACACACACACACACACAAAGTTCCATTTATAAATAAGTTGAGATATAGTTGGAACATTATTACTTCAAATTTAAAAAAAAGACAGGTCAGGATTAATTTTATTTTTTTTTTTTTTACAAGAAATTTCTTATCACCATTCCTTATTTTAGGCAGTAAGCATACTAAGACAAAACATTTATTTTTTTTTTTTTTTATTATTTTTTTTTTTTTTTATTATAGGCGTGTTGTAGAAATTTTGACTGGTAAATGGGGGTTGACCAAATCACTGAGGGCTCCTGCAATAAGCCGTCTACAGAAGATACATAATGTTGAAATGGTGTTGAAAGCCTTGAGTGATCATGGAATGAGTTTAGGCACAGAGAAAGGTAAGTGGAATACCAAACTTAAATAGTATTGTTTCCAGGGTCAAGTTGTATGGCTCACTGACATCCCTTTCTACTTTTTTATGCCATAGTTCACTCAATACAAGAGCCACTCAAGATAGCGGTTTACTGAATGAGATGCATGATATAAACAGGAATTAAAAAAATTAAGATTACAAGAAAATGGCAGATTGACTCTAGATTTTTTTTTAATACTAAAATTCACCCAATACAAGGTCTTGTTGATTTAACAGCATATCAGCTCCTTATGACTCATTTACAACTGAAATTTAATTTTCTAGGTTCTGCTTTTACAACTGAACACATGGTACATAATACTCAGCTTTTGTGCATATATAAGTTTATGTGGTTATGATTAACAGAGGCAGTGACGTGTGTTTTATGCTATTTTTTTAAAGTGATATTTTGGAATATAGTTTGATTTAATATATTATATGGATTAATGTCATGAAAGGTCATTCATGTTGGTTGTTTGGTTTAGCAGCATATCAACTGCTATGGGTTATTTAATGCCGCAATCTAAATATTTTCAACAATTTATTGGCTTCAACTAAACATTGGTCTTTTCTTAATTATGTTTATATAAAAATGTATTGCTTGTATTTTTACTATAAAATCTTTTTAAACTTTCATAGATTTTTTATTTTATTTTATTTCATTTTTTTTTTTTTTTAAGAAGGGGTTGTTTACTATTTGCTCATAACTGAGACACTAACAGGTGCTACCACCCAGGTAGATCTAGAAACAGCAGCAATTACAGTTTCTGTGCTTCTCAAAACCTCCAATCTTATGATCCAAGGCTTTGTTCTCAGATGCAGTCCGTCATACCCAGGATTAAACACAAGGTTAAAGTTCCACTCATGCTAGTGTGTTACTGAATGACGTGTGTGATATGAACATGAGAGGAAGTAAAAATAAAAAATAAAATGAATATTACAAGGACATGGCATATTGACCTTTAGACATAGAGGTCAAGATTGTAGTGTTTGGGGAATCACCTAAACAGGTGTTTCTTCCCACTTTCTCTTTCACTTGTTCTGTCCCTTTCGCTCGTTCCCCTCTTTGGTTCCCCCCGTTCACCCGTTCCTCTCTCTTTGCCCCCCCCGTTCGCCCGTTCCTCTTTTCACCCCCGTTCACCCGTTCCTCTCTTTGGTTCCCCACCCCTTTGCCTCTTTCTCCCCTTTGGTTCCCCACCCCTTTGCCTCTTTCTCCCCTTTGGTTCCCCACCCCTTTGCCTCGTTCCCCCCTTTGGTTCCCCACCCCTTTGCCTCGTTCCCCGCCCCCCCCCCTTTGGTTCCCCACCCCTTTGCCTCGTTCCCCCCTTTTGGTTCCCCACCCCTTTGCCCCTCGTTCCCCCCTTTGGTTCCCCACCCCTTTGCCTTCCCCGTTCCCCCCTTTGGTTCCCCACCCCTTTGCCTCGTTCCCCCCTTTGGTTCCCCACCCCTTTGCCTCGTTCCCCCCTTTGGTTCCCCACCCCTTTGCCTCGTTCCCCCCTTTGGTTCCCCACCCCTTTGCCTCGTTCCCCCCTTTGGTTCCCCACCCCTTTGCCTCGTTCCCCCCTTTGGTTCCCCACCCCTTTGCCTCGTTCTCTCTATCTCTCTCTCCCTCTTGCACTCTCAATCTTTGAGGGTACATGGTTTGGCGAATCAGATTGCATTCAATACAGCTGTAAGGATTTGTAATATAACAATCTGGCCCCACCCGAGGAAGGCTGATGCAAGCGAGGGTGTTTCCGGTCGTTGAAAGGAACGGATGTCGTTTGACCTTATTTCCGGCAGCAGCGGAAATAACTACAGAGGCAAACAGAACAGGTGTCTCTGAGAATTATGTGGGCGTGCGTGGGCGAGGCAAAACCTGAAGAAAAAGTCCCGGTTCTGGAAGATTATAAAAAGACCTCGGCACACGGATTCGCCACTAGAGGAGCAACAGAGATCGGCCGGTGAAGAGAGAGACACAACAGATAAGACTACACTCCCGTCAACCCATTAGAAGCGCGCTCTCTCAATTCTCTGTTCCCTATTCTAACCGGCTCAGTCATTAAGACACATAATTGGTGCCTAGTGACTTGCTGTTTTGAGACAACAAAACAGTTAGATGCGAGCTGGTTGCCACGGCGACGATTGAAATTCAACGGACTTAAAACTACCAGATAGAAAGAAAAAAGAAGACGAAAATAGAAGCAGCTGCACGACTATAGACATCAGCCAAGGTAGGTGACTCTTTGATTTGATAGTGTGTGTGTTCTGCTCTTGTTTATAAGTCTAGTTAGAAAAAAAAAAAAATGGAACAGCATACTTTTGCCGATCTGACCCTAGAATTGAGAAATGTGGATTGTTCGGTGTCGAACACATTAAGGGTAGAACGGAGGGGGTGCAGGACTACATGCAGAGAGTAGTACACCTAGCGGAGAGCGCATAGGTTGGGGTTGACGGGAGGAATAAAGTTGGGATATTTACCTATCTGTAAGTATAAAACATCTGAGTTAATGATTTATTTTTTTTGTTAATATTTTACCATATATGTGAAGTGAGTTTACTGGTATGTTGCTTAATTAATCTTACTTTTATTGAGTAAGTGAAATGTAAAATCATGTAAAGGAAGTTTCTTCTACTCTTTAAAGTGGATAATTGGATTAACTTGTTGATAACAATGTTTTCTTTGGTTTGTGCCGTGTTAGGTTTTCTTTTTTTTTGGATTTCTTTTCAATGACTGTACACTACAAAATGATTTACATTTCTATGTTTGTGAATTATGCTTTTGTGCAGGTTCCCATCAATTCAACATCCTCTGTGAATTTTCATTTATGTGACTTGGGAAATATCTTTTGAAGATATATTAATTTCTGAAAACTTTATATTGATACGGATAAAGGAGGGGTGTACTGCGTACAATGATCACATGGTGTTGGCTGCACAGGTTAACGGTGACTCAAGATTTAGAAACGTAGGGAAGCTACAGCTCACACCCATAAACGTCTCTGGTTCAGTGGTTTGGTCCCCAATTACGCAGAAATTTCCCAATTTTTCAGTGGACACCATGCCGGTAGAATTGCGCGATATGGAGGAGATTCCTATCCGCAAACTAGTAAATACCTTGGAACAGATAGATATGGAAAGATTTAGTGAAGGATATGAAGAACTCCCGAAGAAGTTGATGATAGGAGTCATTGCTGGCATAGTCGGCGTTATGATAATCCTTGGAATAATAGCTAGGAAGCGGATTTTTAAGTGTGAAAGAAGCAACAGTGCTTCGGGAAAGGAAAGGGAGTTATCTGTTGTGAATAGTACTCCGGGGTCAACGGGTGTTCAACACTCAAATGTCTCTGCGTTAAACAGAGAGATGTCAACAAATCAGATATGCTTGGATTCGAATCCAGAGGAAGTAGTTCAAGGAATAGAAGACATTGTACAAACTAAGGAACTACGAGTCACGGGTCCATTTTTTTAGACTAAATTAATATAGATGAAACCTCTAATCCTCCACAAGTAAATTGCATGCGGATTAACGTTGGAATCAGGGTAATTTTCTTCATTTTCTATTGAGCATTTCTCGGTCAGACTATGAATGATATGTACTGCAGATAATGGCCATTTTTCTGTGTTCAAACATAGTATGTTTGAAATTAAATTAAATTAAATGAAGTTACATGTGTAACAATAAACTCGAGCAGAAACACGCATGGTGTTGGTCAAAGGTCATTTACTCGATGTCAGTTTAGAAACTGGGGCGCGGTTACTGTCTATGATCATGTGGTCGTGCATCGAGGCGTCTACGCTTATGGACAGAGTCGAGAAAGAAAATGAACATTTTTAAGAACTTTGCCCAATTCTGTGAAAATGGATATTAAAAAAAAAAAAAAAAAAAGAACAATGAAACATCGAGCTGGTAGAACAATTTTCACGATGGACACGAACATTGTTGGATTGCCGATGTAGGCTCCCCTATATATTTTTTTGTTGTTTTTTTTGTTTTCGGCATGCACATGTTTTGTTGTTTTGGCGTGCACATGTTTTATACAATTGTCGGGCTTGTGTGGCATGGGGAGGAGTGTGAGGGTGTTGCGCTTAAAATGTTCTTAGGTGAACATTTTGGAAAATGGGAGGGCGAGGAATGTAATATAACAATCTGGCCCCACCCAAGGAAGGCTGATGCAAGCGAGGGTGTTTCCAGTCGTTGAAAGGAACGGATGTCGTTTGACCTTATTTCCGGCAGCAGCGGAAATAACTACAGAGGCAAACAGAACAGGTGTCTCTGAGAATTACGTGGGCGTGCGTGGGCGAGGCAAAACCGGAAGAAAAAGTCCCAGTTCTGAAAGATTATAAAAAGACCTCGGCACACGGATTCGCCAGTAGAGGAGCAACAGAGATCGGCCGGTGAAGAGAGAGACACAACAGATAAGACTACACTCCCGTCAACCCGTTAGAAGCGCGCTCTCTCAATTCTCTGTTCCCTATGCTACACGGTTCATCGTCATTAATAAAAATATAACTTTATATTTTTATATATATGCGTGTTTGTTGTTTGTCGATATATAACAGATTGACTTGCAACTATTTTTTTTTTCTTTTCATTTTCAGGTGAAATCTCTGCCAAAGACATTGTTGAGGGACACCGAGAGAAAAGCTTAACACTTCTCTGGCGGATTGTCACAGGATTTCAAGTAAGGATTATATTTTTTTTTTCCTTACAAATTGCATTTCAACAGCAGTGTTTAAACATTTTGAACTGTCTGATAAACATTTTGAACTGTCTGATAAACATTTTGAACTGTCTGATAAACATTTTGAACTGTCTGATAAACATTTTGAACTGTCTGATAAACATTTTGAACCGTCTGATAAACATTTTGAACCGTCTGATAAACATTTTGAACCGTCTGATAAACATTTTGAACCGTCTGATAAACATTTTGAACCGTCTGATAAACATTTTGAACCGTCTGATAAACCATCTTACAAGAAATTTGCCTTGAAACAAATGGCAAGATGTGACATTATAGATTAACTGGTTTTTTTTTTTTTTTTTTTTTTTTTTACCATTGATTGACTTAAGTAGTGCGGTTTGCATGTACAAAAATAGGGAAATGATTTTCAGTGATGGCCATTCATTAGATCTTCCTCGAGGTCTAATATTTGTCAGAATCAGAAAATATCAATTTTTTGAGAGTGGGTTCTTTTCCATTATATAAATACAGTATGAAATCCACCTAGGACTTTTTAGACAGCTAACTGTTCTACATAAGTAAACTTTTTTTTCTTTTTTTTTTTTTTTTTTTTTTTACTGATAGACATGCATGCAGGACATAGTGCTAAGTAGAGTCCGAATTGGTCATATCTTACACACAAATACTTATTCAAATTAAATACTGCATCCTGGCACACATCTTGTGATCAGTTGCTCACTGTTAAGCACATCGACTGCAGAAAATAAAACAAATACTATGATGTACTAAACCTTGCCATGCTTTTCAAAAATGTATGTTTCTCAAAATAATAGGTTATCTGAAATAAATAGGCTGCTTCCAGCACATAGAGAAAAAAAGAACAATATATCTGATTATCTACAAACTATATCTTTTGAAAAAAAAAAAAAAACCATGCTTACCCTAAAAATATAAAATTGCATTAAAAATACCGTCTGTGGTTGAAGCTGAGAAGTGTTGAACTTTTTGTCTACATTATATACTGTGCAGACCCATATGAGTCAACCCATTTTATAGTTCACCAATAGAAGGCTTAACCAATCAGGAAGCTCAAAATATTCAATGCGACGTGTATAAAAGGCGGCCATATTTTTACGAGTATTGGACATCAAATCCGTTTCTGGAGAGTAGCTCATTCGTGAGTGATGCTCTTTTACATGCTGCAATGATACTCTATATATATCCTTAAGTTATGGCGAACATTATCAACAAATGCCAAGAGGATATTCTATATTCAGGAATGTTGTCAACATTACCTTCAATCCCTGACTTTGTGACCATCATGGACTGTTGTTGCTATATAATATACATTTGGATATTGAGTCTCTATTATAATCAATACATAAACTGATCCCTACATTTTATCCATAAATTATGGCGAATTTTACCAACAAGAAGTTGCTTACTAAATATTTGGATTCTGGCATTGAGTGAACCTTGAAGGTGATCTTGCTGCTAAACAAAACCAACCAACCGTTTCAGCATTAATTCTCTCTACTATAGTGTATTTATTTGTATAAACATGCACACACACACACACACATCACTCAATAAGTCCGCCCTATTGGCGGGGCTTCACAATATGTCGACTGCACCTCTGCAGAGGGTAAAAGTCCTTCAATGGGGCCACCTGTTGGCTGTGGGTGGCGACCCGTGATGTCTGGGGATGGGATCCTGGTGGTTAAGCAGGTCATGACCCGGGTGCAGAGACGCCATGTTCCTGCAACACACCACTTTGGCTCTTACCTGGGCTAAACGGGCGGTCGGAGAGACCCAATCCGATCAATCGGCTGGTCACGTCAAGCCCTAATACTTACCTGCATAAAATCATCTATCTCAAACTACATAACTCAATAGATGTGTCACTAAAACTGACTGGTTCTCAACTACAAACAAGTGATAGACCACGTGTAAGTATTAGAAGGCGGTGGCAAGGGTCAATCTAGTAGTAAGGAAAAGCCGTTACGCAGGTTTTCAATCTGATGTTTTCATCAAAAATGGGTCTGGAAACCAATAACTGAATTTCCAATTTAAAGAGTGGCTTTCGAAGTAAGAGGGACAATTGATAACATATCTGCTTAGAAACATTTATCAGAGAGACTTTCATCAAAAAAGAACATGCAATAGCCATTTTCTTTGACTTAGAAAAGGCTTATGAGACCACATGGAGGCAAGGAATTATGAAAGACTTATTCAATCTGGGTTTAAAAGGTAGACTACCTTTGTTGATAAAAGATTTTTTATCCAACAGAAGCTTCAAAGTAAGAATTGGATCTACTCACTCAGATGTTCCACAAGGATGCATCTTGTCGGTTACTTTTTTTATTATAAAAATCAACATCGTAAACTGCCTGTACAATGAAGTTAATGGCTCCTTATATGTGGATTTGCCATTGATCCAAAAATATGCATTCCTCAGAACGTCAACTGCAGATATGCATAAATAAATTAAACCAATGGACCATCGAAAATGGTTTCAAATTCTCATCAACCAAAACTAAAGGTGTGCATTTTTGTAACCAAAGAAAAATACTCAATGACCCAACACTCAAATTAGAAGGAACAGAAATTGAAATAACAGACCAACACAAATTTCTGGGAATAATTTTTGATAAAAAACTTACATTCATCCCCAATTTGAAATACTTAAAAATATTTCAAAACACTACAACTTATGTGGGTCAAAGCTAATACAGAATGGGGTGCAGATTGCATATCACTCTTAAAAATATACAGATCTCTAATAAGATCCAAACTGGATTACGGTTGTTTTATATATGGTATGGCTAGGAAATCCTACCTAAAAATTCTTGATCCCATCCACCATGCAGGTCTAAGACTTGCCCTTGGTGCATTTAAAACATCTCCCATAGAAAGCCTATATGTAGAAGCACATGCGTCTCCGTTAAAATTGAGACTTGAAAAATTAGCGCTGCAATATTATCTAAAACTTAAAGCTAACCCATCAAATTCTGCCTATCAATGCACTTTTAACCTAAACTATAAACACCTGTTTGATAAAAAAGAAAACGTTATGAAACCTTTGGGCCTTCACATGGAAAAAATAAAACCATTTAATGACAGTTCAATAGATGAAACTAGTATATATGAATTCAGTGTCCTTGAACATCCACCCTGGCTTCTGGAACAATCCAAAGTCATTTTAGAACTGGCTGATCACATAAAAGCTGGTACACATCCCTTACACTATATAGAAAAACTGAATTATATATTGAATCAATACCCAAATTGGACCAACATATATACTGATGGTTCCAAAGTCAATCACAAAGTAGGATGTGCTGCTATCTGCAAAAGTACCGTCCTACAAAAAAGATTACCTGACAATTCATCAATATTTAGTGCAGAAGTTATGGCCATTGACTTAGCCCCGGATCTCATCCGTAAACTTACCTCAAATAAAGTTATTATATTCTCGGATTCTTTAGCAGTGCTTGAAGCAATAAAGATCCAAAAATTAAACAATCCTTTGCTCATCAAACTTTTATATAAAATACATGTGATCTCACAAAACAAAACTATCATTTTCTGTTGGATTCCCAGTCACTCTGGATTTCACAGAAATGAGAAAGTCAATGCGGCTGCAAAAAACTCCCTAAAATGTGACACAACTAACATAAAGGTTCCATACACTAACTATAAAACCCTAATCAAGATCTATATTTTAAAGAAATAGCAAGAAACCTGGAACAACTGTCAAAACAACAAATTATTTAAAATCAAACCCATCCTAAAGAAACAACTACCAGAACCCAGTAAATCACGCAAAGAAGTGATTATATCTTGTATTCGAATAGGACATACACACATAACCCACTCTTATCTCTTAAAAAATGAAGAACCTCCTGAATGCATTGCATGTCAAGAACTCTATACAGTAAAACATGTTCTACTTGACTGCAGCAATCAGCAATCCCTCTACAATGTTAACAACTTAAAAGATCTTTTCGAAAAAATAAACTCTAATACTATTTTAACCTTCCTTAAAAAGATCAAACTATACAACAAAATATAATCTATGTAAAGATCTGAAGATCAAAAATAGATCCGACCCTCACCAGGTAAAAAATTTAAAAAGTAATGCAACTTGAAAACAATAGAAAAGTTTAAAAAGCAAGACATCTTCCAAAATTCTGTAAAAATAATATAACCTTACCCAAAATCTTTTGTTGTGACCTTAAATGATCCCATAAAGATTGATTGGTCGTTAAACCTCGAAACAAACTCAATAAGTCCCAGGCCTGACATATAGATGGTGCCACTAATAAAAAAAAAAAAAATCTGAATGATTTTTATTAAGTATTAACCTTCAAATGGCATGTGACAAAATTTGGGCCCAATCGGATTATTAGTTTACAAATTAGTTATTTAACTGAAGCTACTGTTACAAATTTTCAAAACAATGGAAAAATCTTAATTTTGTGTGTTGATAAAGCATTGCTTTCTGATGAGAAAATACTGTTATTCAGAGTCTGCTTCATCAGGAACAATGGTTAAGGGGTGGTATGCTGACTTTAAATGCATTCATACAGACACAAATGATGTTGAATGCTCAGGTCGCCCAAAATCAGCAGTTGTCCAGGAAAACACCAAAAAATTCACAAACTCATTTTGGCCAATCGTAAATTGAAGTTGTGTGAGATAGAGGAGTCGAAGGCAGTGTATTCACCATTTTGCATGAAAATTTGTCAATGAGAAAGCTGTGTTCAAAGTGGGTGCTGCATTTGCTCACAGTCATTCAAAAACAATGTGTCAACACTTCAGAGCATTGTTTGCAACTGTTTCAACACAACAAAGAGTTTTTGTGTAAATGTGATAATGGATAAAACATGGATCTACCACTTCACTCCGGAGTCAAATCGGCTGTCAGCTGAGTGGACAGCAGCAGGTGAAAGCCATCCAAAGCAACCAAAGATGCCAACATGGGCAGGCAAGCTCTGAATTGTGCAATCTATTTTGTTCACCGATTACCTTAGGAAGAACCATCAGTAGCAAATAATATAAAGCATTATTGGTGCGTTTGAAGTAAGAAATTGCAAAAAAATGGCCACAAATGAAGAAAAAAGTGCTTTTTACCATGACAATACACCATGTCACAAGTCGATCACAATGATGGCAAAACTACATGAATTACATTTCGAATTGCTTCCGCATCCACCCTATTCTCCAGATCTGGCTCCCAGCAGACTTCAAAAGAATGTTCCAGGGAAAGATATTTAGTTCCCATGAAGAAGTGATATCAGAAACTGAGGCGTATTTTGAAACCAAAGACAAATCATTCTGCAAAAAAGGCATCGAATTGTTCAAGAAGCATTGGAATTAGTATATCACCCGAGGAGACTATGTTGATAAAGTCGAATTTTTGCTTAAGTTGTTTTATTAGTTATGCCTGGGGTTTATTGAGTGATGTGTTTCAGGCCTCCAATAAAAATAACATTTGAAGTAATTTATTGTTTACACGTGACAATATTTTACCAGCCACTGGCAAATGTAATTTAGACATCTGAACAACGTCCATGTATTTAAAAATGTTGATTTACATAAAGAACTATAGTGTATACTAGCAGTATAGCCCGGCATTGCTCGGGTATAATGAAAGCTTTAAAACTAATCCATGGTCCTGGAGCTCACACTCAGCCTAAAGAATATTTGTGTGAAGTTTGATGAGAATCGGATAAAAATTGTGGATTTGTATAAAGGACATACAGACAGATAAACAAACACACAAACATCTTGCCCTTTTATATATGTTATCAATTTTCTGCACTATTGTAAGAACTGCAACCTTGAAACTTCTGAATATCGTTTATGTCTTTGTCTATGAGTGTATCAAATTTGATTAAAATCGGACCTCTCCTTCTGTAACCCGATTTTTTCCAATTATCGATTTTCGATATTTATTGGGGGTACCTTGACACAAAACCTAGCTAAGAACACTTGCAGACACTTATAGTACAACTGTATAAATTTTCAAGAAAATCAGTTCAGCCGTTTCAGAGTCTATAGGTAACGGACACACACACACACAAAGTTCCATTTATAAATAAGTTTAGATTTAGATTAGATATTTCTTTGCTATTTTTGTGACTTCTTATTCTGTCAGGGTAAACTGCATCCGGCAGCAAGGCCTCTGATTGAGAGGTTGTGAGGAGCACCTCTTAATTGCTGTTGTTCCCAGGTCCACCCTGACCCAGAGCGGTAGCACCTGTTAGGGTCCCAGCTAACCCCCTAAACTGTGGTCAAAATATTAGTATTAGTATAAAAATACACTTTTACAGAAAAATATACACTTTTGAAAGAAAAATATTATCAATACATTTTTGAAGAAAAAAATTACCATAACCCATTTTTGAAGGAAAAAATTATTCTCAGCAAAACATTTTTGAATACAAAACTAGAAGACATTTGCGATTTCCTAAAATAAAATAAAAAAATTCATTAAAATCTAAATTAACCTTCTCACTATAACTGAATATTAAAAAAAGAATTAAAACCTTTAAAACCAAACCTTTTTGGCATTAAATAACCCACAGAGGAAACTCAAATTTATTCTGTCAGACAATCAGTGATTTCAATATTTGCATCTCTTCTCATTTGAACTTTGATACTTAATCTTTTAGCATTCAACCCACCCACCCCATAAATCCTGTTTCTGAAGGCCTGACTGGTTGCCTGATTTTCGATATTATTTACAATGATATCATCATATATTATGGTAGAGTATATATGGATGTGCATTCTGGTGCATTGGATATCGGCTTGGAACGAGAAATTGGGGAGCCGAGTTCAAATTCCAGCTGAATTCATTGCATCCACTTATGCGCAAATACCCTTGGGAAAGGTATTAATCCGTCTCTTCCTTCCAGTTATGGGTTAAATAGAACAGATTGGGTTCTATAGCCTTGGTCGGCAACCAGTCTACTGCAGAAAGCAATGGCAACCTACTGCGGGGATAATCTTCTGCCCAGTCGGTCATGTCTCTTTCGAGGCATGATTGCCCAAGCGTGTATCATGTATGGCACTTAACTGACTGATATATGGATGTACGTTCTGGTGTTTGGAATGAGAAATAGGAGAGCCGAGTTCAAACTCCACTTGAAGTCGTTGCATTCATTTATATGCAAATACCCTTGGGAGAGGTATGAATCCATCTCTTGTCCCTCCAGCTATGGGTTGAATAGCAGAGCAGATTGAGTTTTCTAGCCTTGGTTGGTAACCAGTCTACCACAGAAAGAAATGGCAACCTACTGCAGAAAAATGTTTTGCCTAGTCAGTCCTTGATGTTTTGGTTTACCATTCCTAAGAAATTAGATAAGTTTATATTTGAAGGGATTAAAGTATTTTTTTTAATTTTTTTTTTTTTAATATATATATATATATATATATATAGTGCGGCTTATAATGGTTAATTAAAATGAATGCCTCGAAGAAGGGGAAGGATTATCCACTGCTTATTAAAGATTAAGGAATTTAGCATCCAGTTCAAAATTTTAAATGACAGACTTGACATGGAAGCAATGTGCTTTGTGTCTCTAGCTTTTGAAAATAGTTTCTTTTTTGTGAATCACATCTGGCTACCTTTTTTAGATACATTAATATATTCACTGGGTAAATCTGATCAATACAATTGAATGTTATTCCCATAAAATGATCATTTAATTATGAAACCAAAATGAAATACAATGTTTGTGTATATGTATTATTTTTTTTTTCTTAACAATACTTTCTATTTTTTTTCTTGTTTCGTCTCTGAAGCTGACAATATTTTCTTTTTTTTTTTTCTTTGTTTCTTTCCTCAGGTGGACATTCTTCTGGATGTGAAAGAATTGGAGGATGAAATTGCTTGTCTTAAACGGAGTCTAAAGAGGAAAATGGCCATCTGGAAGTCTGCAGGAGTTAAAACTTTTGGTAATTGTCTCTGACTTGGATCTAATTCTTGTTTAGTCTTCTGACATTCCTCTGTAACCCTTGCTGACCGAAACTTTCTTTAATCCTTATGCCTTCCCCAATTCTTTTTTTTCAGAACTGAAGAATAATGCCTTGCTCAGATCTAGCATTAAAATTAGGATTTAAATTCTTAAAGATTTTTACTAACAATAAACTTTTCTTAATCCAACAGGGTCTCAATTCATACCAAGTAAACTGATATAAAGCTTGAAATATTTCTTTTATATTAATTGTGGGGAAAAAAAGAGCTTTACCAACATATTTTTATTGGGAAGCCAAGTTCAAATTCTAGTTGAATTCATTGCATTCACTTACGTGCAAATACCCTTGGAAAAAGTATTAATCCGTCTCTTCCCTCCAGTTATGGGTTAAATAAACAAGACAGATTGGGTTTATATAGCCTTGGTTGGCAACCAGTCTACCACAGAAAGTAATGGCAACCTACTGTGAGATAATCTTCTGCCCACTTAGTCATGTCTTTCGAGACATGATCACCCAAAGCGTGTATCACGTATGGCACTTAACTGACATGATAATGATCAAAGAGCTAGATGTGGCTCATGAGCCACAGTTTGGCCATTGCTTAGAGATATACAGGATGTATCAAAAATATTTTTAACAAAATTTGGGGTGGGTTCCTCCCACCAAAATGAGGACAAAAAACGAACATGACCGTGACTTAGAAAGTTTATGGTAGATGGCACTGTGTTTGCCATGTTGACTAGGTTATGTGTCATTTGTGGTTAGTCTGCGTTTAATGTGTGTAGTAGTGAGTTAACAAATGTTCATTTAACAGTGGCAAATTAATATCTTGAGCCAGCAGACATGATTTTTGCATATGGCCACATGAATAGTAATGGGCATGAGGCTGCACAGATATATCAAATTGCATTTCCAGATCGAAGGTCGTTGAGTCATCCCATCTTTGTTGCTATTTATTAGTCTGTTGCTGAGGATTCGTGGCACCACAAACTATGATAAGTATTTTTGGATTGTATCTTAGATTGTACATTTAACAGCATCTACTGTAAACCTTAAACTCAAAAACAAAAGATTTGTGGACATGTTTATTAGTACTATTGTTTGTAAAAGTACTTTTGATACACTCTGTACGTGCCTGTCTTGTTTTCATTTGGTATCTGCATTCTTGTCATAGTCTCCAGTTGGCCACAAATGCAGTGGCCAGTTAAAAGCATTTCCAAGGGCATATGACTACAACATGACGGCACTGTGATTCATAGCAGGAACTACCAGAGGTCTGAATTGAATTTGTCTGTCAGGAACCTTTTGATTTGCAGTGATCTCTCAGAAATACCAAAACAATTTTTTTTTTTTTTTTTTTTTGTGCTTTCTTAGAATGTTAAGTGTTGGGTGGGAGGGATATCATGACCACTAAGTGCAGAATCCAGCCTTCTTAAAGATGTCAGTGGGTGCATTAGTTGAGGAATTAAATCCAGCTGAAATTAGAATATATATATATATATATATATAAAGTAATCCACATTACAAGCCTCTTTCGCTGTATCACAGCTCATGAGTGTGGCTAGATACATCCACCTGCTTCTGGCCAAGATCGAAACTCAACCAATTTGGTGTCAGTCAGAGTTGCTACCCGCTAAGCCATAGGCACATGAAATCAGAGAAGGGAACTTTTAACGTGTTGTATATAAAGTGTATACACATGCCAGTCACTGAAAGAACTGTTCATTTGAAGAGTCATGCATATATCGCGGAAGTGGAAACTGTTTTTAAAATTTTCTTCTCTAGAGAGCTCAATCATCATATATTAAACCATATATATATATATATATATATATATATATATTAGTCGTCCACATGATGTGTAGATAGATATATATTCGGCATCCAAATACAAGCCTGTTTCACTGTGTTACAGCTCATCAGTGTGGCTAGGCACATCCACTTGCTTCTGACTGGGTTCGAAACTTGACCGATTTGGTGTCAGTCGGAGTCGCTAACCCCTAATCCATAGGCGTATCGAATCAGAGAAAGGAATTTTAGCGTGTTGTATAGAATTGGGGTATACACATGCCAGTCACTGAAATACCTCAATTATTTATCCATATATATATATATATATATATATATATATATATATATATATATATATATATATATATGATTAATGCAAAAATAAAATTTGTCACTTTAGCATTTCAACTGTAGAGTATCATAGATGAACCCTTTAGCAACCCCTTCAGCCACTTGTCAGGAGATATCTCACAGACACAGCTCGACAATGTGAAGCTGTATAAATACCCAACCTACGGGAGAGGAGAGAGAAAATTCTTTGCATCTTTCTAAGCTTTTCTGTTTTAAGACCCAAAACTACATACTTGATTAGTTGATGCTAATTTAACAAGCTCCAAATTGTTTGACTATGAAAAATGTAATCTCCTATTCTCATGATGTTTCTAACAGCATTACAATTCATGCTCTCAAAGGACAACGTTTAAAAACTTTCCAAACGATTAGATGCTCTAAAAAAAAAACAAAAAAAAACAGGAGGATATTTGATAAAAACATTTTTTTTTTCTCACTACTTTAAATTACAAGGATGTGTGTTGTGGTACAGTGGATATCGGTTCAGAACAAGAAACCGGGGAGCCGAGTTCGAATTCCAGTTGAATCCATTGTATTCACTTACGCACAAATACCCTTGGGAAAGGTATTAATTAATCTTTCTTCCAGTTATGGGTTAAATAGCAGGACAGATTGGGTTCTATAGCCTTGGTTGGCAACCAGTCTACTGCAGAAAGCAATGGCAATCTACTGTGGGATGATCTTCTGCCCAGTCAGTCATGTCTCTTTCGAGACATGATCGCCCAAGCGTGTATCACGTATGGCAGTTAACTGACTGACTGTAAATTACAAAGACATGGAAATTAATTTAATTACATAACAATGATTGCTTTGATTAATGTTATCAAGAATTTATATATTTTTTATTATTTTTGGTTTTATTTTTATTTATTTTAATTCTAAAAATTTTATTACTAATTGTAGAGCTGAACAATCGCCGAAGTTCTGTGGATCTGAAGAAATTTGAGAATTCCAAACATGGTCTTCTTTTTGACTGGTGCCAAGCTGTTTGTTCGCATTATGGCTTAAAGGTATTTTTTCTTTTGTTTCCCATGATGTTTTTTACATTTTTTCTTTTTACTTTCTTCTGTCCCCACTATCCTTCCACCAACCAGCCCAAGTTGCATTCCAATTTTCAATATTGTCATTTTACACTGAAAGTTGGGAAAGAGCATTCTGCTTGCTCACAAATGAGAAATGCTACCACATTAAGAAAAAAAGGACACAATCTCCTTTTATTCTGATTTTCCCTTGCACATCCAGGTGGATAGATAGGTGATACCTTGCACATCCAGGTGGATAGATAGGTGATACCTTGCACATCCAGGTGGATAGATAGGTGATACCTTGCACATCCAGGTGGATAGATAGGTGATACCTTGCACATCCAGGTGGATAGATAGGTGATACCTTGCACATCCAGGTGGATAGATAGGTGATACCTTGCACATCCAGGTGGATAGATAGGTGATACCTTGCACATCCAGGTGGATAGATAGGTGATACCTTGCACATCCAGGTGGATAGATAGGTGATACCTTGCACATCCAGGTGGATAGATAGGTGATACCTTGCACATCCAGGTGGATAGATAGGTGATACCTTGCACATCCAGGTGGATAGATAGGTGATACCTTGCACATCCAGGTGGATAGATAGGTGATACCTTGCACATCCAGGTGGATAGATAGGTGATACCTTGCACATCCAGGTGGATAGATAGGTGATACCTTGCACATCCAGGTGGATAGATAGGTGATACCTTGCACATCCAGGTGGATAGATAGGTGATACCTTGCACATCCAGGTGGATAGATAGGTGATACCTTGCACATCCAGGTGGATAGATAGGTGATACCTTCTGCTTTATCTGCTCTTTTCTGCTCATCTTGTGCCCTGTCAGTGCGGCTTCAGAATACATCAACTGCACCTCTGTGGAGGGTAAAAGTTCGTCATGTTGGCCATGGGTGGTGATCTGTGTCCTCTGGGGACGGGATCCTAGTGATTGAGCAGGCCATGGCCCAGGTTCAAAGAGGTCATAGTCTTGCAACACATCACTTTGGCCTTTACCCGGGCTAGACGAGCAGTTGGAGAGGCCCGATCCAATCAATCGGCTGGTCAGGTCAAGCCCTAACGTCTACTTCCAAATGAACTTCCAAGAAATCAAAAATAAAACTAGAAACATGAAACAAACACTAAAATGAAAGTGACTTCCCATCCCCAAAAAATTAAATTATAGAATATTTCAACTAGACGTTAGAAGGTGCTGGCTGAGGGTCAATCATCATGTGAAGAACATGAGCCCAAACATACCTGCAAACCAAGCTATTTATTCACTAAAATTTTGGGTAATGTAATAAACATGGTGACAAATGCTTTGGGTGTCTCATGCGAATGAGTATACTGTTCTGTGTAACCATGACCTGTCAAGGCGATTGGGTTTCCCCACTTGACAGGTCCCAATAACAGGCTCCGAGGCAGGTGGGGGGAACAGACAGCGAAAAAAAACAGAACAAGATACATGACGAATCAAAACAAAAAGCCCAAACGTGCCCTATCTGACTCGGTGAAAAAGAAATCAACATGGAATTCCCTAGATTGTATGTGATCATCCCTTGTTCCCTGTTTAGGATGTGGTTTCTGGTTTTCTCTTTTCCAATCTTTTCATTTTTATTTTTTATTTTTTGTTTCAATTGGAGTAGATAGACTGAACTATCGTCCGGTTCACACTCCACCCACATCTATTGAACAGGTGTAGAGGCTCATCCCTTGTTCCCTGTTTATGATGTGGTTTCCGGCTCTCTCTCTTCCAATGTATTCACTCTTATGTAGCCCCCTGCACACCAGTGACCTTACCGCCTTGCTTGGGGGTGATGTGATTTAAAAAAAAAAAGCCCGGGGAGGGGGCCATGTCAAAACTATCCCCTTTCCTAATAGAAAAAATATTATCCAATATGATAAATCCAAAAACAGTTAAGAAAACAAGAGATGGAAACCTAAAGGTAGAAATCGAAATAAAAAATCAAAGTGAGAAAATAGCAAAAATGAAAACTTTTCACGACATCAACATCGAAGTTAATCTGCATAAAAAATTAAATCAATCAAAAGGAGTAGTCAGAAGCAGAAAATTATCGCTCACCACTCCAGAAGAAATCTCTTAACTCAATGAGCAGTCAGGGAGTTATCGACCACAAAAGAATATTTATAAAGAAAAAAATGAAAAGATACCCATAAACACATATATATTCACTTTTAATACACCTCAAATCTCTTCAAAAATCAAATAGGATACAATATAGAACCCGTAGAAATATACATTCCAGATCCCCTAAGATGCTTCAAATGTCATAAATTTGGGCATCATAAAGACATCTGTAGAGGACACTCCACATGTTAAATGTGGCTCAAAAGAAACAAACCACGATGAAGAAGAATGCCAGGAAATTAAATGTATAAATTGCCAAGGGAACCACCCAGTTTTCTCCAAAACATGTGAACACTGGAAGAAAGAAAAGGAAATCCTAGGAATAAAATATAAAAGAAATATTCCTTTCCCAGAGGCAAAAATGATAGTCGAAGGATATATAAAAAATAAATCTTATGCAAGAGTAGTAGTAGGGATAAATACAAATATTACCCATCAGATAGACAAGTACAATGAACTCATAGAAAAACTAATACATTTAGAATCAAACGAATGGCCAAACTTTCAAAATAATTTAAAAATATTACACCTTCAAAAATTAGAGAAAACAAAAACCAAAGAAGAAACCAACCAAAAATTAACTCCTTCCCAAACCCCTCATAAAAACAAATCCTTTGAAGAACAAAGTTCACAAAACCAAATATCCAACTAGTAAAATATATAACTACATCTCCAAAGAAAACAGAATCAACTAAACAAAAATGGGAAATACCTATTAAAAATAAATTTGAACCTTTTGATGAAATGGAGATAGAAAGTTCAAATCAACAAACCAGCAAGAAACTCAGAAATTAGTCACTGATCACCGACAAAACAAGGAAAAAACAAAACAGATAACAGGTCTCGATCAAACTCAAAAACCAGAAACTCAAACAATAAAACTATCACAAAAGATCCAGTAAAAGATAATCCAAGTACAGGAGAAAAAACAAAAAAATTAGAACTAGACGAATGCACTCAACCCCCCCACAGATAATTCTCACTTTACACCAACACCAAAAACAAGAATCCAAATGGGGGGAAAAAAAAAAATTTAAAACACTAGAGGAAATGGACATAGATAACAAAAATCATAACACAAAATGATCTATAAAACTGTAATGACATAAAGATAACTTGAACAATAAAGAACAAAACTAATGTATGTCCAGATTAAAGCCAAACCAAATGACAAATGAAATCCTCCAGTGAAACATCAGGGGTGAAAAGGTTAATCCTCCAGGGGTGAAAAGGTTAATCTTGCTGAATTAACACTCCTAATCGTCTCATTCCACCCAGCAGTTATATGCCTCCAGGAAACATACAAAAAATCAAATGACACATTCCACATTAAACAACACACGACATACAATTACATATACAAACAAGGGAATAAAGCTTCTGGTGGCTCATCAATTATAATCAACAACAATATTATTCAAAGTGAAATCAAGCTGAGTACAACACTACAAACAGTTGCAGCAGCCGTACCACTCGGAAAACCATTAACTATCTGCTCATTATATCTCCCATTTAACGAAAATCTAAGTAAGACACAATTAAACGAACTGATTCAACAACTACCCAAACCCTTTATCTTAATGGGAGATTTTAATAGCCACAATGAAATTTGGGGAAATAAAGAGACAAATAGAAGAGGAAAAATAATAGACGATTTTTTGAATGAAAACCACTTATGCCTGTTCAACAATGGAGCATATACATATTTACACCCAGCATCAACATCAAACAAGCTTATAAGCATATCATCCATAATACCATTAAAATCACAAGCTGAAAAAAGACATAACTGAAATTTTAGTTGAAAATTTTGCTAAAATTCCTCTTCAACCAACTGAAAAAAAGAATTTCAAACCATCAAAAATCGCAAAGAAAAACAAAGAATTATCTTCGATTCAGATAACTCTGAAAACTACAATAAAACCTTTACAATGTCCGAATTAAGAGTCACTTAAAAACACACATAACTCAACTGTTGGACCAGATGAAATCTATTATACTTAACTAAAAGAATTGCCTAGAAAATCAAAAAAATACTTACTTGAAATATATCTGGACAAATGAAAAATTTCCAAATGTATGGAGACAAGCTACAATAGTACCCATACCCAAACCTACAAAAGATCTCACAGACACAACGAATTACCATCCCTTTGCACTCACGAGCTGTATATATAAGACTCTTGAGAGAATGATTAATAAAAGATTAATCTGGTATTTAGAAACCAACTAGCAGTATAGCCCGGCGTTGCTCAGGTGTAATGAAAGCTTTAAAACTAATCCATGGTCTTGGAGCTCAGACTCAGCCTAAAGAATATTTGTGTGAAATTTGGTGAGTATTGGATAAAAATTGTGGATTTGTATAAAGGACATACAGACAGATAAACACACACACACACACACACACACACATCTTGCCTTTTATTTATATATATATATATATATATATATATAATCGATTTTCTGAACTATTGTAAGAACTGCGACCTTGAAACTTCTGAATATTGTTTCTTATGTCTTTGTCTATGAGTGTATCAAATTTGATTAAAAATCGGACCACTCCTTCTATAACCCAATTTTTTTTTGATTATCGATTTTTGATATTTATCGCGGGTACCTCGACACAAAACCTAGCTAAGAACACTTGCAGACACTTATAGTACAACTGTGTAAATTTTCAAGAAAATCGGTTCAGCTGTTTCAGCTATACTAAAAAACAAAACTATCTCAAAACGCCTACCTTATAAATCTTCGATCTTTAGTGCTGAAGCCACAGCAATACACCTGGCCCTAAATATAATAACTGCTGACAAAGCAAATAAATTCATCATTTTCACTGATTATATCAGTATTAACATCACTGAAAAGAAAGAATACGAATAATCCATTAATAACTAAACTATTAAACAGAATCAACAACATCAGCAAAAAAAAAACACATCATCTTATGTTGGATTCCCAATCGTATTGGCATCCATGGAAATACAAAAGCCGACACTGCAGCAAAAAATCACTAAGCATGAAAAACTCTAAATTAAGTCCCCCACACTGATTTTAAACCAATCATAAATTCATACCTTAAAAACAAATGGCAGCTACAATGGAACGTATACAAAAAAAACAAATTGCAAGAAATCAAACCCATCCTCCGAAAATGGAGCCCCAATTTCAAACTAACTCGAAAAGAAGAGGTGATCATTACAAGAACAAAGATTGGCCACACAAATATCACCCACTCATTTCTACTGAAGAGAGGAAACCCTCCTGAGTGTATAACATATCAAAAAGCATACACAGTAAAACATTTTCTTATAGACTGCACTGCCTTAGCCTCCATCCGACAAAAATACAATAATTCAAAGAATGTAAGAGAACTTTTCGAAAAAACAAACGAAAAAGTCATATTGAACTACTTGAAAGAAGTCAATCTCTTTTCAAACATATAAACCCTTATATGTTTCATTACTAATTTAAAATAAAAAAAAAAAAACTAACATTTTCACGGGTACTGCCAGTATGATATAAAAAACAGCAGTTGATTTCAGTATAGTTTGGAAAAAGAAAGGGACGGGGGAGGGGAGAACGAGGTGGTCTTGTAGGCCGTCATCTCCCGGAGATGGCGGCCTGCAAGACAACATGGCCGCCGTCTGCGGGAGCGCCTGCAAGACGGTGTACCTTCAAATTCTCTTGATTTTACTCTAAATGCAGGAGGTGGGCAGTGAGGCTGTCTTGTAACTTTCAATGCCTTAAATGCCAAGCTTGTATTGTTTTACTGTCACCAAACAGACCCTGAATTTTCTCCAGTCATGATAAACAGTCTCATCATCTCTTCAGTGATGCTATTTGCTTTAAATGTCTATTGAGATCAATCCCTTATTTTATGCCCGTTTTTATTGACATTGTCATCTTAGCCCCTCTCATTTTTTGTTTTTTGTTTAACTTGCTTTTTCTTCTAATGAAATCCTACACCTCATTCTGTATTCCTATTTTGACTATGATGATCAACCTCAAGTTGATCGCAAGTCTTGTTTTAACTTTTGATATATTAACACTTATCACTCAAGTTTTCTTTTCTCCAGTTTATTCTTTTGAAATTTCTTGTTTCAGATTGAGAATTTCACTGTGTCTTTTTCTGACGGCCGTGTATTATGCTACATGATCCACCATTACTATCCGGGCTTGTTGCCTCTGTCTGAAATTAAACAGGAAACAACATTTACGTACATCAATGAATGTGAAGACCAACAAGAAGACAGCGACAATAGTTTTGATTTAATGGCATCCAATCTCCACTGTTGTCCACGTAAGTTTGTCCGCCTTTGCCTATTCTTTTTTTCACCTCTCCACCGTCCTTGGTTTATTTTTTTTATTTTTCCTCTCCTCCATTCATTTTTTTCTTTGTAATGTAAGAAAAAAAAGTCAGGAGACAAACATCGACTTTCATGCCTGCAAAAATATGAATTGTTAACAAAAGGACATTTTCCTCATTCCTTACATCAGTATTATTTTAACTACCTTCATCACTTGGCAATGTTTGTTTTAAAAAGGTATATTTAGAATTGGAATAAAATCTAAACATATTATGAAAGTAAGTTCATACATTTTTTTTTGTTCAGAATTTACAGCAAAAATATTAAACAGTTTTATTTATTAGTATTTATTTACAAGAATAATTTTATATTTACAATATTCTAAAAGAAATCTACAATTATTTATAAACAATTATTAAAATATGCAGGCCAACGATAAGGCAATCTTGTAAAGTTTGAATTCATTGACAAGACAAAATTTGAAGTTAACATTCAGGATAGAGATTTCCCTTGATGGTGTCAATGGCCTTGTCAGTGACCAAGGTGAGCTTTCAAATTGGAAAATATCAGCAGTGGTCTGGTCTGGAGGTGAATAGGTTCAGCAAGGTCTACTTGCCCAAGATCTGCTACGCCTGAACAAATACCCATCTAGCTTTCAGCCCAGGTATGTGGAAGGAACTGGTCAGGTGCTCGGCTGCGTCACAATCCAATGACCACACCCACTCATGGGATTGAAGAAGTCAAATTTTATTGAAAATACTTTCCTTTCTTCATTCCTGTCCTATTTTTTATATTTTGACCTCTTGTATCTTTTTTTTCCTGAAGATCTCCTTTAGAAGCTGTAATGAGATGTAAAATTAACTTAAGAGAAATGTTGTATAAACAATTCTTAAAGTTTGTTCTTTTTATTTTCTTACCCTCCACTTTTTTCTTTACTAGGAACTGGGAAACCAAAAATCTACCAGGAACTGCTAGCAAATGAAGAAGAAAATTTCAAATTAATTGCAGTCAAAGTAAGTTAAAAAAACAAAAACAATTCTGGTTAGATTTTTTTTTTTTTTTTTTTCACACCAGCACACGGATTATGGCTGCTTAAAAATGTATTCATGTTTAGTTTTATATATTTAACCGGGCTAAAGTATTTGAAAACTAATCAGAATGAAACTACTACTGCAAAAAATGCTTCTCATACAACACAAATAAAACAATTTGTAAGCAGTTCGCATTATCAGGAAAATTACTAGAGACAATGGATGAAAACACTCAGCAAATAAACTTTATGGACAGTTTCTTCAAGAAGAATTTCCTGCTTGTTCTCCCCTCCCCCGCCTGTCCACCTCGTTCTCCCCCCCCCACCCCACCCCTTTCTTTTTCCAAACTATACTGAAATCAACTGCTGTTTTTTATATCGTACTGGCAGTACCCGTGAAAATGTTATAGTTTTTTTTATTTTAAATTAGTGATGAATCTTAATTCTTAAAATTCAGACTGAATAATGAATAAACTCATGGGGAATTCCACAACTGTAAGATACTCATGGAAAACTAAACAACTTTAAATATTGCAGTCATCATGTGCAGTTACTTAAAGATGGTACAAAAATAGACCAGCTTTTCGATTTCATTGAAACGGACATACGAGTGCTGCCATCGCTTTTATCTTTGCTTTATTTCCTATTATGCATGCTTTCTTTTCTCTCTGAAACTGGACATCATCTCGATATCTTGTTACAGTCTTCCATCAAAATAGGATGGTGCATTATTTATCTGGTAACACTAGAGCATAATGCACCTTCTCCCTTTCTAACAGGAAATGCAAAATTATACGCTTAAATATCTTATTTATTCTGTTGCAGGTCAGTCAAATTGGAGGTGTGCCTACAATGTTACGCCATTCAGACATGTCGAACACAATTCCAGATGAGAAGGTAGTGATCACTTATGTGACGTATCTAGCAATTCGTCTTCTGGAAATCAGACACGAATCTCGAGCTGCTATTATCATCCAATTAGCCTGGCGTAAATACCAACTCCGAAAGAAACAGATGTTATTGAAGGTGAATATTTAAATGAGACTCTATACAGTCATTTATTTACTTGTCCTACAGTTAAATTCTCTTTCTACCTTTTTTTTTCTTTCTTTGTCTTGTGTCTCTCTCAGCACTGGCTTACGGCCATATCACGTTGAATACACTTGCTCGATCACTGAAGTTAAGCAACGTTGAGCCTGGTCAGTACTTAGATGAATGACTGCTTGGGAATACCAGGTGCTGTAAGCATTTAGTGACGGATGTACGTTGTGGTGCAGTGGATATTGGCTCGGAAAAAGAAATTGGTGAGCCGAGTTCGAATTCCAGTTGAATACCCTGCATTCACTTAAGCACTGGTACCCTTGGGAAAGGTATTAATCTGTCCCTTCCCTCCAGTTATGGGTTGAATAACAAGGGTAGAACTTGGGGACCCTGCCCTTAAAAACAAATCCCAATGAATCTTGATACTTGAAAAAAGAAAAAAGTATTACTAGACACAAAACTTATATAAAAACAACAATAAATTGTTGAAAAGGGAAAGGTATTACTAGCAATAAATAAAATTCAGTTGGCAATAAATGACCCACTGAGGTGTTGATATGCTATAAAAACAAAAAACAAAACAACAAACAACCCTCAGCACTGTTTTTCTTTTAAGTGTATAACTTTGTAAGGAAAGAAAAGTTTCTTCTGTCTGTTTTTACAAATTCTACTCTTGATGAAGGCTGTAGAATGGACTGGCCAAAATGATGTAGTAACAACACAATCGTGGTCAATTGTCCTCACATATTTTTAAATATTAGTGACTTGGCTCAGTTACACTTAATATATATGAGTATGCGATTAGAATATGAGCAGTTCAATGATGAGATTCAAGTTTGGATCTCACTGTGCTCAATTTCTCAGTGAAGTGAGTTCTTGAAAGTATTAATCAGTGTACAATACTGCTGGGAAGCCTTGTTGATCCAAGCATTGGGTAGACAAAACAGTTCAGAAGCAGCTGATACCTGTACTAGCACAATGTCACAAGCCATCCTGACTGAGGGTTTGAGCGTATTGGCATTGTTCAACTATAGTTTAATACACTCTGTCACAAAAACTATAACTTTGGTTTGCTCAGCATAGTGGTAGTTTAAATTACAAGTAGGTTTTTTTGGGTGTTAAAGAAACTTGAAATGTGCTTGAGTGGGCTTCTGCAAAGGGAATCAGCTAGCCATCCCAGTGAACTCCATAGTTTTCAGAATGATGTATGCTTGCCTGTAGTTACATATTAACATATTTCATTCCTACATCTCTCCCCGCCTCTCTGTACATCTCTCCCCGCCTCTCTGTACATCTCTCCCCGCCTCTCTGTACATCTCTCCCCGCCCCGCCTCTCTGTACATCTCTCCCCGCCTCTCTGTACATCTCTCTCCATCTCTCATTGTAGCTTAAAAGCAAAGAACCTGCACAAATTCCAGATGATGCTCAGATCCTTCAGCCACAATCTCAGACTCCTGACCAAAGTTCTCCAAAGCAGGAATCGATCAATATTAAGAATGCTGTTATACCACTTTCAGAGAATTCTGGCAACCATAACTTAATGCACTCTATCAATGACTATAGCCCAATCAAGCCTGTGAACAGGGAATCTTTACCTGTTAGCTCTAAGAAGGGTAAAGTCTTAGATCCAATTTTGGAAAGTTCTGCAATTGAAAGTTGTATAAGCTATAGATGCGGCTCCCAAGTAGACCATGAACCCTTGGTCGGTGATGAGAACATCTCTTTTGACAATCAATTGACTGATCATGCTGGAGCTGGCGTTAGTGTCAACCAGAAGTTGAACAAGACAATAAATCTTTCAGATAGTAGCCTGATTAGAAGTGACGAGAGATCTGCTAATTTGAAACGTTCATCTCAAGCTGGAGATGCTTCACTGAATAATCTCAGCAGTGATGTTTCTTCTAAAAGGGTGATCGATAATTTGACAGATTCCAAAGGGTCTTCTTCACAGCTTAACACAACCGTGGACCTTAAAGAGCAGAGCCCTTTTTTGAGGTGCGACCTGCCCGAAGCCTGTGTTGACTTGTGCAATGAGACGTTTAACAGTAACAATTTCAACCAGACATCTAAAGCGAAACCTGATATTCCGACTGTTGATAACAGCGGGGTCAGCTTTAATCAGACCTTTGATGGTGAGGCTTGTGTTCACAAATCTACTTGCCAATCATATAATCCGGGTAATGATACTAAACGATTACAAAATGAGACGTTTGAAAAAATCTGTTCACCAAGATGTACACTGAACTCAGATCTGCATAATCGTCAACAGAATAGCCGAAATAACACCTTTAGTGAGATTTCTCTTCCTCGTGGATCTAACTTGTTAAACTTACCTGTAATTCAAGTTGAATCTGATGATGTTCAAAGAACTGAGACATTTGATGGAGAACTGTCAAAGCCAGAATTGCAAAATATTCTCCCCAGTTCTTACAGTTGTGCAATTCAGGGAAATGAAAAGACTTTGGCGTCTACCAATTCTGAAGATCGGATCAATGCTAATGGAACATTTGAGGGCCAAAACCAAAAAGTGAATGCAAAAATGAGTGTGACAGAACTTGAGAGCAGCCACCACCAAACTGAATTTCATTCCGACGAAAATGACCAGAAAAATGAATCTCTGTGTGAGGTTGATGAAGATAAATGTCTAAAACGGCAAGATTCCCATGAGCAAACCAGTCCACACGACAATTGTCAATCTTTTGTTTGTGAAGAGACAATGGAACAACTCCTGCTGAACCAAACTGTTGAAATTGATTCCCATTGTCAAGGATCTTTTTCCAAGGGGCCTGCTGCTGTGGCCCTGTCATCTGACCATGCTCAGCTAAACAGAAGTGGTGGACTGAAGCCATCGGAAATAGAGAATCAGAATTTGGATTCCTATGAAGATAATTTGGAGCTTCATAAAAGAAACCAATATGAGTCAGAGGAGGTGGTGAGATTGCAGTCTGGTGATAGGGTGAAATTGCTATCCATAGAAACATTGCAATCGGGGAATGTGGCAAAATTGCAGTCCAAAGAAGCATTGCTGTCTGGAGACACAGATGAATTGCAGGACAGAGAGGCATTGTCATTTGCTGATACAGAGGCATCGCAGTCTGGTGACGTGGCATTATCGCAGTCTGGTGACGTGGCATTATCGCAGTCTGGTGACGTGGCATTATCGCAGTCTGGTGACGTGGCATTATCGCAGTCTGGTGACGTGGCATTATCGCAGTCTGGTGACGGTGGCGGTATTATCGCAGTCTGGTGACGTGGCATTATCGCAGTCTGGTGACGTGGCATTATCGCAGTCTGGTGACGTGGCATTATCGCAGTCTGGTGACGTGGCATTATCGCAGTCTGGTGACGTGGCATTATCGCAGGTCTGGTCGCAGCTGGTGACGGCATTATCGCAGTCTGGTGACGTGGCATTATCGCAGTCTGGTGACGTGGCATTATCGCAGTCTGGTGACGTGGCATTATCGCAGTCTGGTGACGTGGCATTATCGCAGTCTGGTGACGTGGCGGCATTGCAGTCTGGTGACGTGGTCATTGCAGCTGATGAGGCATTGCAGTCCGATGACGTGGTGGCATTGCAGCTGATGAGGCATTGCATCCGATGACGGTGGCATTGCAGTCTGATGAGGCATTGCAGTCCGATGACGTGGTGGCATTGCAGTCTGATGAGGCATTGCAGTCCGATGACGTGGTGGCATTGCAGTCTGATGAGGCATTGCAGTCCGATGACGTGGTGGCATTGCAGTCATGAGGCATTGCAGTCCGATGACGGTGGCATTGCAGTCCGTGAGGCATTGCAGTCCGATGACGGTGGCATTGCAGTCTGATGAGGCATTGCAGTCCGATGACGGTGGCATTGCAGTCCTGATGAGGCATTGCAGTCCGGATGACGGGTGGCATTGCAGTCTGATGAGGCATTGCAGTCCGATGACGTGGTGGCATTGCAGTCTGATGAGGCATTGCAGTCCGATGAGGATTGCAGTGGATGGCATTGCAGTCTGATGAGGCATTGCAGTCCGATGAGGATTGCAGTCTGGATGGCATTGCAGTCTGATGAGGCATTGCAGTCCTGATAGGCATTGCAGTCTGGATGAGGCATTGCAGTCTGATGAGGCATTGCAGTCTGATGAGGCATTGCAGTCTGATGAGGCATTGCAGTCTGATGAGGCATTGCAGTCTGATGAGGCATTGCAGTCTGATGAGGCATTGCAGTCTGATGAGGCATTGCAGTCTGATGAGGCATTGCAGTCTGATGAGGCATTGCAGTCTGATGAGGCATTGCAGTCTGATGAGGCATTGCAGTCTGATGAGGCATTGCAGTCTGATGAGGCATTGCAGTCTGATGAGGCATTGCAGTCCGATGAGGCATTGCTATCTGGTTGCATGGCTGAATTGCTGGACAAAGAGGCATTGCAGTCTGGTGACGAAGCAGAATTGCAGTCTGAAGAGGCAAGCTCTTATGAAAATCTCTTCAATGATTCATATGTATGCGAAGTTCATAATGACTCAGTAAGCTTCACTAAAATGAACAAAAGTGTAGATATCGAAAATTCGTATGTTGGTTCCTCTACTGTAGCGATGCAAAACTCTGAGGACAGCGACCATGTTGGAAACTGCTCGGATGTACCTGACACTGTTGATTCCCTGCAAAATAGTCTGTCTGTGATTGTGGACAAGAGTAAATGTAAAAGTAATGTCATTTCTGATAGCCAGCTGCAGCAGTCGAGTTTTGAAGAAGACGAAGAGGAATGGATTGAAGAGGAATTTGTCTTGAAAATGGCTAGGGCTCAAACAAAGGAAATGATCATTAACCGAGAAAGCCCTGATCCTTCAGCTAGACAAACGGTATGTCGTTTTAAAATTAAAAAAAACCTTGCATATTTCTTAATTAAAATATTTGGAATATCATTCAAAAATCATATAAAATATTCTTGAATATCATTACAGAATGTAAAAATTATCTGTGAGTAATAAGTTTTATTCCAATTATACATTGTGATGTTTTACGCAAAATCACAAATAGCAGATATTTAATAAGATTTGTTAATTTAGTTAGGATCAAACTTGCGGCACTCCTACGATCTTCCTAAATAAAGATTGGTAACCATTTTCAAAGAGTAAATAAATTATTGCTGTAATGTGCACCTTATATCTGAACTGAAAAAAATAACCAAACTTTTTGTAAAAGGGTTTTTTTTTTTTTTCTGTTTATTTTTTAACTCTTGAATAATTTCCAAACTCATGTAGGGTGTACAAGATGCAGTAAAAAAAAAAAAATCAAAACTTCTAGTTGGTGATGGGGACTTATTTTCATGTATAATATATACCTGATTCTAGAGCAAACAAAATAACTACAACTGGTGAAAATGAAAGAAAATAAGTGGTGGGTATATATATATATATATATATATAATTTTCAAATGAATAAGAAACAAAGAAAATATTTGCAATGTTCAAAACATTAATTTAAAACAGTGCTCAATATAAACATGAATATTTAAATTATACATGTTCAAACTACAATCTATTACAAAATTGTATATTTTGTTTTGATATTGAAAGAACAATGTCCCATCAGTTAGTTAATAATATTAATTCCATCATTAACTACCTGATGAGACCTTGTTCTTTCAATATCAAAACAAAATGTACAATTTTGTAGTAGATTGTAGTTTATACCTGTTCTAAAGTATAATTTATGATATATATATTCTAGTATCTTTTGAATGATTTCCAGGCTTGAAGGTATCTGGAAAAGGTACAGGACTTCAGGAAACATTATGAAAGATTTTTTTTTCTTAGTTGTAATATGCTAATTAGATGGATATTATCTCTCTGGTAAACAAATAAGTCTAATTAGTTCTGATTTAGTTCATTTTGAGTCCAGGAAAAAAAATGAAATTAAGTTCTAAACTAAAGTGTAAGATGCAGCAACTTTTGAAGATGATTTTGGATTTTAAAAAAAATTTTTCTGCTTTTATGCACAAGATTATGCTTTTATTTTGTCTAACTAGACTAGTGCAGTTTCCATAAGAATTCGATCCTCCTACCTGATAGGTGTAATCAAATGGCACAGCCATGAAACCACCATTCTACTGCTTGAAGATAGGCAAAGGGAACATAAGTGTAAAAATGCACCTGATCTTAAAGCAAAGAAAATCATGAAAAGTTTAGAAAAAAAAAATAGAGGAAAAAAGAAAAAAAAAAGGATATTTTATTTATATATATATATATATATATATATATTAAATAACATTTACTTTTTGAATAATTTCCAAACTCATGTAGCTGTCGAGACTCAACAAAATCTGGAAAAAGTACAGAACCATTTTGGGGGGTTTTATTACAAAAGATTTACTTCCCTTCATTGAAATATGACAATATATAGATGTTATGTCTCTGGTAAACAAATAAGCCTAATTTGGCTAAATTTTGTTTGTTTTTGAGTCCTAGAAAAATGTCTAAGATATAGCAGTAGTAATATCTTGAATTTCATTAATATTAGATTAAGAATTGTTAATTCTTATTCATTTTTCACTAGTATTTCTTTCATCTTCATTTCAATTGCTTTATTTCCACTAGTAGTATTAGTAGTAATATTATCTTGAATTTTATTATTATTATTAGATGAAGCCTTGTCAATTCTTATTCATTTTTCACTAGGATTTCTTTCATCTTCATTTCAATTGCTTTATTTCCACCAGTAGTATTAGTAGTAATATTATCTTGAATTTTATTATTATTAGATGAAGCCTTGTCAATTCTTATTCATTTTTCACTAGTATTTCTTTCATCTTCATTTCAATTGCTTTATTTCCACTAGTAGTATTAGTAGTAATATTATCTTGAATTTTATTATTATTATTAGATGAAGTCTTGTCAATTCTTATTCATTTTTCACTAATATTTCTTTCATTTTACTTTTCCTTTTTAACTTAAGGATTGTAGAATGATTTCATACTTAAATAATTAGTAAAATAAATTGATATCTAACCATGTTTTTTTCCTTTGCAGGATTTCTTGGCAAATAAAGCTGCCCTGGTGATCCAAAATGCATTCCATCGATATGCTTCAAGAAAACATTTTCTTCATCTCAAGAATTCAACCATTGTTATTCAACGATGGTACAGATGCATAAGAAAGATGAAGAAAGCCCAGCAGGATTTTCAATCTATGAAGGGAGCAACTTTGGTCATACAGTCTGCTGTTCGTGCTCACTTAATAAGAAAAAAATTTATAAGGCAGAAGCAATGCCTCATCTCACTGCAACAAAGGCGCAAAGGTCTTGTGCTCATGAGGAACACAAGAACTGAATATTTGGCTAAAAGAGCAGCTATCAAAAGCATCCAGAGATGGTATCGTGCTACTATGGAAATGAGAAAGGTTAAAACTGATTACAAAAATACCAGAAATGCTGCTATGAAAATTCAGATGTGGCATCGGGCCATTTTAGAGATGAGGAAGGTCAGGACCGATTACGAAAATACCAGAAAGGCTGCCGTGAAAATTCAGATGTGGCATCGGGCCATTTCAGAGATGAGGAAGGTCAGGATCGATTACGAAAATACCAGAAAGGCTGCCATGAAAATTCAGATGTGGCATCGGGCCATTTCAGAGATGAGGAAGGCCAAGACCGATTACGAAAATACCAGAAAGGCTGCCGTGAAAATTCAGATGTGGCATCGGGCCATTTTAGAGATGAGGAAGGTCAGGATCGATTACGAAAATACCAGAAAGGCTGCCATAAAAATTCAAAGATGGCACCGTTCCATTACAGAGATGAAAAAAGCTAAAACCGACTATGCAAATACTAGAAAGGCCGTCATCAAAATTCAGTCCCTTGTACGGCAGAGAAATCAACAGAGAGAATTTCTCAGAAAGAAAAGTGCTTCAGTCTGCGTTCAAAGATGGTTTAGGTCTGTACTTCATATGAAAAAAGAAAGATGTAACTACATTTCCCTAAAGAATGCTGTCATCCGAATTCAGGCTAATTTCCGTGGCTACAAGCAGCGAAAGGCATATTTGTTACAACAGGAGAGTGCTTTGAAAATTCAGAGCCTGTTCCGGAAGTTTTTAGCCCGAAAACACTTCCTCTGCTACAGGAATTCGGCCATCATCATCCAGCGGCGTTACAGGAGCACAATGGAAATGAGAAATGCTCGTAAAGATTTTAAATCTTTCAAAGCAGCTACGTTATTGATTCAATCAACTGTGAGAGCCTACCAGGAGAGAAAGAGGTTTCTACAAAAGAAGAAATGTGTCCTCTTCCTTCAAAAGAGACGCAGAGCTATTGGGGCAATGAGAATTGCACGGACAGAATATTTAGCTAAGAAGGGTGCAAGTAAACTCATCCAGAGATGGTATCGAGGAGTTAAGGAGATGCAGAAAGTCAGAGACGACTTTGAGAAGATGAGGAATGCTGCTGTGAAACTTCAGTCCTTTGTCCTCATGAGGAATCAACGGAAAGAATTCCTGAAAAAGAAAGGTGCAGCGGTTTGTATTCAAAAATGGTATCGGTCGGTTCGAACAATGCAAGAAGCAAGAACAAGTTATGTTTTGGTAAGACAAGCTGCCATCCAGATCCAGGCTTTGTTCCGAGCACATAGGCAACGGAAACAATTTCTGTTGGAGAAGGAAAGTGCACTTCGGATACAAGAATGGTACCATAGCATTTGCAGGATGAGATCAGAACGGGTCAGGTTCCTCTATGTGAAGTCTTCAGCTATTAAAATTCAACAGGCATACAAAGCCTACTGTTTGATGAGAGCTACAAGAAAAAGTTACCTCAATGTGAGATCTTCTGTTACAAAGTGCCAAGCCCAGGTGCGAATGTTTTTAGCCCGCCGGCAGTTCCTTAAAAAAAAGCAGTGTACTATTGTTATCCAGAAATGGTACTGCTCCATAAAACTGATGGAGAAAGAAAGAAATGCTTATCAGTCAAAGAAGCTGGCTGCAGTTAAATTACAATCTGCATTCCGAAGTTATTTGCAAAGAAAGATTTATTTGGATAAAAGAAGATGCGTTGTCTATGTCCAATCCATTGTTCGGATGCAAATTGCAAGACGCAGATGGCTGTCCAGGAGGAGAGCTGCAATCCTGATCCAACAAAAGTACAGAAGTAGACTAAATCTGCGGTGAGTAAATAAATTCCATATTTAATTTGAATAACGTGTTTATTTCCTGTTTTATCTGTTCTCAGATATTTTAAAGTTATTTCCCTTGATAAACTAGAGTTATCTGCCTTTGTAAAATTTAATCGTCTTCTGGTCAAATCAATTTTTTCTGTTTACCCCTTATTTTTTCCTTGCTGACGCTCTGTTTTTCCTCGCTGACGCTCTCTGTTTTCCTCGCTGACGCTCTCTGTTTTTCCTCGCTGACGCTCTCTGTTTTTCCTCGCTGACGCTCTCTGTTTTCTCGCTGACGCTCTCTGTTTTTCCTCGCTGACGCTCTGTTTTTTTCCTCGCTGACGCTCTCTGTTTTTCCTCGCTGACGCTCTCTGTTTTCCTCGCCCCCCCCCCCCCCCCCCCCGACGCTCTCTGTTTTTCCTCGCTGACGCTCTCTGTTTTTCTCGCTGACGCTCTCTGTTTTTTCTCGCTGACGCTCTCTGTTTTTCTCGCTGACGCTCTCTGTTTTCCTCGCTGACGCTCTCTGTTTTTCTCGCTGACGCTCTCTGTTTTTCTCGCTGACGCTCTCTGTTTTTCTCGCTGACGCTCTCTGTTTTTCTCGCTAGCTCTCTCTCGATTTTCTCGCTGACGCTCTCTGTTTTCCTCGCTAGCTCGCTCTCTGTTTTCCTCGCTAGCGCTCTCTGTTTTCTCGCTGACGCTCTCTGTTTCTCTCGCTGACGCTCTCTGTTTCTCTCTCTCGACGCTCTCTGTTTCTCCTCGCTGACGCTCTCTGTTTCTCTGCGCCTTCCCGACGCTCTCTGTTTCTCCTCGCTGACGCTCTCTGTTTCTCCCTCGCTGACGCTCTCTGTTTCTCTCGCTGACGCTCTCTGTTTCTCTCGCTAGCTAGCTCTCTGTTTCTCTCGCTAGCTCTCTGTTTCTCTCGCTAGCGCTCTCTGTTTCTCTCGCTAGCTAGCTCTCTGTTTCTCTCGCTGACGCTCTCTGTTTCTCTCGCTGACGCTCTCTGTTTCTCCCTCGCTGGCCTCTCTGTTTCTCCTCGCTGACGCTCTCTGTTTCTCCTCGCTAGCTAGCTCTCTGTTTCTCTCGCTGACGCTCTCTGTTTCTCCTCGCTGACGCTCTCTGTTTCTCTCGCTGACGCTCTCTGTTTCTCCTCGCTGACGCTCTCTGTTTCTCTCGCTGACGCTCTCTGTTTCTCTCGCTGACGCTCTCTGTTTCTCCCTCGCTCGCTCTCTGTTTCTCCTCGCTGACGCTCTCTGTTTCTCTCGCTGACGCTCTCTGTTTCTCTCGCTGACGCTCTCTGTTTCTCTCGCTGACGCTCTCTGTTTCTCTCGCTGACGCTCTCTGTTTCTCTCGCTAGCTAGCTCTCTGTTTCTCTCGCTAGCTAGCTCTCTGTTTCTCTCGCTGACGCTCTCTCTGTTTCTCTCGCTGACGCTCTCTGTTTCTCTCGCTGACGCTCTCTGTTTCTCTCGCTGACGCTCTCTGTTTCTGTCTCGCTGACGCTCTCTGTTTCTCTCGCTAGCTAGCTCTCTGTTTCTCTCGCTGACGCTCTCTCTCGCTGTTTCTCTCGCTGACGCTCTCTGTTTCTCTCGCTAGCTAGCTCTCTGTTTCTCTCGCTGACGCTCTCTGTTTCTCTCGCTGACGCTCTCTGTTTCTCTCGCTGTTTCTTTCTCGCTCTCTGTTTCTCTCGCTAGCTCTCTGTTTCTCTCGCTGACGCTCTCTGTTTCTCTCGCTGACGCTCTCTGTTTCTCTCGCTGACGCTCTCTGTTTCTCTCGCTGACGCTCTCTGTTTCTCTCGCTAGCTCTCTGTTTCTCTCGCTGACGCTCTCTGTTTCTCTCGCTGACGCTCTCTCTGTTTCTCTCTCGCTAGCTCTCTGTTTCTCTCGCTAGCGACGCTCTCTGTTTCTCTCGCTAGCTCTCTGTTTCTCTCGCTAGCTAGCTCTCTGTTTCTCTCGCTGACGCTCTCTGTTTCTCTCGCTAGCTAGCTCTCTGTTTCTCTCGCTAGCTAGCTCTGTTTCTCTCGCTGACGCTCTCTGTTTCTCTCGCTGACGCTCTCTGTTTCTCGCTGACGCTCTCTGTTTCTCTCGCTGACGCTCTCTGTTTCTCTCGCTGACGCTCTCTGTTTCTCTCGCTAGCTAGCTCTCTGTTTCTCTCGCTGACGCTCTCTGTTTCTCTCTCGCTGACGCTCTCTGTTTCTCTCGCTGACGCTCTCTCTGTTTCTCCTCGCTAGCTAGCTCTCTGTTTCTCTCGCTGACGCTCTCTGTTTCTCTCGCTGACGCTCTCTGTTTCTCTCGCTAGCTAGCTCTCTGTTTCTCTCGCTGACGCTCTCTCTGTTTCTCTCGCTAGCTCTCTGTTTCTCTCGCTAGCTAGCTCTCTGTTTCTCTCGCTGACGCTCTCTGTTTCTCTCGCTAGCTAGCTCTCTGTTTCTCTCGCTAGCTAGCTCTCTGTTTCTCTCGCTGACGCTCTCTCTGTTTCTCCTCGCTGACGCTCTCTGTTTCTCTCGCTGACGCTCTCTGTTTCTCTCGCTAGCTAGCTCTCTGTTTCTCTCGCTGACGCTCTCTGTTTCTCTCGCTGACGCTCTCTGTTTCTCTCGCTAGCTAGCTCTCTGTTTCTCTCGCTAGCTCGCTCTCTGTTTCTCCCTCGCTAGCTAGCTCTCTGTTTCTCTCGCTGACGCTCTCTCTCTGTTTCTCTCGCTGACGCTCTCTGTTTCTCTCGCTGACGCTCTCTGTTTCTCCTCGCTGACGCTCTCTGTTTCTCTCGCTGACGCTCTCTGTTTCTCTCGCTGACGCTCTCTGTTTCTCCTCGCTGACGCTCCTGTTTCTCTCGCTGACGCTCTCTGTTTCTCCTCGCTGACGCTCTCTGTTTCTCTCGCTAGCTCTCTGTTTCTCTCGCTAGCTAGCTCTCTGTTTCTCCTCGCTGACGCTCTCTGTTTCTCTCGCTGACGCTCTCTGTTTCTCTCGCTGACGCTCTCTGTTTCTCTCGCTGACGCTCTCTCTGTTTCTCTCGCTGACGCTCTCTGTTTCTCTCGCTAGCTAGCTCTGTTTCTCTCGCTGACGCTCTCTGTTTCTCTCGCTGACGCTCTCTGTTTCTCCCTCGCTGACGCTGTTTCTCTCGCTGACGCTCTCTGTTTCTCTCGCTGACGCTCTCTGTTTCTCTCGCTGACGCTCTCTGTTTCTCCTCGCTGACGCTCTCTGTTTCTCTCGCTGACGCTCTCTGTTTCTCTCGCTAGCTCTCTGTTTCTCTCGCTGACGCTCTCTGTTTCTCCTCGCTGACGCTCTCTGTTTCTCCTCGCTGACGCTCTCTGTGTTTCTCCTACCACTTTAGCTCTCTGTTTTTCCTCAATTTAAAATAAAAGTGCTTTTAAAACTACTGTATGTATAAGAACAGTTTTTTTTTTTTTAATTAGACATCTACGAGAAACTATTATGAAACGTCATGAAGCAGCTACTCGTATTCAATTGTGGTTCAGAAAGCAACTCATTTTAAGGGTGAGTACTAGTATTAATTTGCCACGAATGTGTAGGGGGTAAACATTTCTTGTATCAATGGTTAACCTACTGATATTTGTCAATAAAAACCTGAATGTTGCAAAACTTTGATTTAAAGAATCATAGGCCATCTGTCTGTCATGTCCTTTCAGGACATGAGTGATCATGGGCCTCCACTTGTCCCTATTTCTTGTTGCGCTCAACACTTTCTGTTCTATGTCTGTCTCCTTTACATCATGTCAAATCTCCTTGGTGATCCACTCATTTTTCCTACTACGTCCGTTTCCCTTTGGGATGACGTCATTTGCTGATGTCATTAGAGCTTCTTTTAGTGCGTCCCATTTTGAGTTGCTGTTTTCGAATTAATCTTCTGTGTGAACTTTTTATGTCTTCTCTTCTGTGTATAGTCTCTTCAGGACGTCAGCAATCATGGCTCTCCATAATTTCCTGCTCTTTGTTACCATTAGTGTGATACTATGGACATCCACATAAAAAGTTTCTGTTTTGTTGATCAGTAGATGGTTTCTTTTGGAGTTCAGTCTTCTAAATGGCATCCACTTTGAATGAAAGGTAGCATGGAAGTAAATGGGGGTGAGATGAGGTTTTTGGAGATCAAGTGGCAACAAAACTGGAAATAGGGTATATCCTGGTACTGGTCTTTATTAACAGACATGCTTGTGATTGGGGAGAATTCTGGCTATCTCTTGGCAGGAGTTGGTTGGGGAGCATTCTGGTCAGTAGTGTATATATATATATATATGTGTGTGTGTGTGTGTTTTCTTTCTGGTTTTATAGGATAAATAAAAATGTAAAAAAACGATTTTAAAAAAATCAAATTAAAAGACCAATATTTAAAAAAATTGAATTTGTACTCAAATAAAAAAAAATAGTTTTTCTTTTCTGTAAATAAATTAAACTGCTTGTAATTCACATAAATATCTTTAGATCATATCAGAAATAAAAACACTATCATTTATCTCAGTCATGTCTTATCTCAATACATATATCCAAAAAATATTTTTTTAAAAAATCAATATTTCCAGTAAAGGCTTTTATATTTGTTAGTTTACTGTGTTATGCCTGACAATTTTTCTCACCAGAATCTATCTTACATATCTGTAAGTCTACTACTCATCCATGCTTCAAATATTGCTATCACTTGTGCTCCAGTGTTTCTGTTATATATATTTTGACATTCTTGATAAACTCCAAAGAAGCAATCCTTTGGTCACTTTACCATCATCATAAAGTTGCCCCCCCCCTCCCCCGCTTCTTTTTTTTTTTTTTTACAGCCTTTAATATACTGTTTAATTTTTATAATTCACTCAAATATTATGACTAATCTCGGAAACTCTTTGTATTTAGTTGATGGATGCATTCAGAAAACTTTCACCGTTTATGAAAATCTGACTTTTTGCTTAGTGAATAATAAAGATAAATTATTTGTACTGCATTCAAACACCCTCTGAGTACTAACAAAGGGTTAAGTAATTGTCTGATAAATTATTTTAACTATCATTATTCTTTTTTTTTTTTTCTAGCGTCAAAGAGGAGTATTGAAGATCAAATGTGACTGTTGTTCAGCTGCTTTGTTAACAAAAAACAAGGTTTGATCTTAAATTTTAATTCATTTCTTTGTAAATATCTTGTAAAAGAAATTCTGGTGTGACAGCTAACTATTGTTTAGTATAGTAAACTTAATGAAACTGTGAATTGTTTCAAAACCACTTGAAGTGAGAATGAGATGGATATCAAATATGGATCGAAATCCAACAGTGATAAGATAAAGAACAAATGGGAAACGTTTCAAAACCATTTAACATTCTGGAGGTGATTTTGTTTACAAAGCAAAAATTTTATCCTACTGCTGCAAGTCACCCGGATGAATGAATAATAGCTTGTTTGAATTTTGCATTTGTGTTGTCATATCCTGCTATGCCAACATAAAATGACCTTGACTAAAATTATGTAGTTCAGTAGATGAGCCTTGAAAAACAACACAATGGAAAGGAAAGTAGTGAATAATGCAGTGTGTTAAAAGTTAATATCCATTTGTGTGTGTGTGTGTGTGTGTGTGTGTGTGTGTGTGTGTGTGTGTGTGTGTATATATGTATATATGTATATATGTATGTATGTATGTAATTACAATAAAGCAGCACTAATTATTATTAAAGACTAATGTCCGAAAACCCAATGCTAACCTATCAGTATATATATATATATATATATAACCTAAAGAGCCAACAAACCTACCTAGGTTTCACCTAACCAGATCCTCAGAGAAAGCTGGCCAGCTTTCTCTGAAGATCTGGTTAAGTGAAACTTAGGTAGGTTTGTTGGCTCTTTAGGTTAACTATTTTGTCTGCTCTGCTTATGTATTGAGCACTTTTTTGTTATAGATTACTTGTCTCTGGTTTTTTTCTTTGTGCTATGTACTTTGACTGATGTCCACGTGCTTAGCTCTTTCTTTTTTTACATCCATTTTTTCCTTCTGCGTATATACTCGGAGGGTTTTCCGAAATGAGTATAGTGATAAGCTTACATTTATATACATATCTCTCAAACCCAAAATATACTTTCTGTTGCGATTACGGTACAACATAATTTCAGACCTCTCATTTAATAGACTCTTTTGGTCTGGTTACATTATTATTGTCAATTTGTATTCCTTACGCGTAGATGTGCACGATAGGTAAATTGTTGCCATTTTATATTTTTAATTTTGCTTGTGTGCATTTTGTTTTTTATTTTGTCAACTGCACAGAATAGTAGGGTCAGTTGTGCACCATCTGTAAGAAAGAGTACCGTCACACAATCGACTCCACCAGAAATTTGGAAACGGCATGTGGTCGCTCTAACACAAACATTTCAGTGTTTGGGTGTCAATCTGAGGGCAGTGCAGAAGCTTCAGAAAGTGTTGGATGAGTCTAATGGTGATTATGAAACTGTTTGAACTGATCACTAATGATGGCGACATTGTCTCCATTCATCGTTCCACAGGGCCTCATCAAGTACTTTGAGGAGGTAGTGCTGCCCTTGGTCAATAGGGTGGCTGCTGTCAGATCCTATGTCTGCCACCATGACTCTGCACTATGCTACAAGATTTCGTTTTCCTATCGCACATGTTGACAGTGGG